>CP092870.1:77567134-77942185 GCA_030710605.1 Cordylochernes scorpioides
GATCCTTGGTTTCCCACATCCTTCTTTGGTCATTCTGGGATTGTCAGGGCGTTGCGCTAATTCCCCGTCACCTACTGTGTGGAACAGCCCATACTTTCTTTTTATGTGTGTTGTTTGAATTACTTAACCGATAGTATGTACCAGCGACAAAGAGAAATATAAACACAAGTATTCTATAAAGAAGTTATTCTCCCCGACTTTTGTTTATTTTTCTATAGCTGATTAAGAGATTATCATTGTCTTTTATAAAGATAAATATTATATAATAATTATATATACACTGGGTAACATGTTGGAAACATTTTGAATGGCTGAAATACTTGCTTAATTGAAATAGGATTTTGGGGGGGAAATGATAAACAAGAGAGAAAGAGAAAAGGAAAAAGAAACACAAGAAACACTAGAAAAGGGAAAGTCTTCTATAAAGAAGTTCAACCAGACTTGTTTCTTTTTCTATAGCAAATAGGGAGTTTATCGTTGTCTTACAAATAGAAATATTAAATAATAATTATATTGTATCAAAATATTCATTATTTTATAAACAGATTATCATTTTTGATATTTATATTTTGCTACGGGGGTCGGTGGAAGGCTGGTCAAACCGTTTGGTTTTCGACCACTACGACCCGGGTTCGATTCCCGCATTGGACACTTTTTTTCTGTTAAAAAAAAAAATGCTCCAATAGCCCCCGATTCTTGCAAAAGTCCAACCCCACCAGCGAGTGCAAGTAACCAAACGGGGCTCTGGCATATTTGTAAGTGCAAAGTCGAACTGCTTTTCACATGTGTAGACATGTGGTGCGCTTACAGTAAAAAGCAGTCGCTAACTACCCACCATGATTATCATGGCCTGTACCACGTGTACTAAGGATAAGCAAAAAAAAAAATATATATATATATATATATTTTGCTACTCTGTAAACTTCCCTCATTGCTTATATTATATTTTATCAATTATAGTTTGTTCTTTTCATAAATAAATTGATGGGCTCTCCTGAAGTTTTATTTTCCTAATTCTCCACGTTGCATTACTCTAAGAGTGATGTTGAAGGTGAAGAAGTAGAAGTTAGAGCAAACCTGTTCTCAGTCCGAACTGACGACAAATGTATGTATAAAAGTGAAAAAGACATAGATTCAAACTATTTCCTATTTTCAGGAATAAGAAATGAAATTAATCACAGTAAATTCTGTAGGAGAATTGTGGTCAAATATGAAAGAAGAAAGTACAGTAAACTCAATGAGAGAACCGTTGCCATATCATGAGAGAGAAAATACAGTCGACACAATTAGAAAACCGTTTCCAGACCAGAAAAGAATGAAGTACAGTAAACTCGAGCCCTGCGAGTAGGATCGCCACTAGATAGTATTGAAAGCTCCCCGGATGAGAGGTCAGCAGTTTTTCCAGTACCAGTGGATCAGCTTACAGGTCACTAGAGATACAAGCTGTGCAAGATTCCTGGGAAGAGGCCGAATGAATCAAGAGAGACTCGTTTTCAAATCGGAAAGAAGAGAGTAAAATAAAATCAATCGGAGAACTGTTATTAAAACAAGAAGACAAATTCATTAAACTTATTTGGTGAGAACCATTTCAAAATCTATAAGAGAGTGGAATAAAATTGTTGTCGGAAAAGCTGTATAATCACGAAAAAATACAGTAAACTTTCTCGAAGAATCGTTTGTAAATCGAGAAAACAAAAACACAGGAAACTTGGTGGAAGGCCCGTGACATCTGTAAGAAGAAAGTACATTGAAGTCGATGTAAAATCGTAATCAAATAAAGATAAAATAAATTCTCTCTACACTCAACGAGAGAATCGAATTGTCAGGTTAAGAATAAAAAAAGATGACTTGGTCTATGTTGAAATATATAGGTCAGTCAGTTGGTACAGTCAGAACACTCAATAATAATCCCGTCAAGCAGAAAGAAGATAGTACAACCACAACGGTCAGAGTGTCGTTTTGAGTGAGGTGGGATAACGTGAAGTTAGAAAAAGGAAGTCCAGAGATTAATGTCCATTCAAACATTCCGAATAACGTCGCTAGATTAGAGAAAGAAAAAGCCAGTACCATTCTAATTAGTTGAGGCAAGTAAGAAGAAAGTAGAGGCAAAACGACCTGAAGAGGATCGACGTTAGTCAATAGAAGAAAGGATCACTAATAACAGAAACAAAAAAAAAAATCAAAAAGAAAACGCTCAGTTAAAAATTTCAAAATTGCACTGTTAGTTCGGAAGCATAAAGCGCATTCAGTTATATTGAGTATTGTGGTCAAGTCTGTGAGGAAGGTGCAGCTAACCATGTCTCGCGGTGACTCCGAGAGGAAGAAGAAAATGCAACCAGTTATGACGTGAGGTACTGGTTAAGTAGTGAAGTAAATGAGCTAGCTATGTAGCGCTTGTCAGTCAATGAGGAATAAGAAAGTGTTTCTAACCATGTACCGGGGTGAATAAGAAAGGAAAAAGAAGTTGTGTGTGTGAAGTCAGATATGTAGTGGAACCGGTCGGACGATCAATGAGGAAAAGAAAAGTGTTGCTAGCCATGTACCGCTGTGATTCAGAGGAGAAGAAAAAAGGGTTTTCAACCATGTACCGCGGTGAGTCAAAGAGGAAGAAGAAGGCGAGGTCAGCAGTCAATGAGGAAGAAGATGGTACATTCAACTATGTTGAGGCAGGGAGGAAGGAAAGGGTGCGAGTATTCGCGGTGAGTCAGAGCGGAAGAAGAAGGCGCAGTCAGGTATATCAAAGCACCGGTCAGTCAGTCAATGAGGAAGAATATGGTGCAGTCATCTATGTCGAGGCAATGAGGAAGAACAAGGTGCAGCTAGCCATATACCGCGGTGAGTCAGAGAGGAAGAAGAAAGTGCAGTCAGCTGTGTCAAAGTACCGGTCAGTCAGTCAATGAGGAAGAATATGGTGCAGTCATCTATGTCGAGGCAGTGAGGAAGAACAAGGTGCAAGTAGCCATGTACCGCGGTGAGTCAGAGAGGAAGAAGAAAGTGCAGTCAAGTGTGTCGAGGCACCGGTCAGTCAGTCAATGAGAAAGAATATGGTGCAGTCATCTATGTCGAGGCAGTGAGGAAGAACAAGGTGCAAGTAGCCATGTACCGCGGTGAGTCAGAGAGGAAGAAGAAAGTGCAGTCAAGTGTGTCGAGGCACCGGTCAGTCAGTCAATGAGAAAGAATATGGTGCAGTCATCTATGTCGAGGCAGTGAGGAAGAACAAGGTGCAAGTAGCCATGTACCGCGGTGAGTCAGAGAGGAAGAAGGAAGTGCAGTCAGCTATGTCGAGGCACCGGTCAGGCAGTCAATGAGGAAGAAGAAGATGGTACTATGTTGAAGCAGTAGGGAAGAAAAGTGCAAGTAGCCGCGGTGAGAGGAAGAAGAAAGTGCAGTCAGCTATGTCGAGGCACCGGTCAGGCAATCAATGAGGAAGAAGAAAGTGCAGTCATCTATGTTGAAGCAGTGAAGAAGAAAAAAGTGCAAGTTTCCCGGTGAGTCATTGAGGAAGAAGATGGTACTATGTTGAAGCAATGAGGAAGAAAAAAGTGCAAGTAGCCATGGTGAGAGGAAGAAGAAAGTGCAGTCAGCTATGTCGAGGAAGAAGAGAAGGGAAGGGCAGCAGGGCGTGGCCGGTACGGCACCAACTGGTTTGAAGCTCTGCCCGCCCGACCGACCAGTTTGGCTCCTCTTTATTGGGAAATCTAACTCTCATTACACTGTCGCTCCATTGATCACCGCCAACCTCATTTCTGCACTGGGAGGGACGGCGCGATTTCATCTGGATTCTCATCTAGATGCATGGCAAATAGCCCCGGGGAGTTGTTGGATAATTTCCCTTTCTTTGTCAAAGTTTCTCAATAATTCTATAACATATAGCCTCACTATAGAACTGCAATGTATATATTGCTATAATTTACATATTGCTCAAACACCTAACACAAACAAACTGAACAAGGAAACACATATAGTTCATTAAAATAAATACTAAAAAATGACAACATTTCACATATTATAGCCACGTTTGAAATGTAGAAAGAGAGATTAAGAGGAACGTGGTGAGTTTCTTTATTGAGCAGTATACTGCTCAATAAAGAAACTCACCACGTTCCTCTTAATCTCTCTTTCTACATTTCACATATTGTCAGTAAGAATGTTAAGCATTTCAATTAAAGGATAGATGGGTGTACTAAATGATTGATCCCATTGAGTTCTCAATTAAGATATCTAGTTGAGAATAATAAAAGACATTATTAATGAATAAATAATATTGTGGATTTTTTGTGTAGTTAGCGCTCTAAATCTTTAACTCACTAAAACTAAAAGGCAAGTACTGTAATGAATAACAAGTTATTCTTTCAAGATTCTAACCACATTTCCAATATCTGTGATACCGCTGTTTAAAACATTATCTATTAGATAATCTATTTCTTGAACTCTTCAATACGAATGAGTTGTAGTATTGAAGATGAGTCAAATCAATTAAATCTATAATGCTCTTTTCTTATTTAGTTATTTAACATTGAATACTTAATTAATTAACTTAATCTGGTCTTTGCGACTTCTCTTACTCTATTCTACGCCATAATCTATCTATATGTATATATGGTGTCGCTTTTACTTGCCCTCTGATTGGTTACCCTGTCTCTTTTCACGCTCTCTCTCTTCTTCTTCTTTCTTATCTCCACACTGGGTGAAGTAGAATGCGTCTGCCTTTGTCATCAAGACTGGAAGCACTACTCAGTGGCAGGCCGACTTAGCTCCAAAAGAAATGGTCACCTCTGACATGAGGAACAGACACCATGTGCAGCCGCTCATAACATGGAGTACAAACGCTGCTCATCCTGTATCCCTGGATTAGGAGCCCTTACAGGGTACTATCAGCCGGGCCAGCGGATCCCAGGTTTTTTAGTGAGCTTGTTACTGCTCGTCCTCCTCCTTTTTCATCCGGGCTTGGGACCGGCAAAGGCGGAATTCTCTTTTCACGCGCTAAAGTTATAAACAAGTTTAGTATTTTAAATTAGGTACAATCGAAATTATCTTTCGCATATGTAGCTGTAGATCAATTCTACGGTCAAATATAAAATAAACATTGTAAAAATTCATCGAATAAGCAACTAGTTCAACTTTAAAGAAAACATGATGCAATAACGTATCATCTATATTTAAGAAGGCAGACTATTAAGCATGACATTTTCTTTTCCCAACAAAATTATATCTATTGCCCTTACTATAATTAAGAAATATTGGAAGGACTTGACTCGTTGTGCATGTTATTCTACTGTTCTCAAAGCTTATGTCCATAGTTTGCTTGAATACTGCAACCAAGATTTAACCCTTCAGTATCGGATATATAGGCAGAATCGTACAATACAATAATAGAGCTAAAAATAGCGGTATGATTGGTAAAACTGGCGAAACTACTGGGAGGGTTCACCACTGATGAGCCAGCCCTCTTAATATTATTATCATCGTAGTAAAGGCATTAGTAAGTTTTCTCTAAAGAGAACTCGCGTGTTTTAAACATCTCCAAGCCATGTTTTTTTTAACTTCAGCACATTTTATATATATTTTTATAGAATTATTAAAAAAAAAACATAAAACATAGTTATAGCCTCTGTTATATGGAAAAGAAATGTCAATTTAAAAACATAAAAATGGATACGTAACCAATAAATAGGTGAATATTTCATATTGAAATTGAAACATCTATTAAGAGTTTAAAATAAAAATGGTCGACAAAGTAAATTAAATTAGAAAAATTGAGATATTTCCGTATATATATATTAATATTATCAGAACTACATGAAAACTTTCTCCATTGATTATTTAAAATAGTAATGAAAATTAAGGATAAAAGATTTTTATTCAGATAAACGTGTGACAAGCTTTCGGGCAGTCACGCCCTTCAATGCCCTTATATCCAACTAAAATAAAAAGACAAAAACGAAAGATAAGAGAACACTTTCCCTTTCTCTGTTATTCCCTTTCTAGGGATAAAAGAAATGTAATGTAATGAGAAGTATATTTCATAAAATTGTTGTTCATTTCCAGTTTTCAAAATATTTTCAGCTTAATCTTAAAAACGTACCAATTAGAATTAGAGGAATAATCTCTATTGGGGAATATTATAGATATAAAAGGTTTAAATGTGTATTTTAAAAGTGAAAATAACCGTATGAAGATTCTGCCTGGCAAACATCCCGCGCTCTAGTCTATTAGCGGGATTGTATTCAGAGCGAAGTGACCACCTGAAGGCCGCTGCAGATGTTCCCACACCATTGTCCGCGGCGGCCCCACCCGAGTGGTGGCCTAGAATCCGGCGCTGTAGGCGTCACAATGGTCATCTCCTCGGTGCCAAGCCTGTCGTCCCTTCTTCATCTGATGATGGGAGGGAACAATGCAGGGCAGGTTCACTCTCTCTCTCTCTGTTGTTACATCTCTGAAGTTACATATTCTGTAGCAACATTTCTGTGGATGTACACCTGTGGTTACATCTCTGAAGTTACATATTCTGTAGCAACATTTATGTGGATGTACACCTGTGGTTACATCTCTGTAGTTACATACTCTGTAGCAACATTTATGTGGATGTACACCTGTGGTTGCATCTCTGTTGTGTCATCTATGGTTGAACCTCTGTAGCAACATTTCTGTGGATGTACACCTGTGGTTACATCTCTGAAGTTACATACTCTGTAGCAACATTTCTGTGGATGTACACCTGTGGTTACATCTCTGAAGTTAAATACTCTGTAGCAGCATTTCTGTGGATGCACACCTGTGGTTACATCTCTGAAGATACATACTCTGTAGCAACATTTCTGTGGATGTACACCTGTGGTTACATCTCTGTAGTTACATACTCTGTAGCAACATTTCTGTGGATGTACACCTGTGGTTACATCTCTGAAGTTACATACTCTGTAGCAACATTTCTGTGGATGTACACCTGTGGTTACATCTCTGTAGTTACATACTCTGTTGCAACATTTCTGTGGATGTATACCTGTGGTTACATCTCTGTAGTTACATACTCTGTAGCAACATTTCTGTGGATGTACACCTGTGGTTACATCTCTGAAGTTAAATACTCTGTAGCAACATTTCTGTGGATGTACACCTGTGGTTACATCTCTGTAGTTACATACTCTGTAGCAACATTTCTGTGGATGTACACCTGTGGTTACATCTCTGAAGTTAAATACTCTGTAGCAACATTTCTGTGGATGTACACCTGTGGTTACATCTCTGAAGTTACATACTCTGTAGCAACATTTCTGTGGATGTACACCTGTGGTTACATCTCTGAAGTTACATACTCTGTAGCAACATTTCTGTGGATGCACACCTGTGGTTACATCTCTGAAGATACATACTCTGTAGCAACATTTCTGTGGATGTACACCTGTGGTTACATCTCTGAAGTTAAATACTCTGTAGCAACATTTCTGTGGATGTACACCTGTGGTTACATCTCTGAAGTTAAATACTCTGTAGCAACATTTCTGTGGATGTACACCTGTGGTTACATCTCTGAAGTTACATACTCTGTAGCAACATTTCTGTGGATGTACACCCGTGGTTACATCTCTGTAGTTTCATACTCTGTAGCAACATTTCTGTGGATGTACACCCGTGGTTACATCTCTGTAGTTACATACTCTGTAGCAACATTTATGTGGATGTACACCTGTGGTTACATCTCTGTAGTTACATACTCTGTAGCAACATTTCTGTGGATGTACACCTGTGGTTACATCTCTGTAGTTACATACTCTGTAGCAACATTTATGTGGATGTACACCTGTGGTTGCATCTCTGTTGTGTCATCTATGGTTGAACCTCTGTAGCAACATTTCTGTGGATGTACACCTGTGGTTACATCTCTGAAGTTACATACTCTGTAGCAACATTTCTGTGGATGTACACCTGTGGTTACATCTCTGAAGTTAAATACTCTGTAGCAACATTTCTGTGGATGTATACCTGTGGTTACATCTCTGAAGTTACATATTCTGTAGCAACATTTCTGTGGATGTATACCTGTGGTTACATCTCTGAAGTTAAATACTCTGTAGCAACATTTCTGTGGATGTATACCTGTGGTTACATCTCTGAAGTTAAATACTCTGTAGCAACATTTCTGTGGATGTATACCTGTGGTTACATCTCTGTAGTGTCATCTGTGGTTGAACCTCTGTAGCAACATTTCTGTGGATGTACACCTGTGGTTACATCTCTGAAGTTACATACTCTGTAGCAACATTTCTGTGGATGTACACCTGTGGTTACATCTCTGTAGTTACATACTCTGTTGCAACATTTCTGTGGATGTATACCTGTGGTTACATCTCTGTAGTTACATACTCTGTAGCAACATTTCTGTGGATGTACACCTGTGGTTACATCTCTGAAGTTAAATACTCTGTAGCAACATTTCTGTGGATGTACACCTGTGGTTACATCTCTGAAGTTAAATACTCTGTAGCAACATTTCTGTGGATGTACACCTGTGGTTACATCTCTGAAGTTACATACTCTGTAGCAACATTTCTGTGGATGTACACCTGTGGTTACATCTCTGAAGTTACATACTCTGTAGCAACATTTCTGTGGATGCACACCTGTGGTTACATCTCTGAAGATACATACTCTGTAGCAACATTTCTGTGGATGTACACCTGTGGTTACATCTCTGAAGTTAAATACTCTGTAGCAACATTTCTGTGGATGTACACCTGTGGTTACATCTCTGAAGTTAAATACTCTGTAGCAACATTTCTGTGGATGTACACCTGTGGTTACATCTCTGAAGTTACATACTCTGTAGCAACATTTCTGTGGATGTACACCCGTGGTTACATCTCTGTAGTTTCATACTCTGTAGCAACATTTCTGTGGATGTACACCCGTGGTTACATCTCTGTAGTTACATACTCTGTAGCAACATTTATGTGGATGTACACCTGTGGTTACATCTCTGTAGTTACATACTCTGTAGCAACATTTCTGTGGATGTACACCTGTGGTTACATCTCTGTAGTTACATACTCTGTAGCAACATTTATGTGGATGTACACCTGTGGTTGCATCTCTGTTGTGTCATCTATGGTTGAACCTCTGTAGCAACATTTCTGTGGATGTACACCTGTGGTTACATCTCTGAAGTTACATACTCTGTAGCAACATTTCTGTGGATGTACACCTGTGGTTACATCTCTGAAGTTAAATACTCTGTAGCAACATTTCTGTGGATGTATACCTGTGGTTACATCTCTGAAGTTACATATTCTGTAGCAACATTTCTGTGGATGTATACCTGTGGTTACATCTCTGAAGTTAAATACTCTGTAGCAACATTTCTGTGGATGTATACCTGTGGTTACATCTCTGAAGTTAAATACTCTGTAGCAACATTTCTGTGGATGTATACCTGTGGTTACATCTCTGAAGATACATACTCTGTAGCAACATTTCTGTGGATGTACACCTGTGGTTACATCTCTGAAGTTACATACTCTGTAGCAACATTTCTGTGGATGTACACCTGTGGTTACATCTCTGAAGTTAAATACTCTGTAGCAACATTTCTGTGGATGTACACCTGTGGTTACATCTCTGAAGTTACATACTCTGTAGCAACATTTCTGTGGATGTACACCTGTGGTTACATCTCTGAAGTTACATACTCTGTAGCAACATTTCTGTGGATGCACACCTGTGGTTACATCTCTGAAGTTACATACTCTGTAGCAACATTTCTGTGGATGTACACCTGTGGTTACATCTCTGAAGTTACATACTCTGTAGCAACATTTCTGTGGATGTACACCTGTGGTTACATCTCTGAAGTTACATATTCTGTAGCAACATTTCTGTGGATGTACACCTGTGGTTACATCTCTGTAGTTACATACTCTGTAGCAACATTTATGTGGATGTACACCTGTGGTTACATCTCTGTAGTTACATACTCTGTAGCAACATTTCTGTGGATGTACACCTGTGGTTACATCTCTGTAGTTACATACTCTGTAGCAACATTTCTGTGGATGTACACCTGTGGTTACATCTCTGTAGTTACATACTCTGTAGCAACATTTCTGTGGATGTACACCTGTGGTTACATCTCTGTAGTTACATACTCTGTAGCAACATTTCTGTGGATGTACACCTGTGGTTACATCTCTGTAGTTACATACTCTGTAGCAACATTTCTGAGGATGTACACCTGTGGTTAAATCTCTGTAGTTACATACTCTGCAGCAACATTTCTGTGGATGTATACCTGTGGTTACATCTCTGTAGTTACATACTCTGCAGCAACATTTCTGTGGATGTATACCTGTGGTTACATCTCTGTAGTTACATACTCTGCAGCAACATTTCTGTGGATGTATTCCTGTGGTTACATCTCTGTAGTTACATACTCTGTAGCAACATTTCTGTGGATGTACACCTGTGGTTACATCTCTGTAGTTACATACTCTGTTGCAACATTTCTGTGGATGTACACCTGTGGTTACATCTCTGTAGTTACATACTCTGCAGCAACATTTCTGTGGATGTATACCTGTGGTTACATCTCTGTAGTTACATACTCTGTAGCAACATTTCTGTGGATGTACACCTGTGGTTACATCTCTGTAGTTACATACTCTGTTGCAACATTTATGTGGATGTACACCTGTGGTTACATCTCTGTAGTTACATACTCTGTTGCAACATTTCTGTGGATGTACACCTGTGGTTACATCTCTGTAGTTACATACTCTGCAGCAACATTTCTGTGGATGTATACCTGTGGTTACATCTCTGTAGTTACATATTCTGTAGCAACATTTCTGTGGATGTACACCTGTGGTTACATCTCTGTAGTTACATACTCTATAGCAACATTTCTGTGGTTGTACACCTGTGATTACATCTCTGTAGTTACATACTCTGTAGCAACATTTCTGTGGATGTACACCTGTGGTTACATCTCTGTGGTGTCATCTTTGGTTGAATCTCTGTAGCAACATTTCTGTGGATGTATCTCTGTGGTTACATCTCTGTAGTGTCATCTGTGGTTGAACCTCTGTAGCAACATTTCTGTGGATGTATACCTGTGGTTACATCTCTGTAGTTACATACTCTGTAGCAACATTTCTGTGGATGTACATCTGTGGTTACATCTCTGTAGTTACATACTCTGTAGCAACATTTCTGTGGATGTACACCCGTGGTTACATCTCTGTAGTTACATACTCTGTAGCAACATTTATGTGGATGTACACCTGTGGTTACATCTCTGTAGTGTCATCTCTGGTTGAACCCCTGTAGCAACATTTATGTGGATGTACACCTGTGGTTACATCTCTGTAGTTACATACTCTGTAGCAACATTTCTGTGGATGTACACCCGTGGTTACATCTCTGTAGTTACATACTCTGTAGCAACATTTATGTGGATGTACACCTGTGGTTACATCTCTGTAGTGTCATCTGTGGTTGAACCTCTGTAGCAACATTTATGTGGATGTACACCTGTGGTTACATCTCTGTAGTTACATACTCTGTAGCAACATTTCTGTGGATGTACACCCGTGGTTACATCTCTGTAGTTACATACTCTGTAGCAACATTTATGTGGATGTACACCTGTGGTTACATCTCTGTAGTTACATATTCTGTAGCAACATTTCTGTGGATGTACACCTGTGGTTACATCTCTGTAGTTACATACTCTGTAGCAACATTTCTGTGGATGTACACCCGTGGTTACATCTCTGTAGTTACATACTCTGTAGCAACATTTATGTGGATGTACACCTGTGGTTACATCTCTGTAGTGTCATCTGTGGTTGAACCTCTGTAGCAACATTTATGTGGATGTACACCTGTGGTTACATCTCTGTAGTTACATATTCTGTAGCAACATTTCTGTGGATGTACACCCGTGGTTACATCTCTGTAGTTACATACTCTGTAGCAACATTTATGTGGATGTACACCTGTGGTTACATCTCTGTAGTTACATATTCTGTAGCAACATTTCTGTGGATGTACACCTGTGGTTACATCTCTGTAGTTACATACTCTGTAGCAACATTTCTGTGGATGTACACCCGTGGTTACATCTCTGTAGTTACATACTCTGTAGCAACATTTATGTGGATGTACACCTGTGGTTACATCTCTGTAGTGTCATCTGTGGTTGAACCTCTGTAGCAACATTTATGTTTTTAATTACCAACAATTATTTTATGATTCAAACAAAGAAGGCAAGCTAATTTGATGTTACATCTCTGAAGTTATATATGTGGTTGTATATCTGTGGCAATATATCTGTGGATGTATCTCTGTTGTTACATCTATGAAGTTACATCTTTAGTTGTATCTCTGTAGCAACATTTCTGAAGTAGCATCTGTGGTTGTAGATGTACCCCTGTGGTTGCATTTATGTAGTTGCATATGTAGTTGCACCTCTGTAACAATATTTCTTTGTTGCATTTTGGGGGAAACATTTCCTTGGCTGCATTCTTGTAGATAATATTTTGTTTACATAACCATTATGTGATTTCATCTATTTTGTTACTTTCCCGTGTGTATGTGTATGTGCGTGTGTGTTGTGTGTAGTTCCATCCTTCAGCAACCTTTCAGTTTTTAATATTAATAGGCGGAAATACCTCGATGGTTGCATCTTCGTAATGCCATTCATGTGAATATCTATAACATATAATTAGGTATAGCAGTGTGTATCACTGCCATAGTTCCGAACTCGTAATGTGTTATTATCACTCTCTACAATGATAAAAGAATAATTGTTCTCTATTTCAAATAATGAAGAAAACAAGCAAAATTCACACGGCAGATATTTTGTATACTCAATAGTTCTGCAGCTCAAACAAAGAAGAAGACAAGCAAAACTCTCATTAGACTTTTTAAAAACCAACATTAATTTTATAATTCAAACAAAGAAGGCAAGCAAAACTCAGCAGAATTTTTAATAACCAACAATGATTTTATAATTCAAACAAAGAAGGCAAGCAAAACTCAGCAGAATTTTTAATAACCAACAATGATTTTATAATTCAAACAAAGAAGGCAAGCAAAACTCAGCAGAATTTTTAATAACCAACAATGATTTTATAATTCAAACAAATAAGGCGAGCAAAACTCAGCAGAATTTTTAATAACCAACAATGATTTTATAATTCAACCAAAAAGGCAAGCAAAACTCAGCAGACTTTTTAATAACCAACAATGATTTTATAATTCAAACAAAGAAGGCAAGCAAAACACAGCAGACCTTTTAATAACCAACAAAAATGTTATAATTCAAACAAAGAAGACAAGAAAAACTCAGCAGACCTTTTAATTACCAACAATTATTTTATGATTCAAACAAAGAAGGCAAGAAAATTTATCAAACTTTTTGATAACCAACAATGACTTTATGATTCAAACAAAAAAGGCAAGCAAAACTCAGCAGAGTTTTAAAAATATATATATTCAACAATGATTTATAATTCAAACAAAGAAGGCAAGCAAAACTCTCATCAGACTTTTTGATAACCAACAATGATATTAATATTAAAACAAAGAAGGCAAGCAAAACTCAGCAGAATTTTAAATAAAAAAAAAAATCAACAATGGTTTATAATTCAAACAAAGAAGAAGACAAGCAAAACTCTCATTAGACTTTTTAAAAACCAACATTAATTTTATAATTCAAACAAAGAAGGCAAGCAAAACTCAGCAGAATTTTTAATAACCAACAATGATTTTATAATTCAAACAAAGAAGGCAAGCAAAACTCAGCAGAATTTTTAATAACCAACAATGATTTTATAATTCAAACAAAGAAGGCAAGCAAAACTCAGCAGAATTTTTAATAACCAACAATGATTTTATAATTCAAACAAAGAAGGCAAGCAAAACTCAGCAGAATTTTTAATAACCAACAATGATTTTATAATTCAAACAAAGAAGGCAAGAGCAAAACTCAGCAGAAATTTTAATAACACCAACATTTATTTTATAATTCAAACAAAGAAGGCAAGCAAAACTCAGCAGAAATTTTAATAACACCAACATTTATTTTATAATTCAAACAAAGAAGGCAAGCAAAACTCAGCAGACTTTTTAATAACCAACAATGATTTTATAATTCAAACAAAGAAGACAAGCAAAACTCTCATCAGACTTTTTGATGACCAACAATGATATTAATATTAAAACAAAGAAGGCAAGCAAAACTCAGCAGAATTTTAAATAAAATCAACAATGGTTTATAATTCAAACAAAGAAGAAGACAAGCAAAACTCTCATTAGACTTTTTAAAAACCAACATTAATTTTATAATTCAAACAAAGAAGGCAAGCAAAACTCAGCAGAATTTTTAATAACCAACAATGATTTTATAATTCAAACAAAGAAGGCAAGCAAAACTCAGCAGAATTTTTAATAGCCAACAATGATTTTATAATTCAAACAAAGAAGGCAAGCAAAACTCAGCAGAATTTTTAATAACCAACAATGATTTTATAATTCAAACAAAGAAGGCAAGCAAAACTCAGCAGAATTTTTAATAACCAACAATGATTTTATAATTCAAACAAAGAAGGCAAGAGCAAAACTCAGCAGAAATTTTAATAACCAACATTTATTTTATAATTCAAACAAAGAAGGCAAGCAAAACTCAGCAGAAATTTTAATAACCAACATTTATTTTAAAATTCAAACAAAGAAGGCAAGCAAAACTCAGCAGACTTTTTAATAACCAACAATGATTTTATAATTCAAACAAAGAAGGCAAGCAAAACACAGCAGACCTTTTAATAACCAACAAAAATTTTATAATTCAAACAAAGAAGACAAGCAAACTCAGCAGATTTTTTGCTAACCAACAATGTTTTTTTTTAAATTCAAACAAAGAAGGCAAGCAAAACTCAGCAGACTTTTTAATTACCAACAATTATTTTATGATTCAAACAAAGAAGGCAAGCTAATTTATCAAACTTTTTGATAACCAACAATGACTTTATGATTCAAACAAAAAAGGCAAGCAAAACTCAGCAGAGTTTTAAAAATATATATTCAACAATGATTTATAATTCAAACAAAGAAGGCAAGCAAAACTCTCATCAGACTTTTTGATAACCAACAATGATTTTAATATTAAAACAAAGAAGGCAAGCAAAACTCAGCAGAATTTTAAATAATCAACAATGGTTCATAATCCAAACAAAGAAGAAGACAAGCAAAACTCTCATCAGACTTTTAAATTATCAACAATGATTTTTATAATTCAAGCAAAGAAGGCAAGAAAAACTCATTAAACCTTTTGCTAACCAACAATAATTTTATAATTTAAACAAAGAAGGCAATTAAAATTCAGCAGAAATTTTCAAATAACACCAACGGTTCTGTTGTTCAAACAAAAAGAAGGCAGATATAATGAGCCTTCTAGAATTTTCAGGCTGAAATTGACTTCCTTAATCTCATCCATTTGGCATTCTTGGCACAGAAATCACCGCAAGGTGATAAACCAGCCATGACAGGAGCAAATTAAAGGATTTACTTATCTTTACTAGCACGCCAAGTGAGTTAACTAACTGTTATCTAACAAGGTAGTCCGACAGCTCCATTTGCTTATCCTTTCAGGAAAACTTTGCCGGTTCTTCTTTGAGGAAGTAAATTAGCTAAGTAATTGATGAAAAAATTGATATCGAGTTTCTCTTTCTTTATATATAATTAGGAAATTATTTTTAACTTTTAATAAGACTAAGTAAACTTGGGCGTTTGTAGCATAATGGTATTTACTGACGATTTCCGAAAACTACGAACAGAATCCTGCATTGGACGCATTTTTCTACAAGATTCAATTTTATCCTATTGAAAAGAATACAAATATAATTTAACCTCGCTATTGTGAACACTAATGGAACTGAACTTATGGTTTACTATAGCCTTGGTTCTCTTACTATATGGTATTAATAATATTGGTGTAATTATTTTAGGGAGTAATTTTAACGAGGTTTTATTGTAAGTGCTAGCATTGCGTTTTATCTTAAAAGACTTTCAATGTTTACTTACAATGGCAATAATTTAATTGCGATATATACAATTAAGTTTGGAAATGAAACTGATATTCAAATATTTACATAATTGCATAAGATCTTTATATGATGTATGATTTCGCTCTGGCCTTCTCTAACACATTTTGTAAGTACATAGTCTTCGTGTATGATGAAAGTCAAAGTTTTTACGAATTAGTGGTTAAAGGTAAGGTTTTATATTCCATTAATATGGAGTTCCATCTCTCTCTCTCTCTCTTGCTGTTATGATTTACAGGAGAAGGTTTCAAATGTAGGATTGGTACAGTAGCTGGAAACAAGGGATTCAATAGAATTCTTGATTTACTTCACTGTGATATACGGAACATTGGTCTATCTCATATTATTTCCATAAATTTCTGCCAAGGAAAGTTTACAGCTCATCTTCTGTTCCATCAGAGTTGAATGGATGTTCCAGAAAGGCGTTGATAAATGGTAAAATTGAAGAAGATCTGTCATTTTTTTTATTGGACTTGTTGAGGTAGTTATTTTTAATGAATAAAGAAGATGTATGAACGTCACATTGCATGATGGATGCCTCAACATTTTGTGTTTCTTTTTTTTTTCTTAAATTCAATATTGTGAAATCTTTTGATCGAATTTGTTTGAAAACAGTTTGAAAATTCAATTTTGAGGTGTTGAAAGAACAAATTTCAATATTTTATAATACTCAAAAGCTCTATATATAATTGAGTTGTCCATCGAAAAACTAGAAGTTTATATTAATAAACTGGAACATTATAGCCTGTTGTACACATGAAACGGGTAAATTAAGCATGCCTATATAAAATATTGAATTTACGAATATATATATAATAAAAATAAAAAGACATATCCTGATCAGGAGCATATGTGCTTGACAGATGGCAGAGCGCCATCTAGTGGAACAGAAATCAACTAAACATTGATTTAGCCTGTTCCCTGATATTTGGTCAACCCAATTTCTTGATAAATCAAGAAAAGCCATATATATACAAGTTTTCCACAGACTGTGTCTACAAGTGATGTAGATTAAAGAGATTCTTTGAAAGCTTGTTTTTTCCATTAAGTAATCTCCATGTCTTTAATGTTATTAATATTATTCTGAAGATCCTTTGTTGGCTGGAAATTAATTCAAAGAAAAACACAGCTACATCAACTAAGGGGAGTTAAAATAAACTATTGTTTGATATGGCTGTGTTTTTCTCTGAATAAATATTATTAGTAATGTATTTATTATTTTATTAACGGATTATCAATTTATATACACCTATCCCCCGATTTACACGGTACTCGTTTTACACGTTTTCGCTTTTACACGGTTTTCCAAATAAGTTTTTTTTATTATTTTATCGCACTATACTAAAATGCGATATTCTACTCTATACTACCTATGTTGAAAAGAATATTGGGAGGCTCTGATTCATGAGGGGGCGAACACCTATTCAGATTTGACAGTTTAATATACACCTATCCCTCGATTTACACGTTTTTCTCAGGAACGTATCTACCGTGTAAATCGGGGGATAGGTGTATTTTGTTATTCTGTAAACTTTCCTCATTGCTTCTCTTATATTCTATAAATTTTAATTTGTGTCTTGTACAATAAATTGTCATGTCATCCTGAAGTTTGTCTTCACTAATTTTCTACATGACAATATTTACATTATCTTTCATTATGTACACTGGCCTACAGGACCGGGTCTTCAGCGAAGCCTGGATGACGACGCCCTGACCATCTTGGCGACTGCCAAGAGTTGTCTCTATAAGATCTATCTCAACTTTGAACTGAGAGCGGTTGATCCTGTCCTTGTCTGGAGGAGAACTCTCTCAAGATGGAGGAGCCTTCCCTGCGAACATATTTTTATATTTAATCACCAAATTGTAAATAATATCACACACACACACAAACCTTTATTAAGACATGCAGGTCTTACAGAGGAATCTCCTTGGGGTTACAAGACGGAGAAACCTATGAAAGTGGGAAATATACAAAGGGGTAAAAATGGAGAAGGATTTCTAAATATTATAATTGATACCTTTGTTTAATTTATCATTAAATTTTGTAACAATTAACTAAGTTAAGAAAAAGGCATCTCCTTATCATTTAACTGAAAGTTGCTGATGGCTTGCTCCATCTCACAGCAACTTTCAGTTTCATGATAAGGAGATGCTTTTTTCTTAATTTATGAATCTTATCCCAGTACAATGTCACATTTGTACTTTTTTTTTTCAAATTGATTAAGTGTGAATAAGATATGTTGAATTATCTTCATTATGTAGAGACACAAGAAGGTAAAAAATTTACAATACAATATAATGCGGCTTGTGATTGTAAAACGACATTTGAAAATTATCCCGCAAGCGTTTCTTTTCAAAGAAAAATCAAATTTTTTTGAAGGATAAATAACGATTATTTCAAACCTAAGGGATGAGGTATGAAAGGATGAATTGTGAAGAGTAATAATGAACGGAAAAATAAGTGTCCAGGGAAGGCATCTGCCCGGTAAGCGGAAGACGGTGGGTTCGTTTCCCATCTCTGGACACTTTATTTTCCCGTTTATCATTACTCTTCACAATTCATCCTTTCATACTTCATCCTTTAGGTTAGAAATAATCGTATTTCTCCTTAAAATAAATTTTGATTTTTCGTTGAAAAGAAACACTTGCGGGATAATTTTCAAATGTCGTTTTACAAGGTAAGGAATAACGTGTGGATAGACTAACAAATGGTACGAGCTAATTCCCACCAATCTGCCGCGTGTCCAACTATCAATTCCAGGAAGAAGGTAAGAGGAACGTTCCCATAGGACACCACCATGACATTCCTCCACGGCCCTATCACCAAGGTTGTCTATCGCCTAACGACGGCTGCCCATTGTCCAAGTTTGACGTAAGGTCGATTGATGCATCTTTCTTAGTCATCTACGCCGTCTTATACCTCCCAATCACAGTGGTCAATTTGAAGAGCTACCAAGTATGGAGGAGTGAGGTAAACCGTCGATTTTAGATAGCCACGAGCCGGGATCGCTTTGGACACTTTTTTTCTGAAGAAAAATTTGCCTCAATTGCAATTTCCTCAACTAAATTTGCATATGCATTATTTTAGCTGATAATCTGGTTTAAAGATATCAATTATTTCTATAAGATTGTTTTTTTTTTTGCATATCCCTAGTATACGTGGTATAGGCCATGATAATCATGGTAGGTAGAAGTAGGCGACTGCTTTTACTGTAAGTGCACCACATGTCTACACATGTGAAAAGCAGTCTTTAAGATTTGGGGATGAACAGTTTTAAAATTCTTTTGCAGATAGGTTTTTATTGTAAAGTAATAAACCTGGTATAGAATTATGTTTATTCAGTTAGAAACAGTTTGAAATTAGACTTTCTTTTTTACTTATCACAAGGACACATACCTTGATGATCATGATGGGTAGTTAGCCATTCCTTTTTACTGTATGTGCACCATATGTCTGCGCATGTAAAAAGCACTTCTGCACTTACGAGATTTCATAGCCCCGTTTGGTTATTTGTACTCACTAGCAGGGTTGGTATTGTGCAAGAATCGGGGATAATTGAAGCAGAAAAAAAGGTTAATGCGGGATTCGATTTCGGGTCGTTATTATAGAATGCTGATGATATGTATCATTGCTCAACCAAACATCTTGGCTTTGCCCTTACAATATGTCAAAGTCCCATTTGATAACTTTCACTCATTGGTAGGAGTGAACCTGTACAAGATTCGAACGCCAATATGAGAGAAATTTAATATTTAAACAAATAAGGCTTAGTGAAATTTTTACACAGAATTTGACATTAGAGAATAATATAAGAATTTCGCGCCCGCGCTACAAGACGGCTAAAATTGATATACATAGAAGACCTAGAGCGAGTAACGTTCTGATAAAAAATTTCGTATTATTTACATATATACGCCTAATTATATATACAATTTATTAATTATATCATTTTTTTTATACGATAGTTCTTCAAAATAGGGTAGTGGGACATCTTATATCTCACTCTCTCCTTTAGTCGTTTTAAACGACAACTGTGAACTAAAGATAACTTGTTTGTGCCCCCCCGCCCCCCAAGACCTGTTAACTGCCTCAATGTGGCAGGGGAGGTGAAGTAAGTCTGGAGTTCTGAACTTCTGGTAGGGTCACCCAAGACATGAAGGCTGTCCCACTATGTCCAGATAAATGTTAACAGACAAAAAGGCAATTTTGTATTCTTACCTACAGGTGCCTCAGATGTCCCATCAACAGGAAACGCATCTAAATACTCCAATGAATTCTGCTCCACCGCATTTTCTTTGCAACAATAGGACACATGAAGTTATTTAGATTTGAAAGATTTTCATGGTTTAGCTATCACCGGTAGTTTATGAGATGTCAATTCTTAGTTACATTTGTCACTCTACACGTATACTATTGGTTGAAGGTAAGAAGTTAGTGTATATAGAGGGTACGTTGTATGATAGGACAATGACCAAGGAAGAGGAACCAAGTAATCGAAGGTCCTATATTTAGTGTCCCCGTGCTATCGCAACTTGAATCGTGATGGTCACTCTTCCTGGCATTCATCCCTATCTTTGTTGGCATCCCATTGTCCGACTGCTATCTCTGGGACATCTGGAACCACGCCCTCTCTTCCCCTGCTTCCTTGTCCCCACCTAATTAATTACCCTCACTTTCTTCTCTAATCCTGATGTGCTGCTGATAATGTCTCATGTCTCTGACACTTCACTGCATGCTTCGTTATATAAATTGTCTATATTTTTTCTCTTAAAAATATAGATAATAAAGAAAGCGAGATACAGAAAGAAAAATGTGTGTATTTGTACATTCTCTTTATATTAATCTGCAATATTTGGCCCATCTGGAAGACATTTTCCAAGATATAGAGTAAGATCTGGAAGAATTCACTTTCATAAGTTTCGAACTGTTGCTTCCCTAGTCTTTCACCCTAGAGCGCTGATAATGTCCCATGTCTCTGACACTTCACTGCAAGCTTAGTAATATAAATTGTCTATATTTTTTTTATCTTTGGAAAATATATAAGAGAGATATGTGTGTAGAGTTGTTGTATATTCTCTTTACATATATAAATCTACAATATTTGACCCATTTGGAAGACATTTTCCTAGATATAGAGTAAGATCTGGAAGGATTCACTTTCATAAGTTTTTAACTAAGTTGCTTCCCTAGTCTTTCACCCTAGTGTGCTGCTGTGATAAGGCCCCATATCTCTGACACCGCGAGCTTCATAATATAAAGTGTCTATATTTTTTTCTTTGAAAAATGTGAAGAGTTGTGTATGCGCTCTTTATATATATACAGTTAAACCTGTCTATAGCGCCCTCTCTTGGGACTCACCAAAATAGGGTGCTATAGAGAGGGGGCGTTATAGACACGTCGCTTTTAATGTAAATCGCATCGTACTACGTATTTAAAATTGGATGCTATAGAGAGGGAGGCGCTATTTAGAGGGACGCTATAGACAGGTTTAACTGTATATAAATCTACAATATTAAACCCATCTGGAAGACATTTTCCAATATATTAAGTAAGATCTGGAAGAATTCACACACTTCCATAGATTTCAAACAAAGTTGTTTCTCTTCATGTTTGAAAAATCGCAGAAAATTATTATAAATATTTAATTAACTACTCCACAAAAGGTTTCTTTTCTAATTTATTCTAATTGGCAAGTTTTCGAGTTTAACAACTCTTAAATAAATTTGATTCAAAAGGCGATCTATTAAATAAGTTTATATAAAAAGACGTACCTGGATCTGTAAAGAAGAAAAAACTTTTTTTTTTCTCAAAATATTTCGAGACATTGCTCCCTCTTTATCACAGTGTAATAAATTGACAGAGAGGGAGAAATCTCTCGGAATATTTTGAGAAAAAAGTTTTTTTTTTCTTTACACATCCAGGTACGCCTTTTTAAAAATATACATGTATAATCTTAAATAAATGCTTGTAGAAGAGTTCTTAAAATCGGAAACTTACTAATTTGAATATACAGTTAAACCTGTTTATAGCGCCCCCTCTAAAAAGCGCCTCCCTCTCTATAGCGCCCGATTTTAAATAGTAGTACGATGTGATTTACATTAAAAGTGACCTCTCTATAGCACTCTCTCTCTATAGCACCCTATTTTGGTGAGTCTCAAGAGGAGGCGCTATAGACAGGTTTAAATGTATTAGAAAATACACCTTTTGCGGGGTAGTTAATTATGTTGGCTCTCCAGTCTCGAACCCTACTGTGCTGATAATGTCCCATATCTTGTCTTCTGATACTTTACCGCGAGCTTAGGTCTCTTCAAGTCCATCTCAAACAAGGAAAGAGTAGAGAATACATTTATGGGTTTGTCAATATTACTGATTTTGATTCTGCGTGAATAAAGTTTCTTTTCAGCAATACGCTTTTATAATCAACTAACTTATCAAAGTATTAACCTAAGCTTTCGAAAACAGGATCTCTTTCTCAAATGTTTTATTTTCACTTTTAAGCAATAAGTTTGATTTATTAGCAAGCTCCTCAATATTAAAACATAAACTTTTGAGTATGAAAGCTCTTCAGCTATCAGAAGGCGTCTAAGAAATAGCTCCTGTGTGTGAAAGTTTACGTTTTACTTTGATACAATTAAAATGAGTGACACTTATTGCTGAAAGGTGAATTTTATTTATACTTCGGAGTAGAATATAACTGTAGTTTTCCAAGTTGTACATCGAGTATGAAAGCTCTTCAGCTATCAGAGTGTCTGAGAAATAGTTCCTGTGTGTGAAAGCTTACGTTTATTATACTTTGATACGATTTATAATGAAGGAAACTTATTGCTGAAAAGAGAAATTTATTTATACTTCTGAGTAGATACAACTGTAGTTTTCCAAGTTGCACATTGAGTATGAAATCTCATCATCTATCAGTGTCTGAGAAATAACTCCTGTGTGTGAATGATTACGTTTATACTTTGATACGAATAATGAAGGGAATTTATTGCTGAAAAGAGAAATTTATTAATACTTCGGAGTAGAATACAACTGTAGATTTCCTAGTTGTACATCGAGTATGAAAGCTATTCAGCTATCAGTGTTTAATAAATAGCTCCTGTGTGTGAAAGCTTACGTTTATACTTTGATAATATTTAAATTGAAGGAAATTTATTGCTGAAAATAAAATTTTATTTATAATTTGGAGTAGAATACAACTGTAGTTTTCCAAGTTGTACAAGTATTGTCTGTCGGTCCAGTACTTGGTGAATCAACACAATCAACAATGGATCAGCTTGATGAAATGGTATTTACTACAGTTTGATGTTGTAACTTCACAACTTGGTGTGGCCAGCGTTCTCCAACCTCAACACGGGGCTAACATTTGACTTTGTGAGAGGCTTTCAACAGTCGAATAATGTTTCTATAAACAAATACAGTAAAAACAACACTAAAATGAACCAGGGATATATCAAAACTTCTCCTATATATATATAACAAACCTTTAATATTCCTCATTTGTATTTTATAATACAGTTTTTTTTTGCTTATCCCTAGTACACGTGGTACAGGCCATGATAATCATGGTGGGTAGTTAGCGACTGCTTTTACTGTAAGCGCACCACATGTCTACACATGTGAAAAGCAGTTCGACTTTGCACTTACAAATGTGCCAGAACCCCGTACAGTGAACTATGGCTATAATGAACTATGGTTATAGTGAACTACAGGTTCAATCCCTTTATGGTTGACTCTAAAGAAGGATTTTACTGTTTGTCCAATACTTTCACACTGATACATGCTTAAATTTTCAAATCGAATCTTAAAAAAAAAAAACAATCAAACACTAAGATGACTGAAATATACTCAACGGATGTCATGACTACAAAACTGTGTATAGCTGATTGCTTATTTATTGATCTTTTGTTAATGTTTTATCTTTGGATTCCGGAGAGATTCTATATAAAACAAGATGTCTTAATAAAGAAAGCTTTGTTTTTTGTAGAGTCTCAAAGAATGAGTTCTAAACAAAGTAAGTATATCGATAAAAGTGATGTATATAAAAAGAATGAATAAAAAGATTTAAGAATATTCAAAGAAGACTAAAAAGACAAAGGTTTACCTATTCAATAAGATGATTGGCAAGTTCATAAAAGATCCATGTTTTCCTTCCGCGTATCTACAGTAAGTCAACACGTCAATATGGCGTCAATTTCAAGTATCCATCCATCAACCTGTTATAACCCGGCGTGTATAGAAGGTGTTCTAGATTGACTAGCAGTGTCTAATCCATCTAATTGTTTCTCTGCCACCAGGAAAGTCTTGGATAATGACACGGCCTGTGTCCAGCCTGCAATTTTGTCGTTATTCTAGTCCTTCGATACAAAAAAATGTCATCACCTACCTTTGACAGTAACCCGGGGACATCAAAAACAGGCGATTGTCTCAGGTTCCTCTAAAGAAAAAAAAAAAAAAGAAAAACTCTTTCAAGAATGGAAGCGGGTTTTTCTGATTATTTGGTCATTAGAGAGATTTCATCTTCCTTGTGTGGTTTAGAGTTCTAGCTGTTCACAACTGGTGCTGCAGGCAATTCGTGCTGTTGTTGAAGAAAGTAAAACAGAAAGAAGTTCGTGACTATTCTTAAATATTGGAAAGAAAAAGAAAGTTTTGTTTATAAATAAATATTGAAAATTTGATTTTATAGCTTTGAAATAATGGAAGATACACTTTGTTTATTATCCAATCCATGATATATACTTTATTCTTCTTCTTTTCCCTTCTTTTCTTTCTTATATCCACTCAATCATATTAGGGTATCAAGCTTGTAGAGCTTGAGACTCTGCGACGGCCGATGCAGCATAGCGGGGAGATAATATAATCTATAAAATGGCGTAATATATTTTATACACGAAAATCCATCATAATCACACAAAATTAAATAAATAATCAATATTATTCTTTTCAGTAGCTGATGAATGTTCTAGCTAAAGAATGATTGATAACTGAAGCCTCTGACGATCTCATCCATGTCGTTTCAGAAACCTCAGTTCTAATATAGATATCCGAATGTTTACATGTCAAACACATACGTATTTATATATTAATAAACAAATAACACAGCTATGCGGAGTTCTGTGTGCTTGGCTTAGCTATATATCTATTCTTTTATTATAAAATAAATAAATCTTCCCGGGGTTAAGTTTCTTGTGTAACTTTTTATTTTCAAGCTTTCGGACTTGTCAGTCCTTCAACAGGAGTATCACGTTAATCTGCCGTGATTGTTTAATGGTTAGGACATTGCGTTGTGGTCGCAATAACCCAGGTTCGAATCCTGGTCACGGCACCTTTTTTAAATAGTTTCACGCGCAATTATCCAGATCGAATATAGCGTGTCTGGTTTGATACTGGTTAATAATAATAATCACATTAATAAATTGATGATAAATACTATTTTTATATACATATTATTATTTATATATTTTAAATATTTATGATATTGAAATGGTAGAAAAATATATTACATTCTTTGTGTATTTAAAACAAATTTTTGAAAATATAGGTGCATGGTGGAGGATGCGTGCTGATTGAACGATATCTCGAGATTAAAAATTAAATTTAATAAATTCGTGAACTATTGTGTTATATATAGAATACTGCCTACATCTATGAGTTATTCTTCGAATCAAAGGATCTGAAGCTCTTTTATTATCTTTATTTGGTAATGGAACTTTTTAGCTACATGAAAATATTCAGTTTTTATCACATCGACACATTTTTTGACTTAATTATCCTTGAAAATTTTCATCTTAAATGCCCGGATAAATGCTCTAGTATATATATAGAAACTTACAAAAAAAGTTTTATTTTTAGTAACAAATTAGGGCTGTAACAACTTTACCCTGAAGCCTCGGCAGTTCCGCGTCATATAAGCGGAACTTAAAAAAGAAAGAATTGAAAATAGTAAAATTAGAAAATGAATAAAAACAGAACCATGATAACGTTTGATAAAAAAATCTAGCAAAAGGTAAAGTGAATTATATATATATACAGTAAACGCTCCTATAACGCGATTAATGTGTTCCATGTTGTATGAAATCGCGTTATAGGAATTCGCGTTGTACGAAATAAAACATATATAACGCGAATGTTGTTAGGATAAATTGTTTTATTTTATAACGGGTTATACGAAAATTCGCGTTGTATAAATAAATTTGTCGCAATTTTTTTTTATCGCGTTGTAAAAACTCGCGTTATAGGAGATTCTACTGTATATATATCAATTAAATGGCATATTTTGGATCAAAAATAAAACAAAACATTTTATTTATTACAAATGCCAATATTTCAATTGGCTTTACGCCTAACTTCGTCAGGGCTTTTCTTGTTTTTGAACTGATTTGATTGATCACAGATACCTTCATGCGACGATATATAAATATTTACAACTCTGGGGCTAAAATTTAAAATATATACACACAAACAAATAGAAATAAGAATAGACTATATATGTACATTTATAAAAAATAATATATGATTCCTAATAAGTATAATAAAAGAATTTTAAATCGATTTGAACTGTAAATATAACGGAGGGATGTCAATTTTTCTATTAATACTGTTGGTATCTTTCATTGAATCAGTTGTGTTTATAATTTATTTTTACATTTAAAACGTTTTTATATGATTGGTTTTGAATTTAAATTTAAATTCCTAGTGATATTCGTAGTTAATTGGTCTGTTATTTTAGAATGTTTTTATCTAAAGGAAATCCTAATAGTTCAACCCTGGGATTGAAAGAGATTCGTACCAGGCCGGGTCTTGTCAAAAATAAACCTAGTAATAACTTCAATAGCATTACTTTATGTAAAGATGGACATTTTTAGATGAGAGTAAATTGATCTAAAAAAGTAAAGGGCGCCTCTCCCGTCAAAATAAACGTCAAAACTAGACGCCATCTATTGACCGTTGCCGTAAACTGGCAGTCTCGGGTCGGTGACAAAGCCACAACACCAGCTTTGGAAAACTAACAAGCGCCAATCTGTACACCATGGAGTCAGGCTTAATGGCCCTTGTCAGTCCAGGGCCGACTTTATTCCATGAGATTCACATGGGATCAAAGGAATTATTCACAATCTGCCAAAGAGGTGTTTAGCTGGTAAAATAGTTATTTCAACAAATCTAAGGCCAAAATATAGAAGGAAAATTTTCCTAGAGGATATTAATCTATAAAAATAAAGCTCGACTCCCTCGGGCTAATGGCCCTCGTCAGTCCAGTGAGGGCTACTTTTGGCGTCTATTTTGACGGGAAAGGCGACCTTTATTTTTATTGGAAAATATCTTCCCGGCAAAATTCCCATTTACACTCATGGACAAAATTTAAGGAAGTTGTACCTTTTAACATGTATATCGGGATTCAGACAATAACTCTGAAAGATATTACAGTGACTTTTATTGAAGACACACGAATAACCAAGTGTTAACAAAATCGCCTGTCTCCTTAAAAAAAAGATGATCAGCGATATTAAAGACTTTCTACCTTCTTAAGTTCTGTCCATAAATGTATACATATGTACATAAGGATTATTCATAACAATACATGTGTTGTTGTTGTTTATTCCTCTAGTCGTTTAAACGATCTCCATTAGGTTCCATTCTCTCAGCTTTTCTATTATAGCCCTGGGGTTTTCACAGAGGTCTATTTTGGAGGATTTGATACAATTCAATAGATGTTTAGGACTGGCTGGTTGTGAATCGCATTTGGGACATTTCGGGAATGTAGATGGGTAAACTAGGGAGAGTGGTGATGACTCCCACGGTGAGGTCAGTTGACCCGACCAGCACATGTCCGGGAGATCTATCATTCGAGATTTAGGGACAACTCAATATTCACGGCCAAAGTTTTCTTGCATGATCAATCTCCTAATTATACTTCGAGGACGACAAAATCTTCGGTGTCCGCGTCTCATCCCCAGACAGGATTGATATTGGCATATATATGGCATCTGAAGGTTATACCACCAACTTGCCTCTCTCTCCAGACTGTTCTTAAACATTACAAACCTACAGCTCATCCAACTCTTCTCTGGATTGTCATTCTTAAAAATCATCACAGGGTGTTAGTGGAAGGATGGTCTAAACCGTTAGTTTTGGACCGCTACGACCCGGGTTCGATTCCCGCATTGGATACTTTTTATGCTAAAAAAAAAAATGTTCCAATGGCCCCCGATTCTTGCAAAAGTCCAACCCCCACCAGCGAGTGCAAATAACCAAACGGGGCTCTGGCACATTTGTAAGTGCAAAGTCGAACTGCTTTTCACATGTGTAGATATGTGGTGCACTTACGGTAAAAGTAGTTGCCTACTTCTACCCACTATGATTAATATGGCCTGTACCACGTGTACTAGGGATAAACATAAAAAATCACACTTGGTTATAAATAAAATTATTTGTTCTTTTATATTAGTTTACACACACGTAAAATTTTAAGTTTCCGATTTTGTTAGGTTTATTTGTATAGATTGGAATGGATAATCATTGTTATATAAATTGTGTATCTGGTTTGTTGGCGACGAGGAATAAATCCATATTTATACTTCTCTTTTCCGGAATCTATTTTTCTAACGTGTAAAGAGATAGATATAAAGATATAATTGACAATTTTTTATTTATTTATTACTAGCGGATGTGTACCCGGCTTCGCCCGGGTTTTATCCGAGTGAAAGTTTGCCTAACGAATATTATTGATAATAATATTCGGGAACACACAGAATATTATGATAATATAATTCGTTATGTCATATATTTATATAATATATGAAATTTATTTTTCGAGCAAACATATCCACTCTCTACTGAATAGATTTTTAAAAAGATATACATAAATAAAATATCTAGAGATATACTACATGATCTTAGCCAAAAGGCCGAGAAACGATATTTTATATATAGAGATGACCTGGCTTCGTGTGTCTTCTGCTCGAGTGAATGTTTCGCTGGTAGAATTTTGTTCCTGCCTACTATTAATCATTATCTGGCCTTACCCGTGGTCTGCTTTAGATAATATTCCCCAAAAGAATTTTTTAATGCAATCAAGCATGATACGGAAATATTATCATCATCATTTCTGACTAAAAAAAAATATTGTTGCTCAGTACTTGGTTAAATATAATTTTTATTGGTTAAAGTGCGACAACAAAACTCTTCCAGATTTAACTCTCTGTCCTGTTCAAATTTCAGCGAGATTAGTTACATATTGAGGGCGTGCATAGCCGACAAACATATATATATATATATATGTTCCCGGCTTCGCCCCAAGTAAAAGTTTGCTTAACAAACATTTGTTAAAACGATTCTAGCAAGCATCCAATCCCTACTGAATCTATACTTGTCTACCTTCTCAATAATTTTTTCCCGGTCCCTTGAAAAATACTCGATAAGTTGAAAAAAATCAGTATTAATTGGTCCACTCGGTAATTTGAAGTTGAAGGAATAGTATCTTGCCACAAACGAAGATTTGTAAATAACTGTATTTAGCGAATGTACCCGGCTCGCACAGTTTTTATCCGAGTAAAAGTTTGCCTAACGAACATTTGTTAAAACGATTCTAGAAAACATCCAATCCACCTATATATTTATTTATAAACGTATATAAATATTGTTATATGCGTTTAAATATATTTTTGAAACACATAATTTTTTGAAAACATTTATCATATTTTAAATAAGATATTGTCACTTTTGTGAATTTGATAATTAATTATTTCTTTTTTCTCAATGAATTATATATATTAATTTAAAATTTCATTTTTGTTATCATCATCACATACAATGTAATAGTTTTATATAAACAAACAATAATAAACAACAACAATTAGGGGCTCAAAAATCATTTATTATGGTTAGCAGCTCCGTAAATAAAGATATTTTCACAACAACAATTAAAGTTGCATCATCATTTTTATAAAACTACAGCAAATTAAATTAACAATGTAAAAATATATTTTAACATTACATTTTAACATTTAACACAAAATCGTTACAATTTTTTCTTTAAATATATATTAATATTGAAATGCCAAGTATTTTTTACATCATTGGAATATTATATTACTAAATTCTCAAATTAAATTTATTATACTTGGAAAACATTTTAAGCATTGTTACAATTTATAAATATAATTTCACCAGACGCCGCTAGAGGCGCTGCTTGCGAGTGAAAGTAGAAAATTTGCAAATAAAATTGCAAAGAATATTTATTTCAAATCAAATTCAAACCAGAAATCTTCCCAGTAGTATAGTAAATAACTTCCTAAAGTTTCACGGCGATTGGATAATCTTACCTTTTAAAAACATTCATCGTGTGAACAAACTAACATTCATCGTGTAATCAAATCACGTGTTAATTATTAACCAATCAAATTCATTTATCGTCGCGACCAGTGCTGCGCCCAAGCGGTAAAAGACTGGAACTAACGCTTTTTGTTTTTTTTTATTTAAAAAAAAGCACATTAACTTTTTTAGTTTTTTGAATAGCCTATATGTTAAACGAAATCTTCAGCTACCTACATGCGAAATTCCATAATGATTGAGTCAGTAGATTTTGCGTGAAGCGATAACAAACATCGATTTCGCATTTCATTTTTATAGATATAAGGATTATTGGTTATGAAAACATATTTTGCGGAAGAGCTTTGCTCGATGCAATACCTTGAAATTATATGTATGTACCTCTACAGACCTATAAGCTTATGTCCATAGTTCACTAAACACCCCTAAGCTGCCTTCCATAGAAAATGCAAGGTATATAACAAAACCAGTCCAATACAATAGTAGAGCGGTCTAGAGATTAATTTGGCGAAACCGCTGAGAGGGTTCACTACTTATGAGCCAAGCCCTCTCATTCAATAACTCATAACATTGCAGTAAGGTCTGTAGAGATAATATTTGATGATATTTAAAAGAAACGCATTGCCAGTAAATTTATTTGTGTAAAATTTTAACGATAGATGGCAATAAAATTTAATTTACTAATATAAGGATTATTATTATATATTTTGGAATTTCCAAATCCCCCCCCCCCCCCCTTGGAAGGAATTAAATAAATACACTCAAGAAATTTTCACAAAAAAAAAGTAATAATATTGTAAAAATATATATATGTTGTTGGAAGAAAATTGATTTAAAATAATTTATTATAAAATAAATGAACCTTCCAGGGTTAAGTTTCTTGTACAACTTTTTTACTTTCAAGCTTTCGGACTTGTCAGTCCTTCAACAGGATTATCACATTAAAAACTTAATAATAATTTATACCCAGAAAAATTTTGATTCATATTTTGGCAAAAGAATTAGGTCCTTGCTATTTTTTTTTTTCGCCAAACAACTTTTTGGCGAAATCTGGAGTGTTCAGGAATCCCTTGTAAGTTCTCATGAAATTAAGGACCGTCCTTGACTGACGAAGTCCGTATAGCTCCGAAATACATTTGCCAATGGTGCTGTTGTGATGATTCCATTAAGGACCCGTGTTTTTTATTTTATTTATTAATCAACCAAGTCCAATGTTGAAGCATTTTCGCCTATTACAGAGGAAACAGGGGGGTCGGTGGAAGGCTGGTATAAACCGTTGGTTTTCGACCGCTACGACCCGGGTTCAATTCCCTCATTGGGCACTTTTTTCTGATTTAAAAAAATGCTCCCATGTCCCCCTATTCTTGCAAAAGTCCAACCCCACCAGCGAGTGCAAGTAACCAAACGGGGCTCTGGCATATTTATTTGTAAGTCGAACTGCTTTTCACGTGTGTAGACATGTGGTGCACTTACAGTAAAAGCAGTCGCCTTCTTCTACCCACCATGATTATCATGGCCTGTAACACGTGTACTAGAGATAAGAAAAAAAAACAGAGGAAACAAAACAATAAAGAAATTATAAATTAGAATTAAATATTTACAAATTTACCGGTCAAAATATTGATAATAGATACAATAAATACAAAAATTATGGATCATCAATTCACCATCTCTGAATTATCGACCCGTGTTTGCTATAATTCAGAAATGGTGAATTGATGGCCCATCATTTGTTGTATCGAATTTGACCGAGAGATGTGATTTTCTAAAGATTATTGATCAAATTAAACCCAGATTTTTATCGTAATTTTACTTGTACGTTATTTTAGTACTCTATTGCTAACAAATTAGTAGACTTTTAAGACAGATGACTTATATTGTGTAGTATGTAAAATTAAACTGAATAGACACATTATATGTTTACATTCATATATCTTACAAAAGAAAGGGAGGAGTGTAGGAGATTTATGTCTTTATCCAAAGATTACTCAAGCGACTGTACTCCAGTTATATATTTTCTTCCAGCACCGACGTTATTTATGTATAAGCTTCCAGCCATAAATACGACGATACATTATATATACGGTAAAACCTCCATGAGAGGACACTGGCTAGAGGACACCTCTCTGCAAAGGACAGTTTTCATTTTCAAAATTACCATTTTTACTATTTAACAACTCTACAGTAAGAGGACACCTCTTCGTAAAGGACACTATTGCTCTGCAACTAAGTGTCCTTCACAGAGAGGTTTTACTGTATTTATAATTACTTTTATTTATCATAAATAAAACGTCAATAGAACTAACACTGTGTCAGCTAACAAAAACAAGTATTTTCAAAGAACAAATTCAACATCGTTTTAAGAATTATAATACTGCCCTTACCTGAAAGAACATAAAGGTTAAATAAGACAATCTGATAGATGTAATAGCTGTGGGAACGATTTAAAAGAAGTTTACAAAGCTGTTTTAAAGCGAGTTTCGAACCTGATTCCAGGGAAACCTACTGTTTTGCTTACTAATGTATAATTTCTTTGAGTATTTACTTGAGAGCAGCGTTACGCAAGGTGGAAGAAGGATTGCAACAAGTGATCCATCCATCAGACCAATTATTCCGAAGGTGTTGTTGAGCAAGATCTTCTGATGGACGACGGCTGCTGGCCAAACATCCCCGCCCATCTCGCGCCGGTAATGATCGCCTACACCACCCATCTTCCGCACGCAAACGTTTAACGGCCATGTTTGGTGATCTACTTGTCGTCTGGTTCTTTTCTTGAGAACACCACATGCTTTTTCTTTCTTTTTTTTTTTTTTTTTGCTTATCCCTAGTACACGTGGTACAGGCCCCGATAATCATGGTGGGTAGAAGTAGGCGACTGATTTTACTGTAAATACACCACAAATCTACTCATGTGAAAAGCAATTTGACTTTGCACTTACAAATGTACCAGTGCCCCGTTTGGTTACTTGCACTCGCTGGTGGGGTTGGACTTTTGAAAGAATCGGGGCCATTGGAACATTTTTTTTTTTTTTATCATAAAAAGTGCCAAATCAGAGATTCGATCACGGGTCGTAGCGGTTGAAAACCAACGGTTTAGACTTTCCTTCCACCGAACCCCTGTAGCACATGTAAATAGTGACAATGGTCTCTCTATGAGCTTGGCGCAACTTGAAATATTCAAATTATAACCAAAATAGTTTTGAAGAGGCTACGGGGAGCTATAAGGAGGAAACGACCATAAAAATGGGATTCTCAGGATTTGGTTCTTCACTATGATAACGCAAAAACTCACACGGATGTTACAATTTTGAATTTATTGGCCGAGAACAAAGTTACTATAATTTCTCAAACCCCATACTCATCGGATCTTGGCCAAAATGACTTTTTTCCTATATAGTAAAATTAAAATTTCGTAAAGGCTGAAATTCAAGTCAAGAAAATTCATAATAGAAAAAATGCTAAAGTTCCTTAGAGACTTCAAAGAAGACAACTATGAATATGCTACGGAAATTGGAAAGCGAGATGGTATAGGTGTTTAGATACGAAAGGGGATTATATTCAAAAATAATACTAAATACAATTTTATTTTGATCTTGTGTGTACTATTTTTGGTTTTCAAAAATTCCGGGAATTTATTGAAAGTATCTTGAATAAAAATAAGAGTCAAAGATCACGATATATTTCAGACATGATGAGTTTTCTTATCGGGAAGTTCTTCGCCAAGGCAAAAAATATAGCATAGATAATTTGAATAATAAAATAGTTATTAAAAAAACAGATGATATAAATAATATAGGCACATATCTTACTTATTACACTATTTAAGAACAGGGGGTCGGTGGAAGGATGGTCTAAACCGTTGGTTTTCGACTGCTACGACCCGGGTTCGAATCCCGCATTGGGAACTTTTTTCTGAAAAAAAAAAAAAAAGGTTCCAATGGCCCCCGATTCCTGCAAAAGTCCAACCCCACCAGCGAGTGCAAGTAACCAAACGGGGCGCTGGCATATTTTGTAAGTGCAAAGTCGAACTGCTTTTCACATGTGTAGATGTGGTGCACTTACAGTAAAAGCAGTCGCCTACTCTACCCACCATGATTATCATGGCCTGTAACGCGTGTACGAGGGATAAGAAAAAAAAAACTATTTCTAAAATTCCTTACTAATTCTCTGTAGCAAAATATCAATAAATCCGATACTTGCTCCCTTTTTCTTGAATATTGTAGTGAAGCATTTATTATTTTACACTAGTATTAACAGAGTGTCATTTTTATGTTTATATTTTGCTACTCTGTAAACTTCCCTCATTGCTTATCTTTTGTTTATCATTCATAGTTTGTTCTTGCCTTAAATAAATTGCTGTGTCATCCTGAAGTTTGTCTTCGCTAATTTTCCACGTGGCAATATTTAATAAAAAACCTTTCAAATAACTTCAAATATTAATATAATCAATAAAATGCGTTGATATTGTCACGTTTCTGAATTTTATAATTAATTATTTCTCTTTTTTTACTGATTTTTCATATTGAATTAAAATTTCATTTGTTATCATCATTACATGCAATGTATTTTTTTTAAAACAAACGATAATAAACAACAACAACAATGTAATTTGCATCTTTCTCATTATAAAACAACAACAAATTTTAATTAACAATGTAAATACATATTTTAACATTCAACACAAGAGTTACAATTTATAAAAATAGATTTACATTTTCAAATTTTGATATTATAGTCCTTTAAAAACATGTTTAAATCCGTGTTTGAATCGAATCGAAGACTTTAAAAATTCTTGGGAAATATTTTGTAGGTCACTTTTTGTACGAATCTTTTTTTTTCCCCCTTGTAATATCTTCTCCAAATTGTCTAGTACCGTACAAAATACAAACCAGAAGAAACACATCACCATTTTCCCTTCACTCTTCCAACAATGCCTTTGACCTACCAGCAAGAAGTAGATTTTTATTGGCACTTTCTTCCCAAAGGACCTCTAATCTCTTTGAAGAAAAAAGTCCAAATGGCAAGGCGAGTCCTCGTTTCCCCGGCGAGAACCGGTGATTTTCGGCTCTGGTCATTATCTCAGAGGGACAATGTCTTGGAGACCTTCATGCAACGCTTGCTGCTGGGACAATTATTGCCAACTGAGCTTCGTAGCGGCTTGACACAAAATCTCCAACATATTTCTTATATACTTTATCTAAATACCCTATTTCTCTTTATAGATTGGATATTTGACGAGTTAGTTTATTTGAAAAGTGGAAGTTATATATGTTGGATACCTTTCTTTTGATATTAGGTAGAGAAATAAGAAGCCACTATATACGAGTCTGATTTGAAATGTGATTGTAATTTTAGTATTTTAGAATCTTGTTGACACACACAACTTTTGTTTACATTATTTTTTCTTCTGTACGGAAATTTGATAATAATGTTATTTTTTAATTGATTTTTTTGGGATATATATTTTTAAACCCTTAAACTTTTATTTCTAATCCACGCTTTTGAAAGGTGATCTTGAAGGTTCTCTTTTTATCTAAAATTGTGTTATTTGAGCTGGGGGATCTTAGCAAGCTTGATTTATGCATCAAATCTTATCGATATAATTATTCTTTTGAAAATATTTTTCTTTCTATTTAACACATACTTTATTGTACGATGTCAGCGATTTTATTAAAAATTCTACTCTAATTTCACTAAACACGAAATCTTCAGAGAAGTCATCAGGAAATACTTACTGGTATGTTCTTATACTCTGATGGGAATTAGACTTGCATACGTTTTTCATTTAGCTAACCATTGTTGACTTCTAAAAAATATCGCGTAGTATATTTGAATCTTCACTTACGTTCACATCCAACTTATAAATATGAATTAAAAATAATGATTATATTGATATATTTATAGCTAGTTTTGTACACAAAAAGTATTTTTACCTTATGTATTTCAATAGAGTCCGTGGCTGCAGAGTCCCGTATTAACGACTGTTACCAAGGCTTTGGAAACAAGATTAAATTATTTTTAGTGAGATTCTGAGGACCTATAAAGCTCATCCATTAACTTGAAATTACCTTTAGGCAAATTCACATAAACATATTAATACATACGACACACCTACTCGCTGGTGTTATGTACATATGTATATACTTAAACGAGAATATATATAAACACATACACAGTTATGACTGTAAAATGAAATTTTAAGAGGATAATATTTATGTAACAAAAGAGGCACCCCTCCCTTTAATTGAGCATCAGAACGATTCACTTGTTTATCACCCTAAGCCAAAACTTTACTAGTGATGATAAAGAATGATCCACAATACCAGTTTTAGCAAATTCAGACAAAAAGCCAACAACCTGTATACACCTATCCCCCGATTTACACGGTAGATACGTTCCTGAGAAAAACGTGTAAATCGAGGGATAGGTGTATATTAAACTGTCAAATCTGAATAGGTGTTCGCCCCCTCATGAATCAGAGCCTCCCAATATTCTTTTCAACATAGGTAGTATAGAGTAGAATATCGCATTTTAGTATATTGCGATAAAAACAAAAAAAAAAAAGACTTATTTGGAAAACCGTGTAAAAGCGAAAACGTGTAAAACAAGTACCGTGTAAATCGGGGGATAGGTGTATTATGGTTTCAGGCTATGGCCTTAATCAGTACCGGGGCGGCTTCGATTTCATAACATCCTAGGAGAGGGTTTATGAAATAGGTCAAATTTGCAAAAGTAGCAAGGGCCGACTTTCAGGCAAGAATACAACATAGACTGATGTTAATGTATTATGACTGTATGTACGTTTACATAATACAGTTAAACCTGTCGTCTATAGTACCTTCTCTTGGGACTCACCAAAATAGGGTGCTATAGAGAGGGGGTGTTATAGACTGATCACTTTTAATGTAAATCGCATCATACTACTTATTTAAAATCGGGCGCTATAGAGAGGGAGGCTCTATAGACAGGTTTAACTGTACTTGCATATTAAAAATGCCACCAAATACATCGTTCTCACAAATATATGCCTAAATTTACATATATACATTCACATTTGTCTGTCACACATGATTGGTTTAAAAAAAAAACACTCTCTAATGATAGTTTTTTCCCCAGAACTTAAAAAAAAAATTCAAATTCAATGAACGATAATTGCTCCCTTATAAATTTTACATAATGCAAGCCAGATGGCTCAAGATAGGTTGAATTAGTAAGAAACTGTAAGACTGTGTAATAAGACTTTCTAGATCATAACGGGCAACATATACGTAAGAGTTTGGTATAAGAGCTTAAAACCTACATATAGAAATATTAAAAATAAAAAAGGCATATCCTGACCAGGAGCACATGTGCTTTTTAGAAGGCAGAGCGCCATCTAGTGGAACAAAAATAAACTAAACGTTTATTTAACTTGCTCCGTGATATTTGGCCAACCCAATTTCTTGATAAATCAAGAAAAGCCATCCACGAACGCGTTTCGCGCTGTTGGCCCTCGTCAGCGTGGAGCAAGCTGTACCACTGCGACCAAAAATATTTTTGGTCCCAGAGGCTTCCTGAGAAACCAAGAAAGCACATGTGCTCGTGGTCAGGATATGTTCTCTTTATTTTTAATATCAACACCTGACCCACTTATTTGTTATTTTTTCTATTGTTTTTTTTTTATATATAGAAATATAGGCATTAATATTTTCCCAGTTTTCCTCAACTTATTTTAATCATTGACTGTTGTACTGTTAACAAAAGTAAATGATGCAATACCTTCCAACCATTTTGTCATGCATGTACGCATGGTAGCAAGTAATTCACACAATTTACAAATTAACTCCTTATCCGTTTCTTGAAAGAAGGTATGAGAAATAATAGAAAAATTGTCAGGTATTGATATCAAAAACAAAAAAGGCATATCCTGACTGCCCACATGAGATTTTTTTTCCTTTTTTTTTTGCACACACATATATAAATTTAGAAATTACAATTGGCTATTCAAAATATTTCTTACATATCAATTGAAGCCTTTTTTCAATTTTAATGGGCAATATGTTAATCTCAATTGAAACTTTGTCATTTTTTTTACTTAAAAAAATTCACATTCTATACTACGACAACAGGAAGGATAAAGAGAAGATTAGCATGGCCCTTGTGATACTTGTTCGGTGGTACAACTACTACAATAGGAACGATACACAGAGAAGATTAGCATAGCCCCTGCGCAAGGATGACACGCAAAATCGTAAAGCGTTCCATATATCTATTTATTATCTTCTCAGAGATAATAAAAAATTTCATATTAAAAATAAATAATTTCTTCAATATCTAATATGTACCTTTTTATTATCTAATGCGCTTTAAAATGGATTGGATAAATATCACGGAACAAGTTAAATCAACATTTAGTTGATTTTTGTTCCACTAGATGGCGCTTTGCAATATAAAATGTTCATGTGAGCAGTCAGGGTATGCTTTTTATTTTGTTTTTAATATATATATTAAGTGAAAAAGTTAAAGCTGCGTTGTTTTCCCAAATATTGAAGCTATTGAAAAAAATGAATCAAAGATGTTGTCATCAAATTTCTAAGCAATTACAAGGATTCAATAAAATAATCTCTTGCATCAATATTGAGTGAAATTAATCATTCCTCCAGGCCTGAAAAGACACTTTTCCATGGGGGGGCCTGATTAATTTTACTCAATTACAAGTATCCTGACTAGAAACAAATTATAATGAATATACCTTACGAATTTCAAGCGTTAGGTTGCTCTATGAATGTCAAACTACATTTTCTTCACTTACATGTGGACTATCCTCCGAAAATTTAGGATCAGTCAGCGAAGAACAGAGTTAAAGGTTCCATCAAGACATCAAAGAAATGGAGGACAAATATCAGGGAAGATGGGATAGGAACATGCTTGCTGTAGAGGTGATATCAGACTATTATGTCAGGCCAAATTATGAGAAGTCTTTCAATTGAAACAAAGTCGCTAATTAGAAACTATCTCCAAGAGAGATCCCCTTTAGCCGTATTTAAAGGCTATGGTCTCTAATTGGAGAACACTTTCCTATATCATTTTGTTATTAATGGAAAGAAGGGAATAAATAAAGAGTTAGTGTGTCCAAAAATATATAATCTCCTGCAGTAAGAACGGAAATTTGGTAAGAACAGAATCAGAATCCACTGCAGTAAGATCGGAATTTTGGTAAGAACGGAATCAGAATTTCCTGCAGTAAAATCGGAATTTTGGTAAGAACGGAATCAGAATCGCCTGCAGTAAGATAGGAATTTTGGTTAAAACGGAATCAGAATCTCCTGCAGTAAGATCGGAATTTTGCTAAGAACGGAATCAGAATCTCCTGCAGTAAAATCGGAATTTTGCTAAGAACTGAATCAGAATCTCCTGCAGTAAGGTCGGAATTTTGGTAAGAACGGAATCAGAATCTCCTGCATTAAGATCGGAATTTTGCTAAGAACGGAATCAGAATCTCCTGCATTAAGATCGGAATTTTGCTAAGAACGGAATCAGAATCTCCTGCAGTAAGATCGGAATTTTGGTAAGAACGGAATTAGAATCTCCTGCAGTAAGATCGGAATTTTGCTAAGAACGGAATCAGAATCTACTGCAGTAAGATCGGAATTTTGGTAAGAACGGAATCAGAATCTCCTGCAGTAAAATCGGAATTTTGCTAAGAACGGAATTAGAATCTCCTGCAGTAAGATCGGAATTTTGCTAAGAACGGAATCAGAATCTCATGCAGTAAAATAGGAATTTTGCTATGAACGGAATCAGAATCTCCTGCAGCAAAATCGGAATTTTGCTAAGAACGGAATTAGAATCTCCTGCAGTAAATTACTTTGGTTAGAACAGAATAATGGACAGTAAATAACGAACGCGTGTTCAAAAATAGATAATCTCCTGCAGTAAAATCTCGGATTTTTGGTAAAAACGGAATCAGAATCTCTTGAAGTAAATTACTTTGGTAAAAACGGAATCAGAATCTCCTGTAGTAAAATCGGAATTTTGCTAAGAACGGAATTAGAATCTCCTGCAGTAAAATCGGAATTTTGGTAAGAACGGAATCAGAATCTCCTACATTAAGATCGGAAATTTGGTAAGACCGGATTCAAAATCTCCTGCAGTAAGATCGGAATTTTGGTAAGGACGGAATTAGAATCTCCTGCAGCAAGATCGGAATTTTGTTAAGAACGGAATCAGAATCTCCTGCAGTAAATTACTTTGCTAAGACAGGAATAATGGAAAGTAAATAAGGAAAGCGTGTTCAAAAATAGATAATCTCCTGCAGTAAGATCTCGGAATGTTGGTAAAAACGAAACAGAATCTCCTGCAGTAAGATCGGAATCTTGGTAAGAACGGAATAATGGAAAGTAACTAACGAAGGCGTTTGCATAAATAGGGAAAGGGTTTAACCCCAGTACATCAAACAATGTAAGGAGAGGTGTTATCGCGGAAGAAGTTGAGCAAGAAGAGGCTCGCAGGGCGTGGCGAGGATCACGACCCCATATCGCTCAATAATTAACTGGGAGCCGCCGCAAGGCCGCGCTGCAACATTGTCTGCCTCAGATGACCCAGTTCGCGCAAGGACGGACCGTCACCACCCATAGCCTCCTCAGTCCTCGTGGTGATGATGTAAGGTGACGCAATTAACACATAACTTCCTTTGGGAATGGTTTCTGTAATGGAGTCTCAACTGGCGTACACCAATTTATAAAGCATCATTTACTAGAGGACATCAACATGGAATAATAAGACTCTAAGAACTGCCTGAAGTCAGAACGTAACATATTTTGTACTGGAGTTTTATAATTCAATAGAATAACCCCTTGTGTCGATATTAAAGTTAAAATATCAGGCTTCCAGGGATAGGTCCCTTTTACACTTTTTAATTCATATCTCTGTCTTCACATGTCCGAAAGTTATAGAGATATAAATTATAAAATTTTAAAAAATAAACTTATCCTTGGAAGACTGATATTTTGATCTTAATAACTGGAGTTTCAACTTTTATAAGCATTATCATTTACTCTAGTAATATGTGCCCCTAAAAGTTGCCAATTAATGTGTTTTGACGTAACCTTACCTCTACACTTACAGATTTTCAATAAAATCATTCCCCCCAAAGATTTTCGCCCAAGAAAGGTCATTGTAACTTCACCGTACGTATTGGACCCAAAGACCATTCTATCCTTGTCAAAAGGAATAAAAATAACAGTTTTCCTGAGAGCACAGCATGATGTAAGATGACCCAGTTATAACAGCAATTGCTAACCATTTCCAGAAAAAATGCTTGAGCCAATGTAAACAACTTTTAGCCAATCAACTCATATAGAATTTCAATCTAAGCTACTATTATAGTTTTTCAGACAAGAAGGTCGATTTAGACACCAACGTGAGATTTAAAAGGACGAAAGTTGTCAGTGAATATCAATTGCTGCTTGATGTCTTTGGATGCACTCAACCTTTTTTTAGATTTTCTTATGTATCAATAGACACTCCGGAAGATACAGTAAAACCTAGTGGACCTAATGGGACATAACTTATGGTTCATTATAGTCATTTATTCACTCAACTCCGCCTTTGCCGGTCCCAAGCCCGGAAGAAAAAGGAGGAGGGGGAGCAGTAACAAGCTCACTAAAAAACCTGGGCTCAGCTGGCCCGGCTGATAGTACCCTGTAAGGGCTCCTAATCCAGGGATACAGGATGAGTCTGTACTCCATGTTAGGAGCGGCTGCACATGACGTCTGTTCCTCATGTCAGAGGCGGCCATTTCTTTTGGAGCTAAGTCAGCCTGCCACTGAGTAGTGCTTCCAGTCTTAATGACAAAGGCAGACGCATTCTACTTCACCCAGTCATGATGGTTATCAAGTCTCAAGCTCTACAAGCTTGATACCCTAATATGATTGAGTGTAGATAAGAAAGAAGAAGAAGATTTATTTACTCTATGGTATCACCGATATTGGGGGTTATTTCTGGTTCGTTATAGGGGAAGGTTCGATATATCCTCGGTTTGTTTTAGCGAAGTTTTGCTATAGATTTCTCTTTTAAAAAGCGCCCAATGCGGGATTTGATTTGGGTCATGGCTGTCGAAAATAGAAGGTTGATACCTTTCTTCAACCGCCGAATTAACCAAAGTTACTTTACACAATTTACGCATTACGCACAAGCAAACAATCAAACAAACAAAAACTAGGGCCTAAATTAAAAGTAGCTTAGCACAGAGAAAACGAATATAAAAAAGGCGTAAATAAAAACCATATGATTAGTTATAACAACACCAGTACTTATCTTCTATTACAGCGCTAAAAAGGACCAGGGTTACAGAGGTATGCGAGGAGATCACCAGACAAACACACAGAGAACGCTTTAAGTCTCTCTACACGATCATTTCCTGTCGACTCATCGCAATCCCCTGAATCCTCTTTATGTACAAACATGGCCACATTCGTCCAACGACGTAGTTCACTTAACAAATAAACAACATTCTTCCCGCATAACTGACTTAAAACTGCTATGTTTGTCCAATAATTTGACACCCTAACGCACCATTTAAAATGGCTAAATGATAAAGGATCGTCAGTGAGACTATTTGCAACTATAATTTAATTGACCCGAAGAGTCATCAAGAAATCTTATCGAAATCTAGGAATGCAATCACGAAGCTTCATAATGCACTCAACTGGGTTTTGAATGGAAATCAAAGGCACTAATTACAATGTTCCATCAAATATATTTCCTCGCAACAAATGTATTATTGAGAAGTTACAATAAAATTCTCATGCAATTTATGGCTGACATTCTAGTTAATGGACTTCTTTTTGAGGTAAATCTCAGCTACCAACTATCTCTTTGAATCTACCCTCATTGACACAATTTAAAGAAGTTGAACCTTTTAGCATGTATATCGGGATTCAGACAATAACTCTGAAATATATTTCAATGACCTTTATTGAAGACACACGAGATAATCAAGTGTGAGCAAAATTCTCTCTGTTTTCTACTTAAAAAAAAAAAAAGACAATTCGCGACATCGAAGAATTTACACTTCCTTAAGTTTTTTTCCAGAATGTGCTAACTATCAATACTAACTAACAACTACCTTTGAATAAAATGATTATTTTTAATCACATGTTATTATTGTAGGTACCTATTTGAATATAAAATATTTACAGCATTGAGTTTATTTTAAGCTAAAAAGGAAGGTCACCTCTCTCGTCTAAAGAAACGCAAAAACTAAGCGCCATCTCTTGACCATCTATACAATCTAGCAAACTCGGGTAGGTAACAAAGCCACAACACAGCTTTGGTAAATTCAGAACGCCCATCTCGAGACCAGAGTTTCGAGCTATTGGCCTTCGTCAATTTTGGCGGGTTTTGATTTTGCGTGATCCACAAAAAAAAAAAAAAAAATCATGAAATCTTCAAAATTTCAAAAGAGAAGTTTAATTGCTAGAGTCGCTAGGCCAATTCTATAGTCGAAATATAGGTGGAAATTTTTCTTAGTTTTCTAAAAAGGAAGGCTTCCTCTCCCATCAGAATAAACGGATAATCGATTAAGATTCTTCTATCACATTACAATGGAGAGATGCTATGTTGAATATTTATATAAGGATGTTGAATTCTAAACATTTTTATTTTATGCCTCGGAGAGAGATTGGATGAAAAAGAGACATAAACACACAGATGTGAAAGTATACTCGTATTAATTATCAATTTTAAAATATAAACGAAAGGATGGGAGGAGTCGAATAAACCGTTAATGTTCAACAGTCACGATCCGGGATCTAATCCCGCTTTCGGAAGAAAAATCGTTTCGATCGACCCCAAATCTTCCAAAAGTACATCCCAACCAGTGAGTACAAGTAACCAAACAGTGCTCTTGCACAGTTGTAAGTGTAAAAGTCGAACTGCTTTCTACATATATAGGCATGTGATGCACTTAGAATAAAAACGGCTGATAACTACCTACCATGATTACCATGGCATGTCTCACTGCTTTGTTCTTATGCATACCTCTGGTGAATCCTGTATAGGTACAGTGACCCTAAATAAAGGCTTTTTGTTGTTGTTGTTGATTACCATGGCATGTACCACGTATACTTGGGATAAGTAAGTTAAAATACAGTAGGTATATTTTTCAAGATAATCGTTCTACAACAACAAAAGCCTTTATTAGGGACACTTATCCCATACAGGATTCTCCTAGATGAGTAGACAGAAGCAAGTTATCTACAGAAAGTAGGAGAATAACATCAATCTTTTCTCAAGTTGGGTCTTTCTTCTGTGTAACGCTTTTTAACTGTGCTGTTCTCAAGAATTTGTGAAAAGCCAATGCATTGGTCCTGCTTTTCCAATAAAATACATTACGAATTGTTTTCATAAGCAATCGTTTGGTGATATTTCTTGAACTGGCCATTAACCTTTATAATATATAGGTATGTGATGCACTTAGAGTAAAAGCGGCTGATAACTACCTACCATGATTATCATGGCCTGTACCACGTATACTTGGGATGAGTAAGTAAAAATACAGTGGATATATTTTTCAAGACAATCGTTCTACAACAACAAAAGTATTTATTAAGGACACTAGTTCCATACAGAATTTTCCTTGATGGGTGAACAGAAGTAACATACCAGTTATCTATAGAAAGTGGAGAATAAAATCAATCTTTCCTCAAGTTGGGTCTCTTTTCTTTTGACTGTGCTGTTCTCCAGAATTTGTGAAAAGCCAATGCATTGGCCCTGATTTCCACTACCTTTGTCAATAAAATATATGAATAATTGTTTTCATAAGCAATTTTAGGCGATATTTCTGGAATTGGCCATTAACCTTTATTTAACCAAGAGGAAGAGTTATCCATGGGTAGGCAGTGGTGTTTGGTCCTCATCAATGTGAGGCAGACTCTTTGTATTCTATCCACCTAGAAGAGTCTGTTTGTTTCTTCTAAAATAAGAAAAGATTATTAAAGATTAATGTGATATTTGTTAAAAGCTAATGCATTTGTCTTGCAAAATCGAAACTATTATAGACGCGTATGATTCTTTTAAAAATAAAACAATTTCTACTGCCCTTACTGCAATGGAAAAATTAATGGGAGGGCCTGACTCATCAGTGATGAACCCTTCCAGCGGTTTCGCCAGTTTAATCTACCATACCGCTGTTATATTGCATTTTTCGAGCTTCCTTTTATAGTGATACTGATGCTAGACTCTTCGAATGGGTATTTTAGATGAACTATGGACATAAATTTGAGGACAGCAAAATTACATACAATTATAAATATATAATATGCTTCGAGCAATCGCTATTCCGCAAATATCAAATTGTGTCTTTTATTTGAACAATTATATTATGATGCATTAGCGCGCAATCTGTTATGAAAATTCGAACTATTATAGGCGCGTATGATTTAAAAATAAAATAAAACAATTTGTCTTGATTTTCAAGACAAGCGTTCTTATTGGAACAAATGTTTGATGTAAGAAACAGCTTATTTAACAGTCATCACCAGACACAAGTTACCGCACATATGCAACGGTGTTTTCTTCTTTTCCCAACCAATCACCTTGTTCTGTAGATCTCACACTTCCATCAACAACATCCTTATGGGAACAAACGCCATGATGAAGAAATCTCTTGCCAGGCTAGTTCATTGGAACACAATTCTTTTAGTATGTTAACAATATCGTACCCCTATTAGAATACTTTGCAAACAACGGTGGGAAGAAACGTACTCCTATGCAGCACCAATTTGAAATTCAAATAGTTTCTAAGCCTCTTTGATCACTCTAAATGCAAATGTTTCGAACAATGCAGCCGATTAAATCGTCATGTTCAGCCATTCTACTGTTACTCTTATTATCTGCACGACACCAATTCTACACTTGACCTTCCTTCTTCATATATAAATATATATTTTTTATATTAATAAAAAATAGTTTATTTATATTCGAAATACAAATAAATTTTAAGAAAATTGTATCTTCTGACATCATAACTGAACGTTACTGATTTTTTTTTTTTACTTATCCTTTTATTAGTCTAAATTAGACAAGATCTTAGAGGCCATGCTCATAATGAAGTTCAAGAACTCTTCTTGGTTCTCTGTACAGGGATCTCTTCTCCTTTCCAATACAATTTAGTATATGTTGGGGAGTGGCCTCTTCGGTTTTGCACCTAGTGCATTTGGGGAAGCTTTTGGCTCCCTCTTTATAGACTAGAGGGCGCAGGTGACCAGATTTCCATCTGGTCAACTGTGTCGATTCCCTTCTGTTTAGTTGGAGGGTCTGTTTTATGGGGTTTTCTATTTGGTACCAAGAATGATGTACACTATCTCTATGGTTCCTTTTCAGTTGTAGTTTCAGTTTGTTAATATGGTCCCTTGCTGAAAGGTAGGTCTCGGATTTCACCACATCAGGATGTCCAGCTGCTCCTTCCTTTGCCAATCTGTCGGCCTCCTCATTTCCAGGGACTCCCACGTGTGATGGAATCCATTGTAGACTTATTTTGGTATTTTCATACGTTATTGATAATTTGAACCATTTATAGGAAAAAATATAAACTTAACATTGAGTTATTCTTGGATATTTGTAACAACTCTTTTATAATATTTTTTTAAAAAATCATTTACGTACGCATTTCGGAGTGTTAGTTCTCGTCAGCGTGGTGTAGGCTGTACCTCAGTGACCAAGCTAAGTTGTCATAGAGATTCTTTCCTATGCTTTAGCGTTATCATTCACTTTTGGCCTTGAATACCTATTCCTTAATTTATCAAGAAGCCTCCAGAATCACCTGCATCACGCTTTTAATGGCTAACAGCCTGAAAAGGATACATGGTTGGTTTTTCTTTATTTTTTAAAGAAAAGGTTTGTGAACAATTTTCTGGAGAAAAATATTATCCATTTATTCTAATAGATGGCGCAGGCCATCAGAAATATCTAACTGCTTAATCAAACACACACACACAAAAGCCTTTATTAAGACACACTGGTCTTATAGAGGATTCTCTCCGAGATTACAAGAGAGATAGGCCTGTGAAAGTGGGGAATATACAGAAAAGGAAAAAGAAAGATTATGTAAGTATGATATATACATACACATACATATATACAACATAACAACAAAAACCCCCATTAAGACCCAAAGTCTTCCTAACTGTTTAATCAGAGATATCTTTGTGTCTAATTCTCTTATACCTAGCATATACATCGCTAAAACCTATAATTTATAATCAATAATTTAATTAAAAAGGCATATATTTGATCAAAATATCATTTATTTTATCAATATTTCAGTTAGCTGAACGCCAACCTTTATCAAGGTGTTATAACATATTCAATGTGTGTCAACAACAAACTCAGCGCCACATAACGTCAACAGAATTAAGTTTTAAAAATAAATTGTTATATTCAATGGGGAGAAAAATTTTGATATCAAATGGGTGGCGCTCTGTTTGTTGTTGACACACATTAAATATGTTATAATACCTTGATAAAGGTTGGCGTTCAGCCAACTGAAATATTAGTAAAATAAATGATATTTTGATCCAATATATGATTTTTTAATTAAAGATTTATTTGTGGATTGCTCTATTTTCAAAATAATCAATACTGTTTTCACAGGTTGATTTGTAAAAAAGGAGTGAGAAAGAGGTTTATTATTCTATTTTTAATCCAAGTTGACAGGAGGTGAGCAACTTTATGCAAATTAAACCTCTTTATCGCTCTCTTTCGTGCTCATAAATGTCATCATTAAAATGTTATGCAAATCTGTCAAGATAGGAGGCGATGTTCTAATTAGTTAGATGGGTGTTAAGGGAAGTTTTTCGTCTGCCAAAATTATCCTTTTTATTTTGAGGTTCTAGGTCGTAATATCACACGATTCTAATACATAGTTGTCCTTATTGTTTGTGAAAGAGCATTGCTCGATGCAAATATTTAAATGTAATTCTACTGTCCTATAAGCTTATTTCCATAGTTTTCTTAAATACCATTTCCAAGATTCCACCCTTCAGTGTTGCATATAAAATCAGAATGATCCAATATAGTATTAGAGCTCTAAAGAAGCGGTCTGGTAGATTAAATTGGCGAAACCGTTGGGAGGGTTCACCATTAATGAACCAAGCCCTCCCAATATATTTTTTTCATCACAGTAAGCGCAGAAGAAGTTTAATTTATTTGTGAAAAGAAACATTAGCGTTTTGGTGTTTTCATTTTCATTATAGTTATAATCTATTAATAGTTAGCTTTTAGTAAGATCGAATAATTAATAATAGATAACTATTACGAATTTTAACGAAGAAAGAGATATGTTCTTCTCAAGACTAACAGACAGCCAACTTACCTCAGTGCAAAGTATTTTAACCGGCGCCATATCAAGTCGAATGCTTGCTCTGTCCCTATATAACTTTTACAAAGCAGTAAGCAGGAAAAAGAACTTAGAGTTTTCCCCTCCCCTACATGATGGTGATTGATCAACAAGGGAATATCATTGCAAGTCGGCAATGAGAGAGGAGAATCTGTATAAGACTGATGTCTAAATAAAGGCTTTGTGTATGTGATATCTATTAATACACACACAAAAAGGTTTATAAAACGACGTTTAACAAATTTTACCGCTAATGTTTCTTTTTACCTAGTGGACATGGCATCTACCCGGTAAGCGGAACAATGTGGGTTCGGTTCCCATCCCTGGACACTTTTATTTTTCCGTTAATTATTACTCTTCACAATTTATCCTTTCATACTTCATCTCTAAGGATACGAATAGTCGTTATTTCTCCTTAAAATAATTAAAATTACGATTTTGGTTTCTGTAAAAAGAAACATTTGCTGTAAAACTTGTGTCGTTCTATAATCATAGCCGCATTATATTGTATTATAAAAGAGGATTATATGCAAATTTTACATTTCTAATTTTATTACAATATTTCGACGAACAAAGCGGTCGTCTTTTATCATAATATACAATTCTACTACGAAAAGATTAAATTTTTCAAACATTCATTTATACTAATTATTAAGTATACACCTATATCCCCCGATTTACACGGTAGATACGTTCCTGAGAAAAACGTGTAAATCGGGGGATAGGTGTACACAGAAATAAAAATAAAATGCATTGACAGGTTAAAATATGTAGTCAGCACATAAGCTCGGGATTCCTCGTGAGATGTGTACACAGCGCATGTGTTCAATCACAGTAGCATTTAGTATAGTACGATAAAAATTAAAAAAAAAAACTTATTTGGAAAACCGTGTAAAAGCGAAAACGTGTAAAACAAGTACCGTGTAAATCGGGGGATAGGTATATTTACATATTTACGCTCTCTCCTCATAACTAATATGTAAATATAATTCTCTAACAATCTTGTTATACGAGAGAATAGGAAATTGTTATAAAGACTACTGTACTGTTGAGGAATATCAATAAACTGCTAAGCGTAAAAATCCGATGTGAGAAACCTCTTGAAGGAGAGAGAATTGAAAATAGTATGTCTATATGGAAGGCAATATGTTCAAATGGATAACTAGATGATAATCACGCTAAAATTTCTACAATTCTAAAAGTTTATATCCAAAGGGTTCTCTTAAAAACCTTTCTCTATAGTTTGAGTCAAAAGGCGATTCATCAATTAAGTTCATATAAAAGGGCGTACCTGGATCTATAAAGAAGAAAAACAAAACAAATATTTTCTCAAAATATTTCGAGAGATTGCTTCCTCTTTATCAATTGACTGTGTAATAAATTGATAAAGAGGGAGCAATCTCTCGAAATATCTTGAGGAAAATTTATTTTTTTTCTTTACACACACACACACACACAAATCCAGGTACGCCTTTTTATATAAACTTTTCCTATATATTCCTTAACAAGGGCAGATTATATAAGAAAGGCTAATACAATAGTAGAACTGTCTGGAGAACAAGCTGGAGAAATCCCTTGATGAGTTTAACACTGATGAGTCTTTTTTTTGCAATATTTTTAAATTATTGCAGTATAAACCCGGGATATAGTGAACCTTCCTTTATAAAAAAAAACTAGAATATATAATCCCCAATACAAATGAAAACACCAAAACGCGAATGTTACTTTTCACAAATAAATCAAACTTCTACTGTCCTTACTGCGATGAAAAAAAAATATTGGGAGGGTTTGGCTCATCAGTGGTGAACCGCTGGGAGGGTTCATTCTCGTTTTGGTGTTTTCATTTGTATTCTATAGATGGCGCGTTATTGCTATGTAATAATCCATTCAAATAATAATCTGTATATATTTATCATGTGTATATATTCTTTCTCCATTTTCACCCCTTTGTATATTTCCCACTTTCATAGGTTTCTCCGCCTTGTAACCCCAAGGAGAATCCTCTGTAGGACCTGTGTGTCTTAATAAAGGTTTTTGTGTGTGTGTGCTATGTAATAATCCCCAATAATAGTGATGCCATATAGTGAATCTTAGCTATTTTAAAATCATGACTATATTGAACCAAAGGTTAAGTCTCACTATTTAAATAACAATGAATGTTTCATCCTAAAGATAGAGGTTGTCTGGCCAGCATTTATATTTCTGTGAAAAATAGACAGTTCGGCCAGTTAGTTTTTTATTTATTATTTTCTCAACGTTTCAACAAAAATATTTTGTCTTCATCAGAAGAAATAAATAAAAATAAAAAAATTTACAAGGCGATTAAAATTGTTCTTTTTTTACTTGGGGATTTTTTATCGCCTTGCCAAATACTTTATTTTTAGTTATTTCTCCTGACGAAGACAACATATTTTTGGTGAAACTTTGAGAAAATAAAAAACTCTAACTAGCCGATATGTCTATTTTTCACAGAAAAATGATTGTTTCAATCTAAAAATTATAATTCATTCTCATGAAATTATAAAAATCTAAGTGCATCTTAGTGGAAGGTCTTGATTATTCAGTAAAATCCCTCTGCAGCTAATCCCAATGGAACTGAACCTGTGGTTCACTATAGCCATGGTTTGTTATAGCCATAGTTCACTGTATTATAAAACAAAAATAGGGATTATTTCAGGTTCGTTACAAAGGAAGGTTTGCTATATCTCAGGTTCGTTTTATCGGGGTTTTACTGTATATGGAGCCTCTATTTTTGTTTAAATAAGATTGAATTCGAAATTCAAGAAACGAATATACGCTAAGTATATCTCATATACAGTAAAACCTCGCTAAAACGAACCTGGGATATAGCGAAGGTAATAAAATCATTTTCTCACAGCGAATGGTAACGTGATGTGAAGTTAACGACCATCAAGAGAAAAGGTCAATATTGGGGTCAAGGGATGAAAAATGACATCAAATACCAGATATTAGAATTAATATCACAAGGAAAAATAGAAGGAAATAGATGAACTGGAATACAGAAAATTATATAGATGAAAACCCCATCAAGAAATGGTTGAACTTATCAACTGTGGAGATAGTTCACGTTGAACCGTTTTGTATATATTGTCGCGGAGATAAATAAAGCAAGGGAAAATTTGGAAATAATTGATTTATTATAAAGGGTATTTACCTTTTAGTTCTCCAATAAAATACATACAAGAGGTATTTATAGGGAGAGAGATAAAAACTTATCCCAAGGTAAAATAATAATGACAAGAATGTTCAGCCACCGAGGCGTCTTGTTTTTCTTATCTGTCGATAAGATTCCGAGAGCCCCTCACACCTGTGGTCGTCACCTCCTAAAAGAGTCCAGCGATGATTGACAGGTGTCCCATGGAGCTTCCTATGGCCGGGGTTGTAGAGCTACTTGACATTATTCCAAGTACACAAGGCCATGATAATCATGATGGATAGTTAGCGACTGCCTTTTCATGTAAGTGCACCATGTATACCCATGTAGAAATCTCTGTTCCACTTACAAATTATCAGAGCTCCATTAGATTACTTGACATAGCTTGTAGGGTTGTGAGTGAATATAGGGATATTGAAGCTAAAATAAAAATGCTCAATGTGGAATTCGAACTTGGGTTGTCGAATATTGATGGTGTGGGTCAGGGGTCGAAAATCTTTTGAGTCGGAAGAGTCAAAAATGACAATTTACAAAATATCAAAGTTTTTAAAAAGCCACAAAATGTTTTCTTGCCAACAATAAATAGTACTCGCTTAAATAATATTTGTGTATGGAACTATATAAAGAGAGAGAGAGAGAGCCGCAGCTTTATATTCAAATTCATTCAGGATTATCAAAATAATATTTGCATTCCTCATTATTTCAGTTATTTGAGTCAAAATGAGCTATTTGAGGTTTTATCTCAATCTATGTGAGTAGAATACCAGAACCGAATGTAATTGGAATCCTGGTTGCATCCTAAGGAAGGAACTAAGTAGTTCAGCTAGTCCTCCTATCGCGACATATTTGCATAGCGGCGACACGACAGATGGCGATTATGTCCAGGAAAATCTTTGGCGCACTTTGCATACACTCGAGCTAATTGGAGCATTCCAGTGCTAATTCGAGCGACGTTCCCAAGTATATCAGGCCAGAATCCGGATCTGTGGCCCGGTCAGAACTGCTGATTTCTAAGGGGACATTGTACCATTGATGGATGACTCTAAAATGATCTGAATTCTTAATAAGAGAATCAACTTTTTAACACGCGCATACGTATAATAAATAGAATCATACGCTTCTTATATATTTGTAATTGTACTTAAATGTTTTACGATTTTGTGTGTCATTTATGCACCGAGATCGTACCAATTTTATCGATATTATTTTAATATATGTATCACCGAAATAAAAATTGTATATAAAATATCAAGACAGCAAATTAGGTAATTTACTAACGAGAGATAAATTCTCATAAACCGTATATACTATTGATATGACCATAAGACCAGAATACTTTAGAACTAAAGCTAGAGAATCAGAAATTTTGTAATGTGCACATCTTTTATTTTGCTGGTAAGAGGTATGATACAAATTCTGTATTTTTCCCGGAAAGTACTGTAGATTTAAAATGGAAATCTCAGTAGCAGCACATGTGGATTTGAGCCATAAACTGTTTTGTAAATGTTTCTCGAAACATGGTCAGTGCGCGGTATGGATTTGCATATCAGAGATCACATGTAGCCAGAGAAACATTGGTTATGCAATTGAATGAAAAGACCGTTGGTTGATTGTTTGAGTGTTTGATTAGAGGGGTTTTCCCTCACGCTACTAAACTCTGCGAATGAAGAGGCCGAAGAGAACTTTGTCTGAAGAACAATCACCCGGTATTTCTTGAATAAAGACAGTAGTCGTTGGTCGAAGCGTGTGTATTGGAAGATAAAACTAGAGATTTCGATCACAATGTCTTTCTACTGGATAAAGTTATAAAGCTTTACCGTTTTATCCCTTTGTAAAATTATATTGACAAACATTTTCCGTTTTTTATGATCAGGTTTTAGCGGGAAGAATGTTGTCTTCGTTTGTTAGTGAACCAATCTCTCACGCCTTTTCATTGGACGAATGTGGCATGTCTGCATATAAGAGGGGACTAAGGGAATGCGAGGGGTGTCCAGAGCGTGGAGAATTGGTGTGGAGACGCTTAAAGTGTTTTTCTACGTGATTTTTCCGTGTCTGGGGATCTCTTCGCATCCTGGTGTGACCCGAGTCCGATCCCTATCAACGCTACAATAAAGATAAGTACTGTTTTGTTTTTATTTTACCAATCGTAAGTTTTAATTACTTCCTTCTTGTTGTTGGTGTTGTACTCTTGAGTGTACGATTTTCTGTGTATTAAGTTACATTTACTTTAGACCCTAGTATATTCCATTTTTGTGTGATAACCCGTAATATAAAGATTTGTTACCTTTAACTAGTAGTAGGGCATTATCAGTCTGGGTATAATCAGATTCATGATCTCTTTGAGTTATAACATGATCATGCAATCAATACGATGATCAAGTTAACATACAACTTGCATTCTGCTACACATTTGAACAAAATCAGTAAAAAACAGAGTTAAGGAAGAGAAGCACCCAAGGAAATCCATTCCACAAAGTTTGGCACAGTTGCGGAACACGACCCTGATTAGAAACGGAAGACCGGTATGGGTTTCCTGTCACAGATGCCAAGACTTTTTCGTTGTTGCGCGTCAAAAAATGATCCTTGACCACTCCAAACTGGGCCGATCATCCCAGCGCCTACGTCTGCCAAGGTGGTTTACCACTACGGCCTTGGCCATCTGCATATTTATAGTGGCCGCAATAAGATGGATGACCATTTCAAATGATAATATTTTCCTCGATATCTCCTATTTGCTCGCGGCCTTGCGCCTGCGAACAATGCCCCTCAAATTACTACTTGGGCAGTCGTAGCTGGGCTCTTGTTAACCCCTTGTTTGCATTGGTCCTAGGTGATGATAGAGGTCTAGATGTAGGTCAAGCAAGCTACCTCGTCCCTTTCTTTCATACCTGCCCACTTCAAAGTTGTTGGTTTGGATTCCGTTTTGAAGGTCTCTCTTAGATTGTTTTTCTACATGCCTTAAGTTATTCTTGATAGTGGGGTGTCTACAAGGTAATATGCAAAGACAAATTTAAAAAGATCATACACTAAAACAAAAGTGTTTATAGATTGTTTAATAAAGATATATAACTTTACTATAAAGAGAGAGTGTGTTCAACAAAAACAATTAACATTTTAATAAGTTTTTGATCTATTTAAAAAAAAAAAAATATATATATATATATATCTATCTATAGTGAATAATAATACTTGCTCACAAATATCTAAATACAAATATGAACCAAAAGATCATCCCTGATTAAAACGCAATGGATTTCTTTGTTGCATGCATTCTGGCCAATAGGCAATATCAAAAACTGATCGCATTGATAATCTTAAAATGTGTGAAGATACTTAAAAAATTCTATATACAGTTACGAGCGTCATTCCTCATCTCCTAATCAACTCTGTCACCGTTTGCTTTTTTTTTTGGAATGGCGCCCTCCTATTGGTTGGCTACGATCACGCCACCTTTGCCCCCCTACCCCCCATCATGCCTCCCCCACTCGCTTTTTCGTTTTTGTAACTATTGTGTTGGAGCGGGTCGCTCCTTAAATAAATGCATATATTAGTTAATAGCTAAATGGAATCCTCTCTTACTTTTTCCCAGTATGAGACCCCTACGGAAGCCAACAGTACATAGACAGATAAAGCACATAGACTATAGTTATTAACTAATATATGCATTTATTTAAGGCGCCAATTTATAATTGTAACAAATAGTATTTGAATAAAAACATTCAATCGGGTAAAACACGGGCGTTGCCCGGGTCATTCGGCTAGTACCTAATAAAAGTAAAAAGGCGAATTTTTCAACATGCTTCTTTATTCAATTTTTGGCAAAGCTTTGGTGAAGGCTTGAGGAAGAGTCAAAATTTTGCCGAATATTTACTAAAGAAGCAAATTGTAATTCGTCTTTTAGCGTATATAATCTGTAGTAACTTTTGATTCCTAATTCTATCTATTCATGTAAATACGATGTTTGTATGTGACGTGGTCTCAACTGTAGGGATGAGTGGTCAGTTTTGGATTATAAATAAGAGTTTAATGTTATAATAGAGAGTTTATATGAATTAAGAGAGACCGATATCCAAAAATATTCAGTTCGGCCCGAGGTTGTACAGGTATGCGAGGAGATTACCAGACGCAAACACAGAGAACACTTTAAGCGTCTTCACACAAGAACTCTCTAGAAGAATCCTCGTATTACCTATGAACCCCTTTTATGTACAAAGATGGACACAATTGTCTAAAGAGAAGGCTTGGGAGATCATTTTTCTAAACAAATACAAAACATCTCTTCCTCCAGTTAACACAAAGGTTCTAAAATGTTCATGTTTGATAAATAATATGACAATATACGTTTATCTATTTATAGTATATATGGGTTATAATATAGAGATATAATAATAATGTTAAAAATCTCCAATACCATCATTTATACCAGTAATGTTGATAAACTTTTGTTGAAAAAACATTTGTCAAGTTAGTATTCTCTTATGCGAACACGACCAAGCCAGGTCAATTAGTCTAACTTCAACATGAAAACTGAATAGGATTATTTTTTAATAGGAATAATTGAATAAAATGCTAAAGGTGTTTTATAAAATCAGTATTTCTAGAACACGTGGTACAGACAACGATAATCATGGTGAGTAGTTAGCGACTACTTTTGTTGCAAGTGTTCCACATGTCTACATATGTAGAAAGCGCATTTCTACTTTGACAAAAGTTAATACTTTTGCGGGTTATCACACAAAAAAAATCAATAAACTAGGGTCTACATTAAGAGTAACTTAAACACAGAAAAAGTTACACTCAAGAGTACAACACTAACAACAAAAAGGAGATAAAAACAACTCACGATTTGTTAAATAAAATAAAACAGTACTTAGCTTTATTGTAGCGTTGGCAGGGAGCGGACCGGGGTTTCACAGGTATGCGAGGAGAAACACCAGACAAGCACACAGAGAATGCTTTAAGCGTCTCAACTCGAACACCAATCCACGACTCCTCGCATTCCGTTTCAACCCTCTTTTATGTACAAACATGGCCACATTCGTCCAATGAAAAGGTGTGGGAGATCAGTTCACTTAACAAATAAACAACATACTTTCCGCATATCTGAGATTAAAACTGCTATGTTTGTCAAATAATTTGACAACTTTTAACTTACAAGTATGCTATATCCCTGTCTGGTTACTTGAATTCACTGATGAGGTTGAACTTTTCAAGAATCGGGTTGATTGAAGTGTCAAATTATTTGACAAACATAGCAGTTTTAATCTCAGTTATGCGGAAAGTATGTTGTTTATATGTTAAGTGAACTGATCTCCCACGCCTTCTCATTGGACGAATGTAGCCATGTCTGTACATAAACGAGGGTTGAAACGGAATGCGAAGAGATAAAAGCCAGACGATAGAAACCAGACCTCCTGAGATCTGGGTCTCGATCGCTTGATCTTGTTCCCTGAAATGATCCCTTAACTATTTTTGAAGCCTGCGGCGCCTTAGTTGTGCTTGGTGCTGCCTTGGTTCCCTCAAAACGGCGCGCACTCGCCCTCTTCTCCCCCGGGGTGCCCACGGCCTCGCCGTCGCCTCTCCAGCCCTCTCCTTGGCCCTCCACTGCGGCGGGCGCTTGGAGACACCTAAACATGAGTGATGCCTTAAAATGCTTACCGAAGCACGTAGAAGGCAAAACAATTGTCGAAACGGAATGCGAGGAGTCGTGGAGTGGTGTTCGAGTTGAGACGCTTAAAGCGTTCTCTGTGTGCTTGTCTGGTGTTTCTCCTCGCATACCTGTGAAACCCCGGTCCGCTCCTTATCAACACTGCAAATAAAGGATAAGTACTGTTTTTATTTTATTTAACAAATCGTGTTTTTTTTTTCCCCCCCTTTTGTTGTTGGTTTTGTACTTTTGAGTGTACCTTTTTCTGTGTTTAAGTCACTCTTACTGTAGGCCCCAGTCTATTCCATTTTTGTGTGTTAACCCGCGTAAGAGTGACTTTTGTCACAGAAGCATAATTTATTTTCTTCAGAAAAGAAAAAAAAAAGTTTTCAGTGCGGGAATCGATCCTGGGTCGTGTATATCGAGAATCGAATGCTTATACCACTCCACTACCACCTAAACAACTTAGTGTGTTGTCCATATGGTATAGTGGAAAGTCTGAACGGTTTCCTGCCCAATTTGGATGCCACACATCACTTACTAAGTACGATCTAGGTGTCCCATGTATCCATCCATCATCAAGGCAATCAATACTGATTTAAACTCCGAGGTGTAAAAAATAATTGCTATCAAGGAAGAGGAACTGACTCCACTCGTTGAAGACAGATGGACATTTGCCGTGACACACAGTCAGGATAAATTTGTTTAAATGAAAACAAAATAGGTTACAGCTAAGAGTTGTGATAAACACAGTTTTTTCCAAAGTGGGTGCTCAAAGAAAGAAGGGAAAGTTCTTGATTTGCCTTTCTTTAAACAGCATTTTAATATGCTTATAAGTGAGAGATTATAAAATACAGATTTAGGGGTAGAGAGAAAAGACCGAAAGATTAGTCTTAGAGTATCCTCTTTAAAATGGCACAACCCATTGAAGAATATGTTCATATTTGAGAGGAAGAGTTTGGATAATAAACAATTTTTTCTCAAATTTGATATTAATAGTTCTATGAAGCATATGAACATCTTTTTAAAGATGAAAATTTTTCCTGGAGGAAATTGATCTAAAAAAGCACAGGACTCCTCTCCTTTCAATTTAAACGTCAAAACTAGACGCCATCTATTGACTGTCACCGCAAACTAGCGGCCTCAGGTCGGTGACAAAGCCACAACACCAGCTTTGGGAAACTGAGAAGCGTCCACCTAGAGACCATGGTTTCGGGCTTAATGGCTCTAATTAGCCTAGGGCAGACTTTATTCCATGAGATACTCACGGGATTCAATGGAAGCTTCACAATCTGCCATAGAGGTCTTTAGCTGGTAAAGTGGCTGGGCCAAATCTATAGCTAAAATATAGATGGAAGATTGATGTTTAAATTGACGGGAGAGGAGACCTGTGCTTTTTCAGATCTTTTTGAAGATTTCGTTAAAATTGCATTTTAAAAAATGAAGTGTCTCCAGATAGTTGGTGGATTCACCTAATTGGAAATACGTAATTTGTATTTACCTTTGAATTGGTACACAATTGGTTGGCTTTTTTCTGAATTTGCCAAAAATGATTCTTCATCACCATTCTATTGTTATGTACTGGGAAGATGAGCCAAAATGTATTGTGTAATTTTTTTTATAACTAGAGAGATTCTTCTTTCGCTATATGAGAGAATGACTTTAAATAGAATAACCTTTCTTCGGCTTCGGGGGATACCATTGTTGAAGTTATAAAGTAACTCTTGAAAAATATGTGTGGTTTGAATCACTTTTTAATAAAACTTTTTGTTAACTCTACAAAATATACTTCGAGTTTAGATTTATAATCTATAATGTATATTCAGTAAAACCTCGATGAGAGGACACTCGCGCTAGAGGACACCTCTCTACAAAGGACAGTTTTCGTTTGCAAAATTACCATTTTTACTATTTAGTAACTCTTCGGTAAGAGGACACCTCTCTCTTAAGGACAGTTTGGCTCTGTAATTAGGTGTCCTTTACAGGGAGGTAATACTGTATTATAATTTTTATAATATTTTATTATCATTAATTAATGTTTATAAAATTTTGGTGATTATCATTGAGACTCCATCTTTTAATGAATTCATGAATTCGTTCCGTCACATTATTCAGTTCTAGATATGGCATGTAAATACAGTGAAACCCCTCTATAACGAACCTCAAAGGACTGAATTTGTAGTTCACTATAGCCATGGTTCATTATAGCCATAGTTCACTGTATTATAAAATAAAAATGGGAATTATTACAGGTTTGTTATAAGGGAAGATTTGTAATATCCCAGGTAAGTTTTAGCAAGGTTTTACTGTAATTGCCCTATACCTTTTGTAAAGCAATAATATAGAATTAATGTTACAAATTCTATGTTTTTTTTTTTTTTATTTGGTGTGTATTTTTGTATATATTTATAAAGAGTTGATATTAAACTACTTGATTTAAAATAAAGAAATATTTAATTACCTTACATTTTCAAACTCCCTGGTATGTATATATGGTAAAGTATATATAAATATATATGTATGTAAATATATACAATTATATTTTGGATTGAAATTTATTTTTCAAAACCAATATTTTGAAAGGTAGTCTTCGCGCGTACTGTGAAATTTCTGCAAACCTATCTAACACATTACAATTCCGCCAAGAGATCAACACCACAGAGGTCCGTACGTCTTTTGTCTCCTCTCTAATTGTAAATACGCTGCTGTATCACCTCATAAGCATAATAATAAACATTACAATAAATAATAATTGATCCACAAAAAAAAAACTAAATTATTTTCCCAATGTATGGACATACAAGTATTTTAAACAGCCTACATACATAAACATTACACAATATTTTAATGTAATTTAACACTTATTCTCTTAAATTAAAAAAACGATATTTAGAAACAGTTTGAGTGGGCGATCTATTAAATATATTTATATAAAAAATACCTGGATCTGTTAAAGAAAAAATGTTTTTTTTTCTTTAAATGAGAGAGAGAGATCCAGGTACCCTCTTTTTTATATAAATATTTAAACAGTTTCAGTAAAATCAATGAAGAAATTCAATCCAAACAAGTCAATTCCGTACGACAGGAATTGATTGATATGAAAAAGGGTGTACCTAGATTTGTGAAATATTTTTTTTTTCTTTGAATGAAAGAGAGAGAGATCCAGGTACCCTCTTTTTATATAAATATTTAAACAGCTTCAGTGAAATAAAAAAATAAATTAAATCCAAACAAGTGAATTCCGCGAGGGTACAACAGGAATTGATTGATGTATAACGGTTATTCCTCACTATCAACCAACAGTAGTTGTAGCAGTTCTGTCTGTAGGTCCGTGTAGGGCCGTTGTTGTCGCTAGGGACGATCCATCGCTCCAGAGTCCAGGTTCCAGTAAGGAGATGATAGAAGGACGCCCAACATGTCCCAGAGGCATGCAGATGAAATCGTGCGCAGTTGTCGTGCAGCGGCGCCGATTGGACCATCGCCAGCCAATGGGTGCTGGGATGTGCGGGGGTGGTGTCATCCCGAGCCAATCAGCGTTGTAGGATGAGTAGGCGTCGCCTCGGGCGCTTTGCCGCAGGCAACTACTGGGTTACACCGCGGGGCGATATGCCGCCCAGGGGGGTCGCATCCTCAGGCGGCCTGTGCTACCGGGAGGTTGGCCCGGTGAACCTCCATGTAGAGCTCACCACCGATATCCTACCCTTTTAACTTATTCTTTATGTTTCAATAAAATATTTTAAATTGATAATGGTAATATGTAAGAATTCCTTGGTCATTGGTCAATTATCTCCAGAATGCGCAGCTCGATGAGAAAGTTTATAGCTTTCTAATAAACCGGTTCTTTCTTTTTTAACTCTTACTTCTGTCAAGTGAATCTTCTATCTCTATTATATATTATATATTTATTTACTAGTTTACCATTGTAGAATGACATTTGACAATTATACCGTAAATGTTTCTTTGGAACGAAAAATTGAAATTTATCTTAAGGAGAAATAATCGTTATTTCTCCTTAAAATAAATTTCAATTTTCGTTCAAAAGAAACATTTGCGGGATAATTGTCAAATATCGTTCTACAATTATAAGCCGCATTATATTGTATTATAGTTTACCATTCATTATGTATTTCCCCAATATGGGCAATAATCACAAACCTTCCATTAAATAATTAAACATATTTCCTTTTATTTTATTCCTATTTACAATTGTAATATACACACACAAGCCTTTTTATTGGGGCATCCAGCCCTATACATGATTCCCCTCTACGGGATTTAGCAAAGGAAGATATTTCAAAAGTAAAAACTAGAATACAAGAAGTAATAAGGAAAAAGAAAAGAGAGAAGAAAGAAAAAAAAAACCAAAAGAAATATAACCATATATACAAAAAATAAACATACAGAGCAAAAGGAACCGTACATGATTAAATATTTAAATTAAAGTACCAATGTTTAGGATATGTCAAGGTTAGGATATCATTGAGAGGGCTAGTGTGGAATCAGCCGCAATCTTCGCCTTCTTCCTCCAAGCAAACCACGACATTCGGTGAATCCATTATTCTCCAACGGACTTTGACTGCAGCCTTGTAGAATTTATATAAACCGAGGGAGAGACCCTGATCAACCATCAGTGTGTTCATCCAGCTGCAAATTTGTTGGCAGTCAGGTTGAGACCAGGGTAAGTACAATTGTAATATAATGATATCTGTGAATATATTTAAATGTTATTTATTGGCTATATATAACCCTGTACCCCGTTTATAGGAGAAAAGCTGTATATCTATGATATACATTAATATAAATTTTCAGCATATCATACCAGATGGATAACAATTAGATTTTAGTTGTTAAAGATGGTTACATATTTCATCGAGATCTGTTTATAAATGGTAACATTTGCCAGTGATTAGAGGTATTATAGTCATATTTTATATTCAGAAATTCTGTAATATTAATTTAAATAGGTAAATATTATTCAAGATAAAATTCTGAAACGCGTTTGAAATTACAGATATTTTCTTACAATGAGTTTCTGCTGCGCACGAATATTTGTTTTTTTTTTGTTTTTTTTTTTTTGCTTATCCCTAGTACATGTGGTACAGGCCATGATAATCATGGTGGGTAGTTAGCGACTGCTTTTACTGTAAGTGCACCACATGTCTACACATGTGAAAAGCAGTTCGACTTTGCACTTACTAATGCCAGAGCCCCGTTTGGTTACTTGCACTCGCTGGTGGGGTTGGAATTTTGCAAGAATCGGGGGGCCATTGGAGCATTTTTTTTTCTTTAAACAGAAAAAAGCGTCCAATGCGGGAATCGAACCCGGGTCCTAGTGGTCGAAAACCAAACGGTTTAACCAGCCTTCCACCGACCCCCTAATATTTGTAAATATTTCTAATAGGAAACAGTCAATTGTTTTAATTAGGCCCGTTGAAGAGAGATTATGTATTATCGCTTGAAAGATTGCAATTTAAAATTTAAATAAAAAACTCATTGTGAGAAAATATTTGTAGGTAAAGATCACTCTCTTATATACTTATTGAGCAAATATCAAAAATTTACAATGACATTCTTTTTGTTGTTTTGGTTATTAAATATATTTATCTGCAAACACATGTCCCCTCTTCCCTTTAAACTACGAATAAGTATGGAATACAAATGTCTTATTTATAAACTGTCTCTTATAAATTTTCATCTATTTTTTTATTACATCCTCCATTGCCAATGTGAAAACCAAACATTTGACCTCTTTCTCTTCACCTACTCAGCATTCCATCATTAAAATTCCAGATGGTCACCTTTCTAAAAATCACCAATATAAACCCTGGAAAATCTTCCTATAAATATACATGCTTAGAGCGCATCACCTCATAAATGTACCTCCACTTGCATTGTCTTCTTTCTTCTTATCTCCACTCAATCATATTAGGGTATATATGGGGGGTCGGTGGAAGGATAGTCTAAACCGTTGGTTTCCGACCACTACGACCCGTGTTCGATTCCCGCATTGGACACTTTTTTTTCTGATAAAAAATAAATAAATGCTCCAATGGCCCCCGATTCTTTCGAAAGTCCAACCCCACCAGCGAGTGCACGTAACCAAACGAGACTAGGCAACATTTGTAAGTGCAAAGTCGAACTGCTTTTCACATGTGTAGACATGTGGTGTACTTACAGTAATAGCAGTCGCCTACTTCTAACTACCATGATTATCAAGACCTGTACCACGTGTACTAGGGATAAGCAAAAAATATATATTAGGGTATCAAGCTTGTAAAGTTAGAGATTTTTAATGGTGTCTACTGGGAATGAGTAGAGCTCATCAATGAATGCACTTGTCTTGTAAATAAGAATAAATAAAATATAGGTTTGAAGGACAGCCTGGGTAGTTAGAGCTGGATGGGTTAGCTAAATAAATAAAACTTCTGTTTAATCAAAGTCCCATGGCGAGTCAATCGTCCAAATATGACAGTGACATATACGCCATAACGCATGGAGAAGACACGTCTGGGAAATTTCGAGTCCTTTTTACCGAAAGAAGAGATTAATAAATCTAAAATATAATTAAAATAAATTTATATCAGATTATTATAAGTATATATATTTAATTAAAAAGGCATATGTTGGATAAAAAAAAATATTTACCAATATTTCAGTTGGCTGAATGCCATTGAATCAAAGATATAACAATGTATTTATGTCAACAGCAAACTCAGCGTCACGTATTGTTGACATAAATACGTTGTTATACCTTGAAAAAGTTGGCGTTCAGGCAATCGAAATATTGGTAAATACATTATTTTTGATATAATACACTGCTGGTCACCCAAATTGCAACACCAAGAAAGACAAGAGATATCACAACAAAATTTACTTTGTAGATAACATGTTGACCAAGTATCAAATGATAAAATTTATAGACTTCTGCGAAGTGTGGTTCCTGCCAGAATCAGTACCCAGAGTAGCCGCCAATGTTGGAGATCACCGCTGCCACACGCCTCGGCATTGATTCAAAGAGACTTTGGATGTGTTCTTGGGGTACAGCAGACCAAGCAGCTTCCACACGTTGCCAAAGTTAATCTAATGTGGCAGCTGTGGATGTAATCTGAGTCAATCGTTGAGCAACCATGGACCACATGTTTTCTATCGGCGAAAGATCCGGAGAGCGAACCGGCCAGGGAAGCAATTCAAACTGGCGATTGACGAAGAACCTTTGAACAATGCGTGCCACGTGTGGTCGCGCATTATCCTTTTGATATATGGCTGTGGGCAAGCCCTGAAGGTAAGGAAGGACAACTGGCTCCAACACCTCGAAGCGTTGGCTGTTTAAAGTACCGGCAATGCGTACTAAAGGAGTGCAAGAGTGATATCCAATACCGCCCCATACCATAATACCCGGTGCAAGACCAGTGTGGCGGTGCATAACGCGTCTGTTCAGCATACTCTCTTCACGGTGTCTCCAGACTCGAATCCGACCTTCGTGATGTGGCAGACAGAAGCATGACTCGTGAGCAAAGACAATTTCATTCCATTCTGCCGTCCACATTCTTCTTTCATAGCACCATTGGCGGCGGAGACGTCTGTGATTCTGCGTCAGGGGTAGACAAAGCTGTAAAAGGCGTCGAATGGTATGCGCAGACACTGGAAGTGGTGCACTGAGGTGGATGCGATCGAACACGTCGGTCCGTCGTACCTTCCGGCATCCGACGATCACATATCCGCATTACAGTTGTTTGGTTTCGTTCAACACGACGATTTCCATGAAAGATAATCCACAATTCTCGGTAGGCCACTATCCTTCCTCTGTCGAACTCGGATACTTGATCAAAAGATGATCGCTGTTTTCTACAAGGCCTAATTGATCGTGTTTTTGAAAAAAAAAAAAAACACAATTTCCGAACTTGAAATCGTCGAAATCTCCAAGCTTTAAATAGTGATTTGAAGTGGAGCCACAGGCGCGCGTGATGTGCTTCTGCGCTGAAATTCTAATCATTTCCATATCTCACCTCCGCTAATGCATGTTGTGAATTTCATGTTATTTGCATGCTTCTTTCAAGGTGTTGCATTTACATTGGCCAGCAGTTTATATGCTTTTTAAATATATATCTATTTATGGATTACTCTATTTTCAAAAAATATATATTCATATAAGATTATTTCCCAAAATCTATAAACCGGCAAGAAATTTTGAAAGATAGGTAGAATACGAATTGTTAAGAATCATGGAATAAACGCTCTTCTGAAAATCTTCTCAAGAATATGTACAGGTAAGACTTCTCTCAGTATAGATAATTATAGAAATATCTTCAACTCTGAAACCATATCTGCATCCATTTTATCACAACTAGAGATGACTAATAACTATCATTTGTGACAATTCGATGCCATTTTTGTTGTCTAAAGGTTGGAGTTCCCATTTCAGACAGATTTTTGGATCTCAAACTACCACAGAATGTTTGAAGATCCTTTCACCCACAGAGAATCCTTCTAGGATTTCAGGATCCTCATAGGATTTCTAAACTGCTTCAATTTTTGAAGATCTACTTTTATAGCAATTCTAGGATCTCAAAACAACAACAAAATTTATTGTTTGTAGTTAATTTCAGAAATATTCTGAGATATCAAAACTATTGAAGATTGCTTAAAGTTGCCTACAGACAGATTTTAGAATCTCAAAACTACAACTGACTGTTTAAAGTTCTTTTTTCAGACCAATTCTAGGATCTAAAACTACCATAATGTTTCAAGTTTCTTTCTGGCATATTCTAAGATCTCAAAACTACCACAGAATGTTTCAAGTTCCTTTCAGACATATTCTAGGATCTCAAAGCTACCACAGAACGTTAAAAGTTCGTTTCTGACAGATTCTAGGATCTCAATACGAACAAAGAATGCTTCAAGTTCACTTCTGACAGATTCTAGGATCTTAAAACTTCCTCAGAATGTTTCAATTTACTTTCTGAAAGATTCCACTATCTCAAAACTACCACGGATTGTTTCAAGTTCCTTTTTGACAAATTTTAGGATCTCAAAATTTCCGCAGAATGTTTTAGTTCCCTTCTGACAGATTCAATGGATCTCAAAGTTACCACAGAACGTTAGAAATTCGTTTCATGCAGATTCTAAGATGGCATGAAGCCGCAATTTGGAGACTATTCGCGGCGGACTCAAAGTTTACATAACTATTGTAAATTGTTTGGAGTCCTTTTGATATAGATTCCAGAACAGTAATATTTCCTTTAAATAATGTTTGGAGTCTATTTAAGAGAGATAAGGGTCCTAAACTAATTATGATTCCAATTACTCTCGTCCAATTATAAACCTGGGGCAGAGAAAGACAACAATGGGGTTGAGAGATCGCTTTGAGAACCATTGTTTCCTTTCGCCGATTATTGATGGCTTCGGATCTCAAGCGCTCATCGATCTTCTCACACAAACAGAAGAATATGGTCCAAGTGGAACAACCTACGAATGAATTCGGAGCTAGAATCTTGAAATTTATCTTCTCATGATATATCATTTATTCGTGATGTAGTTTTAACATATGCTTTGCGAGAGAGGAATGGTAAGTTATCATTTTTGCTGATCATTTAAGCGATCCTTTTCCATGTTTTCTTTTTCTATGTGATATTATCTTTATGCAGCCTCTCACCAATTTCTCCAAATTCTCTTCAAATGATCAATCTCGTATTCACTGCCCATGATCGCCCTAGTTGTCTTTGGACTTCCCAAACCCATAGCTAAGTGACCCAGAAATTCTAAGCCTATTCTGTTTCTTCTCAACCAGCCATAGATTGGTGGCTGGCAGTATTCCTGTTCTCTCAGATCTTCCTTTCTATGACCAGTCTCTTGAATTCCACTCTCAGTCTACTTCCTGGTATTCCTTCCATGTATCACTCCAGCAATATCCCCTCCGAGATGTCCAAACATGACGGTTCTTCACTTCTCAATCGTCTCAAGTTGGCCATATAGCTCTTCGATCATATATAGGACATCTCCATTGCTTACTCTTTCAATCCATGGTATTCTCACCATTCGCGGCCTCTGCACTACATCTTGAAAGCCTGTAAGTTATTATTTCTTTCTTTCTAAAAGTTCATATCTCGGAGGCATATATGTAAACACACTTCAAATTAAGCTTTTTATAAAGGGATTTTTGTTTGTTTGTTTCAAGCGACATTTTTGGCCACGTCATTGTAAAAATAAAGCACATTTAATGATTTGAAATTAAAAAAGATAGTGATAGTGAGTCTCTAAAAAGTGTTTATTATAAGCTTCCTCAATACTACAGATGGAATCAATCCACATTCAATCACAATATCAAATAAAATTAATGCCAAGTATCTTTTTGCCTAAATTTCACATCTCTAAAATAATATATATATATTGAAAAAATACAATACGAAATCGAGTAAAACAAAAGGTAACAATTTCAGAATAATAATTATTTTTTATATATAGTTAAATTTCATGGTTGGATAATGGACATTCACTCTACATCTCCTTAAGCTTCAGTCTTGGTTGAACTCTTCCATTAAAATTCTAAATAGAGAGTGGTGTGTTAAAATACATTCTCAATATATATTGCGAAACAACAAATAAAAGTGTTCTGATTAAGACAGTTCATCTTATATAGACAAAAAAAGAAATGTTAGAAAGAATCAATATGTAAACAGGCAATCGGCTATATACAGTCTTGATGGCGAGATATAACAAACGCTGAGTCTTTTCTAGTCATCTTCTTTTCCTTGTTTTAACGATATTCTCAGCTTTCTATTGAATTGTAGAACTGGTATTACAAGAAGACAAAGCTCTCACTGTCCAAGAAATCAGAAAGAAGCGTATATAAACCTTTTATACGCTACGTTGTTATGATCATAAGACACTATCAATTTTGATATATTCTCACTATATAATGCTAGGTATTATGACAAAAGTTACTATTACGGGATAACACGCATGGTGCAATTTACTAGGGCCAAAAGTAAGAGCAACTTAACACACAGAAAATCGTACACTAAAGAGTATAACAACAATAAAAGGGAGTTAAATAAAAAATCACGATTTGCTATATAAAAACAAAACAGTACTTATCCTTCATTGTAGCGTTAGTAGGGATCGGACCGGGGTCACACAGGTATGTGAGGAGATAACCAGACACGAATAAAGGACACAGAGAACACTTTAAGCGTCTCCACATAAATATCCACCACACTCGCCCTCGCATTCCCTTAGCCTCCTCTTATATACAAACATGGCTACATTCGTCCAATTCTCATTTGGACGAGAGAGGCATCATGAGAGATTGGTTCACTAACAAACGAAAACAACATTCTTCCCGCTAAAAAAACTGAGATAAGATAAAAATGCTTATTTGTCAATATAAATTGACAATTACTGCAGAGCTGTTTTGAAAAAATCATAGGATTAGATAGATTTATACATGAAGGAATTAAGAAGTCGACACATCAAAACAAAGAGAAGAAAGTTGAAGGATTCAGGAAGTCCAATTTGGGACATTCTGGCGAGTCGTCTGTTTCTCCCTAGCGATTAGACTAGGAGAATAATGGACTTCTGCCACGGATGTTATCGTCGCCCATTCTTGGGAAATTTGGAGTGTGCTGCGTTGATATTTGCCCGCTCGCATTAGCCCTATCGCTCCATCTTCCAAACAAACGCCGCCTTCTCTTGAGCAACAGGGGCTTGCACCACCGTTTGTTCTTCTTAAACTGGTTCTATTGCAATAAATATATCGCACCAAAAGATAATTACATACTTCTAGCACTTATACATACCTAATTCTTAGCGTTTAGATTGTAGGACTGGTTGCATATCGCGTAAATTTTGGATAATCAGGAACTGGAATCGAACCTGGGACTTAATAATGACTTGTTTCAAATACCCATGACTTACACAAATCCAACCTCATTTGGTGGGTGCACCATTAACTGAAATTTCTACAGAGGGGAATTTTAACGAGAGGATATTGATCTAAAAAAATAAAGGCCGCCTCTCACATCAAAATGAATACTAAAACTACGCGCTATCTATTGACCTTCTCCATGAACTAGCGAGACATATAAGGTTCTTCATTGGACACAACAATAACAAAAATAATAATGCATTCATCGAAAGCATCAAGAAACGACCTCGCAGGTTTGGGAAATTCGGGGAAAAAAGGTATTACATAGTATTGGACTATGGAACTCATCAGTACAGCACTGGCTTCGATTTCATAACATCCTACGAGAGAAATTATGAACTCATCAGTACAGCACTGGCTTCGATTTCATAACATCCTACGAAAGAAATTATGAACTCATCAGTACAGCACTGGCTTCGATTTCATAACATCCTACGAGAGAAATTATGAACTCATCAGTACAGCACTGGCTTCGATTTCATAATATCCTACGAAAGATATTATGAACTCATCAGTACAGCACTGGCTTCGATTTCATAACATCCTACGAAAGAAATTATGAACTCATCAGTACAGCACTGGCTTCGATTTCATAACATCCTACGAGAGAAATTATGAACTCATCAGTACAGCACTGGCTTCGATTTCATAACATCCTACGAGAGAAATTATGAACTCATCAGTACAGCACTGGCTTCGATTTCATAACATCCTACGAGAGAAATTATGAACTCATCAGTACAGCACTGGCTTCGATTTCATCACTTCCTACGAAAGATATTATGAAATCGGCAGAAATTGTCAAAGATGTGTTTAAATGCATTCGCTAAAAGAGAATGGTTCCCTTTTTTGCACATACACATAAATATCATTCTCTCATACTTTTCTAATTATATATCATATTTGAGTGTAACTCCGCCTTTGCCGGTCCCAAGCCCGGATAAAAAAGGAGAAGGGGGAGCAGTAACAAGCTCGCTAAAAAACCTGGGCTCAGCTGGCCTGGCTGATAGTACCCTGTAAGGGCTCCTAATCCAGAGATACAGAATGAGCGGTGTTTGTACTCCATGTTAGGAGCGGCAGCACATGGCGTCTATTCCTCATGTCAGAGGCGGCCTTTTCTTTTGAAGCTATGTCGGCTTGCCACTGAGTAGTGCTCCCAGTCTTAATGACAAAGGCAGACGCATTCTACTTCACACAGTCATGATGGTTGTCAAACAAGCTTGATACCCTAATATGATTGAGTGGAGATAAGAAAGAAGATATTTGAGTGTTATATAAAGCGGAATTTATATATCTTTTCTTTATATATGATTAATAAATCTTAGTTATTAAGAAAGTTTATTTTAAAATTAAACAAGCTTCTACCATACTTATAGCGAATAGAAATATTGAGATCGTTTGGTTCATCAGTGGTGATTCCAGCGGTTTCACCAATTGAATCCACTAGACCACTTTTTAGAGTTCTAATAATCTATTGGGCGCGAATGTGCTTATATATATGCGTCAATGAAAGATGGAATATATGGATATATGGCGCGTTATTGCATTATATATATATTTTTGAAAATAGAGAAATCCATAAATAAAGATTTAATTAAAAAGGCATATAGTGGATCAAATTATGTGGCGCTAAGTTTGTTGTTGACACACATTAATATGTCATAATACCTTGATAAAGGTTGGCGTTCAGCCAACTGAAATATTGGTGAAAAAAATGATATTATATAAATAATTAAAAACTTATATTATAATAATATATATATAAATATATAATATATATAAATATATAATATATATATATATATATAATTTTATATATCATTCATCTTAGAACAAAATGAATATTTAAAACCACTATTTCGACCCGTAGGTTTCCAATCTGTACCAAGGTGGAACCCCACAAATATTAATTTGTACAATACATCTAAATTTAGGCTTTATATCTATAACAAAGGACGAAGGGGGAAAAAGGAATTGCTTCCAGGTATTTAGAACTCATCTATTTTGATCCCAAAGATGAAAACTGACGAAAGCAGATTGGTCGTTAAATTATCTTTAATATGCAAATATGTGGTTAATATTCTATTTGTGAGAATAGTTAGCTGAGGATGATTGTTATGATCACCATATAAAGTATTACTTAATCTGGTGCTTTCTTCTATGATGGATAGCTTCCAATTAGAATTCTGGAGACGTTCAAGTCTGGCTTCGGTTTAAACGTTTCAGGACCATTGCGAAGGATTCCGTTTGAAAGGAAGTTTGGGCATTCCTTTTAAGGCTGATTTCATGATTTCATTACATATTTTTGATCTATATGCAAGTATATATTGTACTTGTATATATGTAGCAGGCACTCATATATAAAAGCTAACTACTTAGATTTGTAATTTTTTAATTGAATGTTTTCAATTATTTTGAAGAGGTTTATTATCAAAATGGAAAGTAGCGAATGTATAAAAAGATAGATTGTCATATTAATAAAAGTTCAATAAATATTTCAATTTAGGTTGATATTAAGCAGCAAACATAAATAAATTCCGAGGATAAGTTTATTTTATTTTATTTTATTATATTAGGTTGATATTACCTTCTTTTATAAAATTAATATTAAATCAGACGATATCCCAACAATCGCTATTTGAAATATCAAGTTTACGTTTTCAATTTAGAAATTACAAAGTTTGAAAAAGGAAAATAAATTTAAGATAGTAATTGCTGTGTTTAAAGAGTTATAAATGTTGTAGCAAAGTATTTATTATTTTATTAACAGAGTATATTTTTTTATGTTTATATTTTGCTACTCTGTAAACTTCCCTCATAGCTTATCTTTTGTTTATCCTTCATAGTTTGTTCTTTCCTTAAATAAATTGCTGTATCATCCTGAAGTTTGTCTTCTCTAATTTTTCAGGTGGCAATATATATTGGTGTCATTCAGTCATTCCCTCGTTTTCAAATTCAACAAACCCATTGTTAGAATCTGATGAGAATTTCAAAGAAAGATGGAGAATGAATTAAACATATTAACCAGGTTTACATCTACAACATACAGGTTTAATGAGGTAAAGAAATGTATTGACGGAAATATTCCAGAGTTTGGGAAATCGCGTTATAGGATGTTAATAAAGTTAATACAGGTTACATTACTCAGTTGACACCCGACCTGCAAAGCTACTGGCTCTTCGGACATGGAAAGGATAACAACTTCAACTCCAATCTCGCTCAACAACGGCAACGTCCATCTACAAATTCCTCCTGAGTCTTGAGTTTAGTGCAGATAATGTACTATCTATCTTGAAAAATGGCAATCTAGTTAGGCTAATCAGGAAGAAATTTCATGAGAGCAGATACCACCTCTATACAAAGAACAGTTTAATCATCAGTATTACTATTTTACTAATTAGCAACTCTTTGGTAAGCGGCCACCTCTCTCTTAAGAACACTTTAGTGCATATAATGTAGACCCTCTGATCATCTGGAGGAAGACTCTTCGGCGTTTGGGAAGCCTCCTCATCTGTATATAATAGTAAATAACTGTGTCTATATTGAATAATAACCTCAATACATCTTTTACTAGATTGTCCTCTTCTTCTTTCTTATCTCCACTCAATCACATTAACGTATCAAGTTTGTAAAGCTTGAGACTTTATATGGTGTCTGCCTGGGAAGAGTAGAGCTTATCAATGGATGAGTCAATACAGTCAATAATGTGTCTTGGGGTTGCAGGTTGAGAATTTCACTTAATACATAGTGGGGAAAACCTTGCAACCATTCTGGAAAGTCATTGTCCGTAGATGACCAGACTCAAGTCTGGTAATCAAAGACTGTTGTTCCCTTGGGATAATAAATTGTCCCTCCTGCTCTGTACCAGTCATGTGCAGCATTAGATAAAGATTGTTTAAATCAATAAAGCATCCAAGGCCAAGTTTCTTCTATCTAGAATAAACTTTCGTTGGCCCACTGCTACTGGTCCTGCAGCGCCGTTCGCCCTGTCATCCGAGAGGTGTTCTCCATTATCGGCCGGCCGCCGGACCTGCAGTCTTGGATCTTTCCAGTTGATCTCGAGGACCACGCCATCACCATCTCCTCAGCGGCGAAGCACGCGATCTACGTATTCTTCGTGGATCGCGAAATGCGTGGTGTCGCTGGAGACCCACTGGCGATTCTCCACCAAACTCTGCAGCGCTGGCAGAGGCGCCATATTCATTGTACATAGTGTATATAATTCATATTATCTTTTTTAGTGCACCTTGAATGTATTGACAAGATGTCAATAAAATTGTTTCAATTGTCAATTGTCTAGAATAAACTTAGCCCTGGATGCTTTATTGATTTTGAAAGCACGAATGTTTCTTTTATACATAATACAAACTTCTACTGCCCTTACTGCGATGAAAAGATATATTGGGAGGGCTTGGCTCATCAGTGGTGAACCCTCCCAGCGGTTTCGCCAATTTAATCTACCAGACCGCTTCTCAGAGCTCTAATATTGTATTGAACGATTCTGCTTATATACGCAGCACTGAAGGGTTGAATCTCAGAAATGGTTCTCAAGAAGACTATGGACATAAACTTGTAGGACAGTAGATATATCTTTTCATCGCAGTAAGGGCAGTAGAAGTTTGTATTATGTATAAAAGAAACATTCGTGCTTTTAAATCCTTTCATTTTATATAGATAGATGGCGCGTTATTGTTTTGTGTTAATTTATTGATTTTATTAACATATATATCTTAACTTTATGTTTATGGAACGCTTCACGATTTTGCGTGTCATTCTTGTGCAGGGGCCATGCTAATCTTCTCTGTATCATTCCTATTGTAGTAGTCGTACCGCTGAACATGCATGCACTTAACTTTATGTGTATGATTTACCAATGACGGGTGTCAATAAACTTGTTTTCAAATCTACCAGGCTTAATTACGATGTATAGCGCATCATCTGTTATGAAAATTGGAAACTATTATAGACGCGTATGAATATTTCAAAAATTAAACAATTTCTACTGCCCTTACTGTAATGAAAAAATTAATAGGAGGGCCTGGCTCATCAGTGGGGAACCCTCATAGCGGTTTCGCCAGTTTACCAGGGTATAGTAGATTAAACCGCTGGGAGGATTCACCACTGATGAGCCAGGCCCCCCCCCCCCCCCCATTAATTTTTCCATCGCAACAAGGGCAGTGAAAATTGTTTATTTTTTTAAAGGAATCATACGCGTCTATAATAGTTTGCAATTTTTTAAATTACAATGTATTGGCGCGCCATCTCTATATTAAAATTTAAATTATTTAGCGCTAATTTTTCTTTTTCAAATAAAATATGGTTAAAAGAACTCTCTTGGAAGACGATGAATGTAGATATTCTTTTAGTTACATTTGTTTATTTTTGACACCAGGATTGTTTAAATTCTAATAGTATATCTGGAGAGAGATTGAGATTGAAACTACTTTATTTCAAAGTCCATATAAGATGGGATCTCTGAAGAGAGAGAGAGATGGGTAAGAGCCCTGGGTTTTCCTGGGGATGATTCAACTCCTCTTTTTGGTTCTAATTGGGACGCTAGCCAATGGACAGATCTTCCTTACCCAATATGACCTCAGCGAGGATCCTGAAATCAGCAGCTCTCTACCATTTTCAAATGAGGCTTGGTTTTTCCGGAAAGACAGTTTTTACACCTCACTTCTAATAAAAAATGATGCTCAAAATGTGTCCAGCAAAGGGCTCTTGGAAGACGCAATGAATGTATATATTCTATTGGTTACATTGGTTTATCTTTGACATCAGGATTTTCCGAATTACTTTATATATATAATAACATATTTAGAGAAAGTCAAGAGCTCTTGGAAGCCTTTTTTTTTTACTTATCCTTTTATTAGTCTAAATTAGACAAGATCTTGGAGATCGTGCTCATAAAAAAGTTCAAGAACTTTTATTGGTTCTCTGTACAGGGATCCTTTGTCATTTCCAATACAATTTAGTATATGTTGGGGAGTGGCCTCTTCGGTTTTACACCTAGTGAACATGGGAAAACTTTTGACTCCCTCTTTAGAAACTGGAGGGCGCAGGTGACCAGATTTCCATCTGGCCAACTGTGTCGACTTCCTTCTGTTTAGTTGAAGGGTCTGTTTTTTGGGGTTTTCTATTTGGTACCAAGAATGATGGACACTATCTCTATGGTTCCTTATCAGTTGTAGTTTTAGTTTGTTAATATGGTCCCTTGCTGAAAGGTAGGTCTCGGAGTTCATAACACCGCATCAGGATGTCCATTGGAAGACGGTGAATGTAGATAGTGGGGGGCTATCCCTTGCTGAAAGGTAGGTCTCGGAGTTCACCGCATCAGAATGTCCATTGGAAGACGGTGAATGTAGATAGTGAGGGGCTATCCCTTGCTGAAAGGTAGGTCTCGGAGTTCACCGTATCAGAATGTCCATTGGAAGACGGTGAATGTAGATAGTGAGGGGCTATCCCTTGCTGAAAGGTAGGTCTCGGAGTTCACCGCATCAGGATGTCCATTGGAAGACGGTGAATGTAGATAGTGGGGGGGCTATCCCTTTCTGAAAGGTAGGTCTCGGAGTTCACCGCATCAGGATGTCCATTGGAAGACGGTGAATGTAGATAGTGGGGGGCTATCCCTTGCTGAAAGGTAGGTCTCGGAGTTTACCGCATCAGGATGTCCATTGGAAGACGGTGAATGTAGATAGTGGGGGGCAATCTTTGTCAAGGAGCTGTTTGTTATGTTTCACTTTTGTTAGCGTCGTGTATCAGAGAAGAAAGAATTCAGTATAGAGAGAGTTATTTTAGAGTATCTGAAAGGAACAAAAGAATTAAAATACCACCATAAATCTGTCAAACCTTGAAGTCTGACAAAAACACAAGATTGAAAGCTACCGGTGTAGATGGTGTCAGCCTGAGCTGGCCGTCCCATCAGCCGAGCTGAGTCAGTAGGACGGAGAAGGAAGGCGCGGCGTGTTGTACAAAACGATTACATCAGGTCACTTTCCTCTTTCCTTTTATTGTTCCGTTTTTGTTCTCCCTGGGCGATAATTAGGGAACAATGGCGAGAGAGAGATCCTATGCCCAGACCCACTTGTGCTTGCCGATTACTGGGGAATTCTCCCACTCAGACGTCGTCCTACTTGGCTTGCCATACACCGATACATGGAGGTACATACAGGAAATATTCATCAAGTATGTGTCATTAAGCAACCAATACACATAGCACAATCTGTATATTGGAGATGGAACTGTTCAAAACTATAAACTCTATCAAAGACCGAATTTCTACAATTAGTATACTGAAGATGAAAAAGAACTGGGATGGCTTAACTCATCAGTGGTGAATTTTCCCATCAATTTTGCCAATTGTAGTGGATTAAACTGGCAAAATCGCAGAGAAGTATCACCACTGAAAAGAACCAATCTATCTCAATTATTTTCCATATTATTCAGTTCCCTAATTATAGAGAGAATTTTGTCATTGAATAGGTTCATCCGCAAAAAGTGTGTCTTAGTGTCTTAATGATATTTAATTATTACCAGAATTCTTTTTTTTTTAAACAAATTCAAAGAAAGTCGTTAATATATATGCCGATTTTGGTTTTCATCTTTCTTAAGATATCAAGAGATGCTTGAGAGAGGTAAAATGCGTCTGATTCAGTCGTTAAGACTGGGGGCACTTCTCGGTAGAATGCTGACTTCGCACCAACGGCCGTTTCAGACAAATGGAACAGGCGCCATGTGCAGCTGCTCCTAACTTGGAGGACAGATGCTGCCCATCTCGTGTCCCTGCATAAGAATCCCTTACTGGTTACATCAGCCGAGCAAGTTATTATAGATCCAGGTTTTAAAGCGAACTTGTTACTGTTTCTATTGTTTGAGTCCTGGCTAAAGCCGGCAATGGCGTAGTCCCGTTTGATAACCTTGGTGGACAGAAGGTTTGTCTGTTTGTACTTTTATATCAGCAGCTGTTTTCTTCCATATTACCGAGTTTAGATGTTCGCTAAACTAATCAGTTTCCGCCACCACAAATGCTTATAGACCTCGAGTAATGGCTCAACTCGACGATAGAAGAATGACATTTCTATTCTTTTGGCTTCTAACTCACTTCATATCCCTCGATGCTGAGAAGCTATTGGCTATGTTTGCTGTAGAATGAGTTCGGGATCTAACGGAAGAACAAAATCCTTAGTTCGAGTGCTACAGGGATACTTTAAATTCCAACTAACTATTAGTTAACACCTAATTTTTTTTCAATTATAATAACTTTAATTAGTTAACCTAACAATATCTCCACCCCCAGTTCTTACTACTTGTCAAGGGCTCCACATCGTTATCAATTCAGACATGTTCTGGTAGTGGTGATTGTATTTGGATTCAAAAACGTCGGTTTATCCGAGCTGAGGTATTTATTTGACGTTAAAATCACCACGCTTCACTCTATACCACATCCTGATCAACTTACTTTGGAAAGGTTTTGGCCTTTCTTCATTAATGGCTCTCTTACCTATCACTTTTGCCCATGCTTTTTTTAAAATTATTATTCGTTCAAGACTCTCATAAAAATTATTATGTTAGCGTTTCCTCTAATTCTAATCAATATTGAGCCTATAGCACACACTTTTTATTTATTTAAATAATAATTCTCTGATAACTTTGGTAATAAGTGTAAATAATATTTAGAACTCTTTTTTTTTTTAGATTAATCTATTATACAAACTATATATACACACACAAAGCTTTATTAAGACCAGCGGTCTTATACAGATTGACCACAGGAAGAAATAATAGATGGAGCTCCTATACTCCAGGCAGCGCAGAACCCAACACTATACAAATTATATATAAATGTGTCTTCTCTAATTATTCAAGCTTATATATTAAAATATAATTTCCATATATTACAAGAACTTCTTTTTGCGAATTCCGTATTTCTTTGGAATTTTTAAAAGTTTTATTAACGAAATATCTTCTATTATCTATATAAGATTCTCCATCAAACTCTGCAGCGCTGGCAGAGGCTCCATATTCATTGTACATAGTGTATATAATGCATATTATCTTCTCTTAAATAATGCAGACTGTGCACTTTGCCTGTATTGACAAGATGTCAATAAAATTATTTTAATTGTCTATAAGATATAATCATAATTTTAAATAATATTTCTTTGATAACACTATTTCGATTCTTTCTAAAATCCATACAAGAAATTTGTTATAAAATCCTTTATAGATAAATAACTGCAAGATAATTTTCTATAAGTCAGTTGAAAAAGTGGAATGCGATTTTCTCGGGCATGAATTCACAAATCACACTCTCAACCAAGTTATTAATTGTGGTATGTGCGTCAAAAGAGGCATATCTGCCTTTAAAAATGCATTAAATTAATGCATTTTAGTTGGTAATTTTTCTGGGAGGATATTCATCTATAAAGATAAATTCATCTATGAAAATAATAAAATTTGCCAAAGCTGGTGTTGTGGCTTTTTCTCCGACCCGAGGTTGCTAGTTTGCGGCAACGGTCAATAGATGGCGTCCAGTTTTGACGTCTATTTTGACGAAAGAGGCAACGATTATCTTTATAGATGAATATCCTCCCGGCAAAAAATTTCTATCTATATTTTAGTCAAAGATTTGGCCTAGACACTTAGCCAGCAAAACACCTCTTTGGCAGATTGTGAGGATTCCATTAGATCCCGTGTGAATCTCATGAAATAAAGTCCGCCCTAGACTGACGAGGGCCATTAGCCCGAAACAATGGTTTCCAGGTGGATGCTTCTCAATTTGCCAAAGCTGGTGTTGTGGCTTTGTCACCGACCAGAGGCCGCTAGTTTGCGGCGACTGTCAATAGATGGCGTCTAGTTATGACGTCTATTTTGACGGGAGAGGTGATCATTATTAATGCATTTTGTTAATTACCTCCGTACAGAATGTAATATAGCAGTGACAAAGAATGTCCCAACAACACTAGCTTCGGTGAATTTATCATCTCCTTCATTATACATTCTATACTGGGTTGATGAACACAAATGTTTTTACACATTTTTAAATGAAGGGATGCCTTATTTGTTAGATGAATACCAACTCCCGCAACTTTATAGTGTATATCTCTATATATATATATAAATGAATGTTTGTATGTTTGTCTGTTTGTCTGTCTGTATGTCCGGTATACAAATTCGCAATAGTTTACTAATTCAAACCAAAATTTCCATACATAGGTAAAAGAATACGGGGACGACGATAGGCTATTTCAAAAAATATATAAATCAATTATTGAAACTATATATTTTTAGTCAGAAAATGATGATGACGATATTGCTGTATCATGTTTGATTATCAGATACAAAATTATATCGGGAAAAAATTCCAAAAAGCAGAGACCACGGGTGAAACCAGTTCATTATTTTGTATACAGGAACAAAATTCTAACAGAAAAACATTCATTCGAGCAGAAAACAAAAGCCAGATCATCTTTCTATAAAAATATCGCTTCTCAGACACAAAGTTTGGAGCGGGACGTTTCACAAAAGTGACATCCACGGCGCCAATTTATAATTGTAACGAATAGTATTTGAATAGGGTACATTTAATAGGGTAAAACCCGGGCGTTGCCCGGGTCATTCGGCTAGTTTATATATATATAATTGAAGTATATTCATGACAATATTCTAAACAATTACTGTTCACAAGATTCTATTTAACAATTTTGTCTTGCTACTCGCAACATTTCCTTCAACCGAGAAGAACCGCAATACGGTATTTCTTTATAACAGACATCTTATACAAATTATTCCAGTAAATGATAACTTCTTGCTATCCCGTTCTTCGGTTGAAGTATTTCCTGAACTTATCATAAAACCTAGGTAAGATGCTAATTGTATTAATTAAGCTTTTTTTGTGTAAATAACATTTGTATTATATCATTATTAAATGCAAATTGCCTTCCTTTTTTTACTCTTTCCTTTGCCGATTCCATGGTAAATGCCTTAATAAAAGAGCGTTTGTTTGTTGCATAACTGTTTTAGTTTTAAAACCCCTTGTAAATATAATTAATAATAATTTATATATACAAAGTGATCAACATTTTTTAAGAATGCTAAATATTTTAGGAAACACATCATTGTGATAAACTTCTCAAAATAAGCACAACTTATATCTATTTCTTTTATCCTTATTTCTCCAGACTTATTTCCAAACACCTCTGAGAATCTTCATCTTTCAGGCAAAATTGTTTTCGCATTCTTTTATTTCAGTTATTGTGTCAAATCGATGTCCTTTAAAGACATTTCAAATTTTATGGTAAATTAAAAAGTCTTCGGGAGCAAGTTCAGTAGAATACAATGGCTGGGATGGTATACCAATTCCCCATCTTTAGTATAACTTATGTTAACTATATATTAATCTGATATGAGTCTTCTATAGACGTGGGAAAAGATTGATAGAAGTCTTATATGTTTCTATGAAAAATTGACACTTCGGGTTTTTTTTCGAGTTTTATTTTTTTCTCAACGTTTCGACAAAAATCTTTTGTCTTCATCGGAGAAATAAATAAAAATAAAGTGTTTGGCAAGGCCTTTAAAATTGTTCTAATTTTTAATTTTTTAACGCCTTGCCAAATGATTTATTTTTATTTACTTCTCCTGACGAAGGCAAAATATTTTTGTCGAAACGTTGAGAAAAAATAAAAACTCTAACTGGCTGAAGTGTCTATTTTTCATAAAAATATGAATGCCGGCCAGGCAGCCTCTATCTTCAGGAAGTCTTATATGTTTATTAAATAAGGCAACAGGTTTCTGGAGATGAGTGTTTTTTTTTTTTTTTTTTACATTTTTATTGCAAAATCTCAAGTTTTCAGGCATTACCTCCCTTCTACTGGAGTATTACAATGAACAACAATGAGAATACGTTTATTTTCTGAAATCTGATTTGGTTTTAATAGAGACATATTAATATCCTCATCTTTTTTTGTGTGCTTCTTCTCTAATGAGCAGAATTGGATTCGTAGAATTAGTCTTAGGATCGAATACTATCAAACGCTGATATATACAAGGCAATTATTTAAAACTAGACGAATGGCCCGGGCAACGCCCGGGTTTTACCCGAGTGCGTATATATTTTAAAAACGTTTTAATTCAAATACTATTCGTTACAATTATAAATTGGCGCCGTGGATGTCTCTCTTGTGAAACGTCCCGCCCCAAACTGTGTGTGTCTTGAAAATATAAAAATAAAAATGTGAATTTTCATAAAGATTTCATCATGTCGATTTTTTTTTGCATTTCACCTACTAAATCGATAGAGATAATTACATTTGCAACATGAACTTAGGTATATTGACTAAATAGAAAACTGCATAGTAATAAATTAACTTTATATTAACTTTATGAACGGAAAAATATGTCCAGGGTAGCCTAGTGGTCATGGCATCTGCCCGGTAAGCGGAAGGTCGTGGGTTCGATTCTCATCCCTTGACACTTTTTTTATTTTATCCATTCTGACCAAAATCTATCCGTAAACTTCACACAGTGAACTTCACACAGACAGAATAAGGCAATTATATAAGTAGATCTTTGCAAAATTTTCACGAGATTTTACGCATTTTCTAAAAATATTCTTCATTTCGATCATTTCCAGCCTTTTAAAAACAATTGTATTAAGAATATATATTAAAATAACAATAAATATATATATTATAAATGTGACAAAATAGCGAATTTTATGGTTGTTTTACTACATAAGTTATTGATATAATTATACCTAAGAAATGTTTGACTGTGCTAATGGAAGAGTTATGTAAATAGATATTCTCTCATAATCAAATGCCAATTTTACCTCTTCCTTGGGTTGACATTACTCTAACAATCAAATAATGACGGTGGAGCTATCACATTGGAACGAAGTTTTTTGTAACAAGCTTTATATTTATTTGTGTAAAATATTGAATTTTTCTTTGATTTTTCTTTATAGTTAGGTAGTAGGCAACACTGTACTTTCTTTCTCTAATTTTTCATAAGTTATTTTTTGTTTTATATTATGGTTAAACTTGTTGTAATTTAAATAAATATTGACACACAAAGTATGGTGACTATCCCTTATTTCTAAATAGGAAACGTTACAGAAGTAAATGCCATTTAGCTAAGGGATGTTTTCTTGTAGATAGAATTTGGTTCGCAAAAGGTAAGATCTCGGTTTGTCTATTTGTAAAGCATTGAAAGAAAAGAAGACCAATGTCTATTTCAACTTATTTTACATGTTTATTTATTTAATTAAAAAGGCATTAATTGGATCAAAATATCATTTATTTTACCAATATTTCAGTTGGCTGAACTCCAACCTTTATCAACTGAAATATTGGTAAAATAAATGATATTTTGATCCAATATACGCCTTTTTAATTGAATATTTATTTATGGATTGCTCTATTTTAAAATCAAAATTTTTATTTATATTTTCTTTAATTACACTTGAATTACTTATATGCTTAAAATTTATACACTAATGTGTTTGAAGGCTTTCTTGTATAATAATACATTTAAAAGTCCTATTTAAGCCTTTTCAAATATTAATAATATTTATTAAAGCATTACGTAGCTTGGCACAGTCTAATCATCTTAGATGAAAAAAGTTAAGATGCAAAGGAAAGAATATTAAAAGGTTTTTTAATTAAAAAATCATGTCACCCTTAAAATCAACACTTTCATTAAAAGGTTAACTTGGAACATGTGTACAAATGTCTCCTAGACCTGAGATCGGCAAAGTGCGGCTTGCCAGTCACATACGGTCCTTTGGATGTGAAGCTGCGGCTCTTTATATAGTTCCATACGTAAATATTATTTATGCGAGTACTATTTATTGGTTGCAAGAAACATTTTTGTGGCTCTTTAAGAACTTTGAAATTTTGTAAATTGTAATTTTTGACTCTTCTGACTTAAAAGTTTGCCGACCCTGTCCTAGACCTGTACTTTTAGATAGGCAAATATGGAAAGGTGTTTCAGGCCTTCAATATTCTCTGCTGGAGCTGAATGTTAAGAACACTGTTGAAATGGCAATTCTCTCTGATTTCTAAATATAAGAATTATTGTTATTGATCAGTGACCAGTTACTCTGTTGTATTTTATTGTATATAAATAGATGTCTTAGTGTTGTGTTGTGCTATCTTACCCTTTTTAATGTGACCGTTCAATAAAATTCTTCAGTGAATAGTTCCTTCTCCTATCTCCCTTCTTTTTTCAACAAATACCATGGATCAAAGGAATAAATAACGAAAGTTTCCTAAATTGATCGAAGAGGGATCTGGCCTTCTGGAAATGAGTGAAAAGATGTAAGAGCCAATATATTCAGACATCTTGTCTGGCATTTAGAGTGGTTAACAGAATTGCTGGAGGAAAGTTTGCGAATGCGTAAGATTGAGAAGGCATTGAATGAAATTCATAGACAAATACATGAGAAGGCTCTCTAATATCAAAATTCTGATCCTTTTTAGTAAGTTCTGGGTGTCGTATCTTTATACTGATACTATTTAACCTTTAGTCAATGTTATATATTATATTTAATATAGTTACAGCCTTTATATATATAGACAATTAATAGAGCGCAGTGCGAGAACAATTATATATTTATTATGCCTTCATTGTTTACATTCTGTGATGCCGTATCTTTAGGTATTGAAAGGTTGTTGACACACATTAAATATGTTATAACACCTTGATAAAGGTTGGCGTTCAGCCAACTGAAATATTGGTAAAATAAATGATATTTCGATCTAATATATGCCTCTTTAATTAAATCTTTAGGTATGCACAGATTATACTATAGACACCATTACTAACTACTAGTCTATGGCTTGAAGAGGGAAATGTGCCTAAACAGCGTTTTTCCAACATAAATAAACACACACACAAATATTTTAGGATTTCAATTTTTATTATGAAATATATTCTTGTCTTCTTTACACTTTGTACACTTTCAATTCAACTTTACATGGTTTGGGTGATGGGCATAAAAAAATCAAACAATACATGAGCTAATAAAGTTGTACATTGAAATTACTTGAGCAATCCACAGTGATATAATGTATGAGGTGCAATATGGAAGATGATTAGAGTATACATTTATATATACTTTACAATACTCTTTTAAAAATTCTAAATACTCAGTGAAATATGTATAATAAACGATTAATATTTTTAGTCATATATTCTTTCATTTTTATGATATTTCATATTTGGTAATGGAGAATTTGGCTGTTTGTTTTAACGTATGAAGTGTTATTCATAAGTTTATTTTTATATTTAAAACTCATATATTCCATAAAAATAAATATATATATTCTTTATAAGCTGTTTGACTAAATTTATATTCTTTAAATCTCTTTAAAATTTTAACAACTTTGGAAGTTGAATCACTGTGCGAACATAAAAAATATACATCATTTTAAATTTAATTAAAAAGTAGTTTTAAAACATAATATATATATAAGTAAAAATACATCTCTTAGAAAATAAATATAGAATTTATTTAAATTAATATATATATAACTTTCATTTGGTAAATAAGGGGCATTTAAAATTATATATCTAAATAAACATATATATTATATTTAAATTGTGTGTGTTTGTAAAATATTATTTTTGGGACTATTTTTTATAAAAAGTCAACTGACTAACTATCCACAAAATATTTTATTTGATAAATATAAACAATATTGACTTGAGGGTGCTTAAATATATAAATTATATATAACAAAATATATATAGAATAATTTTGTTATAAAATTATTTTTATTATCTTTTTATAGATATATATAAAATTATTGAGAAGAAATATTAATTGAGAATAATCTAACTAAATCATCTTATGAAACGATATCAAATTATTTAATTATTTTAATAATACTTTTGTGTGTCTCGATGAAAAATAATAATAGCTTTTAAATATTTTTTCTATTTATTATATTGATATGTGTGTGCTAAAACCTATTCAATATAATTTATATATTCGTATTCACTGTGTTTACTTAAAATAATTTTATATAATATAAAAGTGTACATTTTGTGTAAAAATATATATTTTATATATAGTTAATCTATTTTACAAATTGGACTAAAACATATATATAATTATATAGGAATTCGAATCAAAAAAGGGTATATTTTACTATATTAAAAATTCTAGTATATAGAAAAATGAAAGGTCACAAAAAATAAATGAATGTTAAGGGGAAGGGGGCGAACTTTTTTTCTTTTAAAATCTAGAACAATACGTCTCCGAAGCGAGAATCTTTATTCGGATATAATCATAGATAAAAGAATAGTCCTGCTTCTTTCGCAGGTTCAGTCATTTGGCTTGCCATGACTAGTTGGGGACCATATTTCAATTCTTGTATGTAATTCAATCTTTAGCTACTTCTGTTTTTATCATAACGTTGGGCAGCATATCATAGCTCGGAGTGTTTTCAGGTTCGCTGTCTTCTGACATATCTGTTAGCTGCTTCTTTGGAGACGACTCGCCCCCTGGGGAACTTCTTGGGCTGCAAGATCCATTGGCTTGGCGATCCCAAGTAGCCTTGGGTTGGCTGCAGATAGAGAGGCTGGATTCGCTGCTTCCATCACTGCTTCCCAAGTTTCTTAGCTTTGGACTCTGTTCCGTTATCACCTTCCCAATGAAATTGCGAATCTCGTCAAAATAGGAGGTATCATCCCCTGGCATATCATCTGCCATAGCTACAGCCTTAGCAGCTGCGGAGGCATCCAGTATTGTCGGACCATCCGCGTCGTGCTTTTTTAAATGGCGATCTAGGTTAGTCTGTTGACCAAAACACCTGTCGCACAGGGGGCACTTGAAGGGCTTTTCCTTGTTGTGAATGTTACGTACGTGTCGTTGCAAATTTGAAGAAATGCTGAACGATCTTTCGCAATATTTGCATTTGTAGGGTTGTTCGCCCGTATGCGTCCGCAAATGACGGGTTAGATTAGCTGAGCGAGGGAAAATCTTTCCGCAAAACTTGCAGGAATAGCGTTCTTTCGATTTGTGGAGATGTTGTTGAGCGGAAATTGGGTCGACTGTTGGCTGTTTGTTCATCTTTTCGAGCTGAGAACGCATTAGTTGAAAGGAACCGTTTGCATTAAGAAGGGGTCCTAGGAAAGAAGGATACCTAGGATTGGGGAAGGAGTTTACTAAGCGATCTTGATTACCCAAAAGGCTGAGAGCCAATTTTTCTTGATGCATGCGATACATAGATTCAATGAACATTGGGTGAACCGGTCGTGGATATGCCATCATCATAGGCAATGGCGAGTTGGAAGATGGTCGTGGGCTTTCCTGAGATTCTCTTTTAGAAGAACTAAAGGTGTTTTCAGATTCTGGAGGTAACGGCTGTTTGGATTGACCTTTCTTGTTGTCCATCCGTAAATCAAGGGGTTCATCACTTGTTTCCGTCCCATTCATCTTCGACTGATATTCAGGAAGATCTTCCGAGGGAATTTTATTTTTGTTCCTGGATAGGTCGAAAGGCATTTCGACGTCGTCCGGATTGGGTGGTTGGACATCAAGGAGTCCGTTCGAGGCAAAGATGGGAGGCATGGCAGCTGATTCGGGGCAGGTAGATGCTTGTTTGGGTGAATTCTGCCTATTAAATGCAAACATACTTTCCTCTTGGGAATCGTTATCCCTATTGTAGGGTGAACTGAATGCAGATGTGACTTCCGAAGATATTTTTCTGATATTAATTTCAGGTTCTGATATCTTGTTTTTGTTCGGATCGCTTTCCTTAACGTAGTTGTTCAAGCGGGTAGGCGAAGAATCGTTCTGCGGGACCTTGCCGTTCACGTAGAGCCAACCTCCTGGGGAAAGCGAAGAGTAATGACTTGGCCAAGACTTGCAATGGCGACGATGCTTTGCGAGAGAAGCAACTGTAGAAAATGGTAAGGAGCAATGCTGACACTTGATCTGTATTCTACAGAGAGCGTGATGTCGCTTGTGACGGCACAAATTGGAGAATTGTGTATACGCCTTGAGACAGACTTCACAACGGAAGGGTTTGACGCTACTGTGGATATGTTGATGTTGCTTGAGCCCGCTTGGTGTGGCAAAAGACTTTCCACACGCTCCACACGCGTGCGCGCCGCCTCCGTGCTGTGAGCGAGCGTGACGCTGGAGGTTGCTGGCGTCGGAAAACGCCTTGCCACAGCTAAGACACGCGTAGAGCCTGCTGGCGCCTCTGCCGCGATCGGATTGGCTGTAACACACAGTAATATAAGCAACAGATATATCTCAAGATGGTAATAAATAAGGTATTATAAAGAATTGAACTACAAAAGCTACCTAAATATGATTGTGTGTGTTGTGTGTGTGACGCTGTTATTGATATCATAAGAGAAATGATGAGTTTTAGAAGAATTGAATCTTATATCAGATTTCTATCCATCAGAAATATGCTTGAAGTAAGTAGAGGGATAATGGTTATAAGTTCATATGATGGCTTGCGTAATTCTTTTGCAAACTGGGAGAGGTTCACGACCTGAGCCTTCCGGACTGCGTTTGTTAATACTGTGAGAGCTCTCTGGATATAGATACAACTTTGTCTATTGTTCTTTTAGAATCCTTTAAAAAATCAACGCGGTCTTGGCCCAGTTTTGTGCGAAAGAACATTATTATAAGTATTTATTAGTTACGCGACAATAGCGCCTCGATTAGAATTAGAATTAAAATGTCCTTCAATCTATAATGAAAACAGAATTGAAAGTCTTAAATAACCATGTCTCTGTTAGAACAAGAAAAAGAGTCAATATTAACTATAATTTTGTTCAAATGCATTGGTGCTGTATTATATGAAGACAAAATCAGATGTCTAAGGAAAGGTGATTAAGTTTTAGAAGCATATATACTTCATTCTCCTGATAATAGAATGTTCTCGAAATCAAATTTATCCCAAAAAGCAGCAAAAAGATCACAAAAATTGGATCATTCTTGGAAAAACAAGAGAATGGCAATTGAAATTATAAACGCACTCGCGCTATTTTTCTAATAAATTTCTTTCACCTTGGAATAATTATGTCAACTTCCATCGATTGTTTCTATAACTTAAAGTATTTTGATGTAAGCAGATATTAAGTTTTTGTGAAATCTTGTTTGACTGATGATATTGAAGATTTTTCAGAAGTTTCGATGGATCTCTTTGAAGCTGATTGTTGGGATGAGATGATAACAAAGAGGATCAATATCTTCAGATGGAATATTCCTTGATGATTGATTCCATTTTGTCATCAAGACCACGTGCCCCGCATAACTACGTATGGTTCGAAGAACTAGTCAAGAGTCAAATATTTTTTACGTAAATATCATTGAAAATATAAAATGGTGATATCGATGAATTCATAAAAATTGAAAAGGGAATTATCGCATCATAAATATGTTCAGAGCATTTTGAACTGGGAAGAAATTCACATTTAGTCAATAAGTTGCTAAAATTTGAATTGAAATTTCTTTATTATGAAAATTGAAAATGAATTACTATATTATGGATATATATGAATATTATTATGGATATATAAATAATCTATTTGTACTTAGAGAATAATTAAAAAGAAAATCTAATGGAAAATTCAGTACATTTTTGATAGGTATATTTAAAAAATCAAATCACAAACACTTGGCGAACTGGATAAGTATTGATAAATTCTTTGAACAATTTTCTAATTGAATAATTATAGAAGAGAAATTGTGAAAATATCAATAATAATATCCTCTATAGATAGTAATACGCTTTATATATTTATATTTGAAAATTCCCTAGTCTCTCTCTCTCTTTTACTCTCTTCACGGAACAGGATAGAGCTCTATTAGATAGTAGTGGCGTGGAAGGTAGTTATCAATATAAGTAAGATTTTACGAAAAGTAAAATTGCATATGCAAATCAGAATTATATGCAAATCACACAAATCTATTTCTATCTGTGTGTCAAAAAAAATGAGAGATAATAAAATAAGTTAAATGTGAGTCGAAGATTGCCTTTTTGCCTTATACTGTAAGTGCATCCTATGTTCATCAATGTTGGAATCAGTTCAAATTTGAATTTACTCTGGAGACTCTCTGACTCTATCCAATATTTATAGTAACAAGAAGCTGCATAGCCATCAAACTGGCAGATTTTCCTCCTAGTTTCTGGACTCTCTGACTCTATCCAATATTTATAGTAACAAGAAGCTGCATAGCCATCAAACTGGCAGATTTTCCTCCTAGTTTCTGACCTACATTCATTTCCTCCAAGATGAGAAAAAGAAGGTTTGATTGATGGAGCGGTCTTGAATACTTCGTCTATTGTACAGGAGCAGATTTCTCCGATGGTAAGGAACGGCAAGGACTCCGCGGGGCGTAGTCACAATTACTGGCACAATGGAAATCCACACTGGCCCCGTTGCAACACAATTCGCTCCCAGTGTTCCTCGGGCGCACGACAACGCCCACTTATCTCACGGAAGCATAACAATATGGAGCCGTGGGCCTAATGAGCCAGATCTTACCTCCTTGATCGCTACCACCCTGGAGGGATTAGCACCGCTCGTTTCTTACCTTCCATTGGAGGATTGCCTCTTGAGATAGTAGTCATTACACTTGTTGAGCTATCCTTCTACCGGTCTTATTCTTATCTTCTTATCCTTATACATTGGTATACCATTGCAGTTAGGATAATCGGAAACTGGATCATGCCGAAGCGACGAATGCATATATTTTGAGATATGATTTCCATCATTCTCATTAGCTTTCAACTATCTTTATTTAACTTTCACTACCTAAAATTATCCTTCTACCGGCCTTATTCTTATCTTCTTATCTTGGTATACCATTGCCGCCAGGATAATCGGAAATTGGATCGTCCCGAAGCGACAATTGAATATATATTGAGATATGATTTGTTTCATTCTCATTACCTTGGAACTATCTTTATACAACTTTCATTATCTTATCCTTCTACTGGATGGTCAGTCTGTATTCACACATTGGCCTTCCATTGCTGCCTAGATCGTCTGGGAAAAATGAATGAAGAATATATCTTGAGATATTTGCATTTAGAAACACAATATTAAATTTAGATTTATGATGTTTGAACTTTTTAATCTATATAAATTATTTGCGTTTAAACAAACTCTTGTAATCATTTAACTATAATTTTGGATAGTTCATAAGAACAGATAATTAGCTAGTGAAGAGCATTTCACTTTGGAAGTTCGAAAAAAAAAAACAGTCGAGGAAAAAGACGATCAAGAACTGGATGACTGGAAAATATCAAGAAGACAACTGGATGCTCACCCTAATACCTAAAAGAAATGGGCAATGGGCAAGTTCGTAAGAGGCATTAAAACGAAAAATTCATTAGATCAACAGCATTCGTTTATGACATATGCAGTAAAACCTCGTTAAAACGAACTTGGGATATAGAGAACCTTCCCTTATAACGAACTTGAAATAATCCTCATTTTTTATTTTTCAATACAGTGAACTATGACTATATAGTGAAACACAGGCTCACTCCCACTGGGGTTCGCTATAGGAGGATTTTGCTGTAGTGCAGAACAGCAACATGCCAATATTCACTAACCTTTTGATCAAATATGAGCGTAAGCGAAAGTCAAAGCTGTCATTAGAAACAAGTAAATTTTTTTCAAACAAAAATGTTCCAAAATCTTCAGATTTCCTTCACTTCATTAATTTTTGTATTCCTTTTGTAGTCCAATCATCAAGTCAAACATCGAGACCATCAATTTAAGGCAATTGTAAAATACAAAAAGTTTCCTAGCTTTTATTGAGACAAACTACTTTAGATGACAAAAGCTACTGTATCTCTATTTCTTATCTTCCTATTCTCATTATTCAGTATTATTGATCGAAGAAGAGATGACAAATACTATCAAGAATTCAAGAGCATTCGCCAAATGATAAAAAAAAGGATGATAAACACGTCTGCTAAGGAATGGAAGAGAATCTGAGAATCATTAATCCTATCTAATTACCCTCTGTGTTTGTCATCACCTGCCCGGATTTCTTTCTTTGTACGTAGAGCTACCTCATTTTTCTTTCTGTCGATATTTGCATAACGCTATGTAAATAGAAATTAGGATTTCACCGAAATGATAGGTATTATAACATCCCATCAGCTATTATTATTTTTATTAACGAGGTCATCTTGACATTGATATATAAACGCTCTTTTAAGCAACAAATATTGAATTTTGAGATGATATCGAATAAATTTTGCACTTTTCTTGACATTAATGATTCTTTTGAATAATTCATTAAAATTATGATGTGAAAAATTATTATTTATTAGAAAGGTAGCATTAGTGTCTGAAGAAAGTTTATTTTAAAAACGTTCTTTTAGTTCTTAATTATTTTAAACTTATCTAAAGTAAAATCTAAACTTCTTTAAACTAATCTTAAACGTTCTTAATTTCTCTCTTAAGCTCATAATTAGCAACTAATTGAAATGTCAGAAGAAATTCGATTGCCTAGGATAGAGCGAGAGATGGTCTTTTTTGGTTCTATATGTTCAGTTATGAATTTCTGCATTCGTTTAATATGATGGAAAGCATTTTATGAAAGTTTTGAACGTATCTTCGTATAATGACATATTCAATTTTTTATCATCATCATTTTTACTTATTATTATTTTTTTCTTAGTTAGTTATCAAATCATTTTATAATTGTAGTTTCTTTTTTGTTTTGTTGAGTTCTTTTTTAATCAATAAAATATATATAGAAGTAAGGTGTAATATTCAATTCAAACATATGTAACCAACATCGATTCATTTTTAAAACAAAGCAAAATCATAAGCTTATACAATTTTCACTTTTTTCATACAAATAGTTTATAAAAAAAATTCAGTTGTAACAGGATGCTTCCGAAATGCTTATGTATCTTAAAACTGAAATTGGAATTCCACGTTCTTTATCTTTATAGTTGTGGCAATGTGAACAAATTGTTTCTTAAAGTGGATATAAGAAAAGTTCTTAAATATTGAAATATTTTACCACATGAAAAAAACTAAGAAAATGTATCGTATTTTCTAGATATGGGCTTAACCATATCGTCAGTTGGTACGGTCAAGGTTGTGATAAAAAAAAGGTGCTGAAATATCGATAGAGTTGTTGAGAGAACAAGATTTGAATGCTAATTGACCTTTGTTTCTTCAGAGCTATAGGATTAATATGGCCCACGTGTGACGAATCTATACGCAAGGATAAGGTACTCAAATATTCATAGGTTCCGATATTTTTCACACGCACGATTTGACCCACACATGAAGCTTGTAATGAGAAGTTGAAACATATGTTTAACAAGATCAATGTAATTTGTATCTGGGAGTTTATTTATCAATATAGCTGTAGCATTCCCCCAATACTGTTGTGCTACATCAATAAGGCTTCTCAAAGGCGATAAGATGTTGCTGTGCTACGTTATTTGAACCATCTAGGTTATTTTCAGTCATATAGGTTTCCTTAACCTAGAGAAAGAAAGATATTGTCAACTATCCAATGATAGGAAATAACAAGACCATCGTCGATAGCTAGACGTGATCATCCAACTCACTACGTGGGGCCATCTTGGTTTCCTCAGCCTAGAGAAAGAAAGATATTGTCAACTATCCAATGATAGGAAGGAACAAGACCATCGTCGATAGCTAGACGTGATCATCCAACTCACCACGTGGGGCCATCTTGGTTTCCTCAGCCTAGAGAAAGAAAGATATTGTCAACTATCCGATGATAGGAAAGAACAATACCATTGTCGATAACTAGATCTTGGTTTCCTCAAGCTAGAGAAAGAAATATATTGTCAACTATCCGATGATAGGAAGGAACAAGACCATCGTCGATAGCTAGATCTTGATTTCTTCAACCTAGAGAAAGAAATATTTTGTCAACTATCCGATAATAGGAAAGAACAAGACCATCGTCGATAGCAAGACGTCGATAGCTAGATCTTGATTTCTTCAACCTAGAGAAAGAAATATTTTGTCAACTATCCAATGATAGGAAGGAACAAGACCATCGTCGATAGTTAGACGTGATCATCCAACTCACCACGTGGGGCCATCTTGGTTTCCTCAACCTTGAGAAAGAAATATATTTTGAACTATCCGATGATTGGAAAGAACAAGCCCATCTTTTATTCCTAGGCCAAGTGGCCACGTGGAGCGGTCAAGGCATCAGCCCTGAACTGATTTAGCCGCAAGTAAATCACCTCGTTACCATCTATAAATAAGGGGAGGCTGCTGCAGTGAGTCAATTAGACCTGTGGTGGCGTTAATTGGTCGGATTGGTGTTGGGGTCGCCGGGTTAGATATCCAGTACCTCAAACACTAATTGCTTTCTCCCACATGACTGGTTGATGACGTTCTGAGACAATTGCAGGACAAGAACATCAATCAATGGGTTCATATAGATCTCAATACAATATCCTCAATGATTTTATCTCTTTAATTTCAATTATCAAAATCTACATTTGCAGATAGAGTAATGTGGAGTGAAACAGACGTGCATCATCACACCGAACATTTCATTCTTGCATAAACTTCAATGAGTCTTCTGCTTTTGTATCTCAAACGATGTTGAATAGAAGGATCTATTGTTTGAGGCATTTGCAAGTAGAGCAACTATCTTCAGAATTGTGTTATAAATGCATGGTAGTTTAGAAACTATGCAAATCAAAATAACGAAACCTATTCCCATATAGGAATACGAAGGTAAACCAGATGTGTAAGAGCGACGTAAATCAGAGCCTTTGTTGATTGTACCTGAACCCTTCAACAAGAACGATCTTAAACAATGAAGGTCAAACATTCTAAAATGTTTTGACAAACCCATTGTTGAGAATAAAACAATGGCTTCAAATGACAAATGTGCAGGGCGTTTAACCGAATACAATATCTGGTGTTGACCATTTGTATAAGGAAAAAACGATGTTAATGCTCCACATTTAAAAATATGAGGTATTCTTAGGTTTTAATTATAAATGGCGGTGAAAGTCTTTCTAGAGCTAATGAAACTCAACATGGCTGTGAAGTTTGCATTCAAATTTTGTGCCAGAGTGCCTGCTGAGGCTAATTCTATATCATATATTAGATAAAATAAATAAGGCAGAGTCAGATGAAATTTTTCAAATAGCTATAAAAGACAGGTAATGTAATTAATCTGAAGGTTTATGCCAACAATAGTACAATTTATAATACAATATAATACACTGCGGCCTGTGATTGTAAAACGACACTTGAAGTTACACCGCATGAGTTTCTTTTAAACGAAAAATCAAAATATTTATTTCAAAATGAAATATCGACTATTTCTATCCTTTTTGGATGAGGTATGAAAGGGTGAATTATGAAGAGTAATGATACATTTGTAGTATAAGTAAAATTATAGTACAATATGGTACAATTGTAAGAATTGGAAGATTCTCTTATTGTCGGCCACACAAGCATTAAACGATAGTTAACGGCTACATTCTGAAGATGGTTACTCTACTTGCAATTGCCCTAAAAAATTACATCCTTTTATCAACATCGTTTGAGTTATAAAGCAGAAGACTCATTGAATTCTATACAAGAATGAAATGTTCGGTAATGATGATGCATGTCTGTTTCACTCCACATTACTGAATATTACTAGTTTAATACGTAATTGCAATAATTTATATCAACACAAACACTTAGTAAGTAGAAAATTAATGAGTTATTGATTCATTCGGTAGAGATTAAGATCTTCCTTTGTAAATTTTGGCTGCAAAAGTGGAAGAAACAGCTTATTTGGAGCATTTAATAACCTAATCCTATTCGTTAAACTTTTCTTTTCTAGAATTCACTATAGAAACCATTAATTTTTAAGTTCAAGATATGGTATTTGAATTGAATCCTTTCCCAATTGGTGTCAAACAGATTAGTATGAAATTGTTTTTAATTGAGAAAAAGTAGAATTGAAAAGTTTTGAAACTTTATTACACACACACAACTCTAATATCTACTTCTAAACACCAAAAATAAATATATTTAAAGAATAAGCATAAAAGATTTTTGAGCAGCTATCCCAGTCGAATATATGAAAGTTGCCAACATCACATACAAGAAAGAAAAAGACAAAAATAATCTTTGGCTAAAGCTCTTGTTTGCAAAGTCTAGACAAGCGAGTTGGCTTGCCAAGTTCTACAACAGCAGCAAGAAAAGGCTTTGTCATGTTAGAATAAGGTACATGGCATTGTCTCTCCCCTATATCCATGGGCTGGAAAAACAAAAGATATGTAGGCATTCCAACTCTTTGTTAGTTATGTTTATCAATGTTGATATATTTTTTATTATTCTACTCTGAAAGGATATATATAAATACAGTAAAGCTTGGATAATTCTAGCGTCTTTAATTCGACCACGTCTTTAATTCGACTATTTATCTTGGATCCTAGACTTTTAAGCCTTTTAATTCAAAACGTATTTAATTTGAAAACGTCTTTAATTCAAATATTTATCTTGGTCCCTAGACTTTTAAGTCTTTTAATTCAGAACGTATTTAATTCGACAACGTCTTTAATTCAAATATTTATATTGGATCCTAGACTTTTAAGCCTTTTAATTCAGAACGTATTTAATTCGAAAACGTCTTTAATTCGCATATTTATCTTGGATCCTAGACTTTTAAGCCTTTTAATTCAGAACGTATTTAATTCGAAAACGTCTTTAATTCAAATATTTATCTTGGATCCTAGACTTTTAAGTCTTTTAATTCAAAATGTTTTCAATTCGAATTTTTGGATAAGTCGATTTTTTTGGCCCCTTGGGCTTTGAATTATCCAAGTTTGACTGTAATAAGGTAATTGACTCAAGTTTTCAGGCTTGGAGCCCTTCTCTACTAGAGTAAGATTAATTAGAAAGTTCCTTTCTGTTAGTATTTATTATCAAGATTTGGTAGGCATTATATTGTAGAATGCATATTTCTTTATTTGCATATATATATTGTTAACGAGGAACGGAATAAGACCTTAAAGAACATTATCCAAGTCTACGTGAACCCAGTTCAGCTAATCAGAATAATGTCCGAGAAAAAATATATAGCGATTGAATTGTTTAATTTTCATAAAGCGTTAGAGAACAAGGTAATCTCTAAGAACTAAAATTACAGAACAATTTCCATCCATAATTTGTATAGTTATGTTGAATACTTTGATTTCCTTTTCATTTTCCCTTCTCTCCTTTGTTTACGTTTTTTTTACCATTCTTCAAAAAAATAAAATATGGCGAGTTCTTACAGGACAGAAATGTCCTAATAAAGCAGTTGTTGTTTTTGTATTTTCACATATATTAATGCTTTTTTTTTTCATATATACGTGTGTACCATCTCAGAAAATACTTAAAAAACTTGTATTAAACTACGGTAGACGACATAAGACAATAGATAAAATAATAGAAATAAAAAGAATTATTAGAAAAAAAGACTATTTAAATTCAATGTAGTGTGTATATGACGCCTATCAAATTAATGATTATAAATTTGCATAATAGAAATCTTTTGAGACCTCCGAAATTCTTGATTAACCTCATCATTTAATTGCTTTAATTGTCCTGATAAAAATATATAAAGCATATATTTGCAGAAAAGTAATACCTGACTTAATGCGTGAAGAATATATAAAGAAAATAAAATATTATGTATTTACATATCTACAAAAAGATTGGTGCCGGCCAAAACAACAACAATGGAGTTATATAATGTGAAGCCACTTTATCTGACGATCAACTTTATTGAGTTTGTTTTCAAGAAAATATAAATCAAAGTAAAATAATATTACAGTTGAACCTGTCTATAGCACCCTCTCTTGGGAGTCACCAAAATATGGTGCTATAGAGAGGGGGTGCTATAGACAGGTTACTTTTAATGTAAAATGTTTACATTTTAATGTTTAAAATCGGGCGCTATAGAGAGGAAGGCGCTATTTATAGGGGGCGCTATAGACAGGTTTAACTGTATATGGGTTAGATATTACAGTTAAACCTGTTAATAGCGCCCCATCTAAATAGCGCCTTCCTCTCTATAGCGCCCGATTTTGGTGAGTCCCAAGAGGGGGCGCTATGGACAGGTTTAACTGTATATCAATATTTGTTGATGTATTCGTGCATGTGTCAAATCAATGTGGAAATACTAAATGAAAACTTATTTGATGTCGTTTTTACGACCGCTAGAAATGGAGCTAGGAACACATGGTGCCTTACCCCACACATCTGACCCATATTCCTAAGGAAGGAAAAATCTCTCTAATTACTTCTTAACCAGCAATATCGAAGCTAAAATTTCAATTTTCCTTCTTGAATTCCCCCGTAATTCGACCCGGAAACTTAGCTTGTTCTCTATGTGGCAATTTGCATATGCTTTTCTGAAAATTCCATCCGAGAAAGCACCTGGTATTATTAATCATCCCTTTTTGAACATTCAAATCTGTACTTTAACCACCGGTCATACGGATTAAAACATTTCATTGAAAAAAGTAGATGAAGCAATTCTAGGTATAAATCTCTATATATTTTTAAAGTTTAATAATATTTATCTATACTTTTCTCAAATAGAATTAAAAATTTACATACTAAATATACTTTGAAGGTGGATTTTATTAGTTTATAAAGAGATTTTGAAATATATTAAACTTTTTTTTTTTTTAATACGAATTGTGTCAGGATGAAGAAAGAAAGTAAGTTTCAATTCTATATGAAAAGTGGTATTGAGAAATTTTAAACTTATAAAAAGACACTTTTAAAAAAGAAGTATTACAAAAAAATAAAATGACTATAGTGACAATATAATGAAAGAGCACATTTCCTAATCGTGAAATTGTATGTTTTGTTGATGGATTAAGACATCTGTAGGTTTAAAAATCAATTTAACGTTAATTTTTTTTCGCTTCCATAATTGGACTATTTTCTTGAATTAAAAAAGACGTTGTAAAGTGATCCCCTCAATAGACGCTAACGTAATGACAGCACTTCGCTAATGAGCACCAATAGCTCGCATTTGATTGGCTTTTCTTGTTAAATAAAGAATGAATATTGGCAATTTCTCGATAAATGTCATAAAGCCTTTGACAACATTCAGTTGTACGACTAAGAGTTGCTCTTTTATATATAAAGATACTTCTGTTGAGAATTATTCAAAAAGAACAATCTGTTTTATATTAACCAATGGAGATTCGGTCTCTTCTGTATGTATGTATATACGGTATATGAGGCATCACAATGCTCTATGAATGCACTAATAGTACATTTAAACGCGATATATCGAAAAAGATCATTAAGTTCTGCATGTACTATCTCAGGAATCAAATGAAGCACTATATGAATATTGTAGCGTAGAAATCAAGTCTTTGTATATCTTAAGATGTCAAAGTATTTATTGATAACGTCACCGCGAACAGAAGACAATTATTAACAAAACTACCAAACTATCTACAGCTAGAGAATATCGAGCAAGCAAGCTAGACAACTAAATGGTTGATTTTACAAATAATAAATCTGTTTCCAAATATATTAATTGAATAATCAAATTAAATAATAAATTATTTCTTCGCCACAATATAATTCTATATTGGGATAAGAATCAAGTAGGATAATCGTTATTTGAATCTCAGCGATATGTCGCTGTTGAATGCGACAGGAGGTTGGACATTTGCCAGATTGTACCAGTGGCTTACACCACAAGACAGGTGACTCACAGCCTTGGTGATGCTGCGGATTAAAGAATACTTTCTCCAAATACTCTTTTGTCTTTATACCTATCCACGAAGAGAAAAAACATCTAGCCGTTCTATCGCAAATTTAACATTGTAAAGTCACACTTTAGAGCAATCTGCAAAAAAGCCTTCCAACTTATCCCTACAGCAATTATATAGACATATATCTATATGATTTATCAAGAAATTGGGATGGCCAAATATCGGGGTACAGGTTAAATCAATGTTTAGTTGATTTCTGTTCCACTAGATGGCGCTCTGCCATCTAAAAAGCACATATGCTTTTGGTCAGGATATGCCTTCATTATTTTTAATATCTATATGTATATACGGCATATGCTCTCTTATCTCTGTCTCTTTTAGCAATTATGCTAAATATAGAGTATTTCTATGTGTGCTATTGATGATTGCAATATTGAGCTGCTGTTTTAGTATAGAGAGCACGATGGTTGACCACTAGGAAATCACAACAGCCTTTTTGTCCCCTCAAGCACTAAGAGCAAAAGCCCATTTGTGTTTTTGCTTGTGCATGAGCAAGACCCAAATCAGCGTAATTGCTAATCGCTAGACTTTCACTGAAGGAGTATCCCACCGTCCTTGAGATTTGACTTGCCCAATCGCTTCCTGAAGGCAGCAGCCGTTGGCTAATGCTAACTCCCGCCTCTCCGAGTGACCAATGGTGTCGCAGACTGCTGACCACTTTCCTTGTACCATCTCTTTTTTTGGTGTTTGCGACGGAGGTGGACAATTTAAGAGGAGCCTCCACTTAATGACGGCTTCCCTGTGCTCTTCGCTAGATGGGCGTCATTCCAATTTTCTGCAATCTTCGAGTGAAATGCTGCAACAGCCGCTCGACTGTATTTTATACGATACTGTCAAGGAACAATCCTCTATGACTAAGTGGATCGACGTAAGAGTCTCCTCTAAATTAGGAATAATATTGTGGTATATCAGTGTACGCTGCAACAACGCCATGTTTTGTTTACCTAAAATGTTTGAACTTTTAATTTGGCAGATAGATTTTCTTCAGTGTTCAGAAAATGATTTCTTAGATATTATAAAATGTTGAACAGAAAATATTTGGATTAAACTTTATTAAACAAATAGGCTTGAGAGAAATCAAGTATAAAAAATATCTAGCCTATTGTAGCTCTTATTTTTCAAAATAGCCAGTTTCCCAAGTACTGACTGAACTTTATGTTACCTCATTCGTCACAGAATAATCTCAATAGGATGCAAGTATGTGTTTATTATGAAAAAAATTCATTCTTATATAAACCATACCATAATATGATTATGATATCTGACTGACCTTAATGGAGACCGAAATACGATAAATCTAGTCTGTAACTGGTAACTTGTAATGGCAAATTATTAGCTCCTTTTACGTGAAAGGTCTAGTGCACTTAGAATAAGAGCAGACACAAATCTCTAATCACCATTATTATCATGGCCTTTATTATATTTACACTAGAAAAATTAACACCATCTATTTATAGAGGTAAACATTTGGCATATTCTTAAATTAATATAAGGCAATAATTTATGCTTAATTGACCTTGCCTTATTGTTTGAGGAGGAGCATTGCTCGATGCAAATACTATATGTAATTCTACTGTCTCTTAAAAGCTTATGTACATAGTTTGCTTAAATACCATTTCTGAGATTCCACACTTCAGTATAGCATATATAAGCAGAATGATCCAATACAGTATTAGAGCTCTAAAGAAGCGGTCTGGTAGATTAAATTGGCGAAACCGCTAATAAGCCAAGCCCTTCCAATATTTTTTTCTTCGCAGTAAGGACAGTAGAAGTTTGACATATGTGTGAAAGCAACATTCGTGTCTAAATGTTTTCATTTGTTATATTTTTCATTTGTTATGTAAATAGGAAGAGGGCGAATATATATAAAATATGAAGACTGAACAAACTGGAAACATAGGATCACAACAAGGATAAACCTGTACGTATCCCATGACCTGACCAACTCCAGTCGCTAGAAACAAACCGACATTCCTACGCCGTTAAAATATGGACATACCGTTTCAAGGTAATTATGGTTTTTCTACGCAGCTTTCCAGTACGACCCGTTTTTAGGCGCACAGTGGTGTAAAAAGGAGATGATGGATAAGAATATGTTGTCGTGCAGTTGTCCGGACAAAAACTGGAGAGGCCTAATTGTCACACGAGGTTTGCTACCGTCCTGAACGACCTACCTACTGTATTGACGCGAGGTCCAGAATGTCACTTTCGTTAATGAAGAAATTAACGCATTTTTTTATATCTGAAAACCATCGCAATCCATGAAGATCATACTCTCAACCTCTCTGACGATGTCAACTCCATTGTGACAAGAGGTTTGCTACCGTCCTGGACGACCTACCTACCTACTGCGGCAGGATCATTACCGTTCCGTTTACTGTTTTGACGTGAGGTACAGAATGTCACTTTCGTTAATGAATAAATTAATGCATTTTTATATCTGAAAACCATCGCAATCCATGAAGATCATACTCTCAACCTCTATGACGATGCCGACTTCATTCCAGCATCAACAAAGGTTCCAATCTACAAGTTTTTCGAATGCGGGAGATAACGAAGAACACATGATTATCTGAAGAAAACTCTTCGGCATCGGGGAAGCCTCCTCATCTGTATATAATTGTGAATAGTATTCCTCATAGTTCCTACCTTAATATATATCTCATAACTTTGTGTGTATGATTTATCATAGACGGATGTCCATAAACTTGTTTTAAAATCTTTAAAGAAATCTAAATTAATTTTTATTGAAATTTTGGCAAAAACAGAGCATGCTCACTTTCATCAAGATAACAATAATTTGTTGATCCCCAATATATTTCTATAGATACAAGATAGACCTCTTGTTAAGAATCAATCTAGCTGAATGTATGGGAGAATCGAAACTAAAATTATTCCCATATAAGAGAATTCACGGATATGGGTCTTTTCAATTAAATTGATTGGAAAAACGTTTTTTCAATAAATATAAAAATTTATTTAAATGATTTTTGAAAAGTATTGAATATAATTCTATAAAATTCAAGGTTCAGACACTATAATAATGATCAAGTTAGACTATTTTTAATTTCTAAAGCATAGAGAGTCTTACTAATTTGTTTGAATCTATTTAACTTCTTTGTTACTTGAAGTACGGGAAACATTTGCTACATAAAGGTTATTATGGCCTTAAGATTTCTATGTGAAAGATTATTTCATTCGGAATAAGTCTTGCTAGCAGCTCTTCTCAGCTATAAGAAAAGGTTACGTCTGGAGAAGTCATCTTGAATTCTTCGTGAAGTTAATTCACTAAGGTCACGCGTATAATTGCTGATTGGCTTAAAATGAGATATGTTTAGAACTGTGAAAGACTCTTCGTTAGCGACCTATTCTATGAATGATCACCATTGGAAAATGAACAAAACCATACTAATTGAAACTAAATGAAAGGCCGCCCTACCAAGAGAGACCAACCAATGTAATCTATCCTTTTCAAAAATCTTTTTCTCATAGAATGATCTACCCTATTCTACACAATCAGTATGCAAATTCATTTACACCTGAAATTACCAATACTAATAGATGACCTACTTTTCATTGATAACCGATACATGATACTGAAATTATTTAAAAGTCGATAAACTTGATACAGATAGACTGAGGCAGATGACAATTGTAGGACGATATCTTCAAGAGGACTACCTGCTGTTGGAGCCAAGGAGCGTGGACCTACTCACCTGAGGTCCGAGGAGGAGTATTCAAATGGTCCAGGATGCAATTAGAGACCAGGCCGTCAAATCATTGGCAAGCCCGACCGATCCCGGAACCCAGGAGCGTAGTTCCGCCCGCCCACCTTCGCCAAGATTCCGGCCATTGTCGCAGATCTAACGGTGGTGCCACCCGCACCTGCAGCGGAAAGACTATCTATCTCCTTCCTCTCTTCACCACTAGGCAGGCTTCAGCATCCTGCCTCTCTTTCTTACGCCGTGTGCCCACACGTCAGGCATGTTGTCACCCACTTCCTCTCGTTCCTAATTAATTTGTAATACCCACACGTATTAGAGTGGTTAGACATCGAGCTTTGATCCTTATTTCCTGTCTTTTTCTCTCCCAGATCGTCTTACATCATAAATGTCTAAATAAGATATAATCCTCTCATCAACAGGCTTCAGTCTGCCGATTCCCATCTTACTCTCTCTCTATATTTTCTTAATCTGTGAAACTTTCACGTATTTGAGTTGATAGACATCTTCAGACACTGAGATTTGATCTTCACTTTCTATCTATTTATTTTCCACATGGAATTCTGGCGACCCCTCATTGGCAATGGCCCAACAACCTCTGCCTTAATAAAACCTCGAATCCCTAAATTCTTCCTTACTTTAAAAATGAAGAAGAACCATCGAAGACCTTTGGGTTATATGGAGGAAGTTTCTTTATCGCTAAGAGAGATACCCAGAATGTATATATAGCCATTGAATATATATATATATAGATATATATAGTCATTGAAGATAGAAAATAATAACAAAATCTACCCTACTTGCCCAAAATGTAGCTTGACACCTGCAGCTCCAGAACACATTTTGGCTTACATTAGATTCACTAAACCGGACCTTGGGGAGAGGCCGCTGCTTATCATAAAACAGCTCGAGGAGCATGAACTCATGGAATTCATGTTCACACAAGGGTATAAGAAACAACAACAACATATAGATATATATAGAACTTTCTATAATTAGGGTTGTATATGTGCAGATATACCTATATATTTCATACCCAATATTTATATACAATATGTCCTACAATTATTGCGGAATTGGCTATATAATTGAAGGAAGATTGATCGATTTACCTACAGGTTTATTGAGATAGTTGTATCCTGATGCCGGGTATTCCCACCGTTAGATGTCCCAGAATGTCATCTCTGGTCAGATGGTGACAATGACAAAAGACTGGTGGTATATGTTTTATATATGTCTATTACTTAGCACTTTATTTTATATTTTCACATTATTGATACTTGGTCAATAAAATGTTTTGAATGTCCATCACATCTTCTTATATCGTAAGAAGTTGTTCATATATATATCTTTCATTACTGGGCCACGTTACCAACAATATTTGTCTTTCTCTTCCAAATATTGCATAAATATATACAACTCGAAGCTATACCGCCCACTAAAAGTATTTGCATAAATCATTTCTTACAGAAAATTATCTACTCACTGATCTTCCACTGCCAGATAAACGCTTCTTATCACAACTAAGAATTCGTCTTCTACAGAGAAAATTGTATAAAAAACTTAAAATCAGAAGATATTTTGTACACACACACACTATGTAAAAGCATAACCAAGGCAGAATTAGAACACTACATGTTGGAATGTTCGTTTCTTGATTTAGAAAGAGACTTGCTTCTCCCGGGAATTGCTCAGACACGCTATCCATTAATATCCAACCTGTCAGATAATAGGTCATTTTACATTTTACACGAAGGCTTTGAAAATCAAAGACATGTATAATTAACTGGATCTTTCTTAATTTTCTTTTCTTTACTTATATAATACCCCTTCTCATATAATGAAAAATCTTAGATGGTTTATATTGCCCAATAAGCTTGTAAGACGTCCGTGGCTCAGCTGAAGCACGCGACCTGCTGCGTGCTTCATAAAAAAAAAACCTCGTAAAAGATGGACGATTGGTCCATCGAAATATCGGATTAATAAATAATCTTATTACAATCCAAAATAAGCCTTATTTTTTAAATGGATAATCTGTATGAGACCAGAGAGTCTCAATAAAGGATTTTTGTGCGTGTGTATTGCATTAAATACATGTCTGTCGGCTTATAGACAGACTTATCCCAACTCTGAACATCCACATATGGTCAGCATGTCGCGAATAAATAAAATTCTATTAGAATTCAATCGAGATAAATATATTCTTGAGATGAATCAAATCCGTCAAACACTGTGATGAAGGTATCATGAGACTTTGTCATATTCTCCCGTTGTTATGTCATTATACCTATATCTTTGGGGAATGATGCCTGTCATCATCTTGTCATTCTACTTCCTTTTTTATCTTTATTTATTATATTGAGTTTGCGCTTATGTATGATGCATGATAATCCAATTCCTTTTATATCGCCAGTCTTCAATATCTTATGACATATATATTTCTGACCTCTATCGCAATGCAAATATACGAATCCTTAAAGATTCTCTTTAAAAAATTCGGAAATATATATACTTTCAATTTGTACGTTAAAATATGTAGATAGACTCCTTTCTCCCTCTATATTAAATTATATAATTTGTAATCCAATATATCCAATTCCTTTTATATCACCGGTCTTCAATATCTCATGACATGTCTATTTCTGACCTCTATCGTAATGCAAACATACGAACCCTTGAAGATTCTCTTTAAAAAATTCTGAAATATATATACTTTCAATTTGTACAATTAAATATGTAGATAGACTTCTCTCTCTCTCTCTTAAATTATATATATTGTAGGAATTTGCGAAACAATTGGCCTGATGATGAGCTAACGCTTGAAAGCTTACCATTTTTATTGAACAAAGAAACTTTTTGCCCCATTATTCCGATTGATATATCGTTTTATATAAAAAGTATAAAAACCAAATTATCCATATGCATCTATAATTGAAAATTTTAACCTTATTTCTGAACACAAGGTAATAAGACCAAATCCAAATAAATGAATAGTGTGTGACGTTTCGGTAAAAGCGTTGTTACCATCTTCAGACAAAAGTACTGAATGTGAAATTTTACCACAGCACAGCAATTTCTCATTCAGTACTTTTGTCTGAAGATGGTAACAACGCTGTTACCGAAACGTCACACACTATTTATTTATTTGGATTTGGTCTTATTACCTTGTGTTTATAATCTTTAATCCAATTTGTGCCTTATCATAAACTTTTTTCTAATCTTGAACTTCTTTTGTTGATGTCTTTATTTTCTGTTTATTTTGAAAAACGAATTGTTTTTGTTTTATTTGGGAGAATTTTAAATTTTACTTTGCATTATAAAAGAGTATTTTTTTATTATAGATTTTGTGAAGATTATTTGTGTAAAAAAATAGCTAAATCAACCAGTTATTTGATTTCCGACGTTTTTCAGTGACTCGCTGTCAATCCCTACAGGGAGGAAATAAACTAAGAGGTTTTTCTCTTAATTTTTATTTCCTTCCAAAATCACTTTATTAAGTACCGCTCAACAAGAGCAACCTAGTTTATGATATTTACAACAATGAATAATATGTTAAGGTTATTCACATATTAAACAAAATGTTAACGCGGGATTCAATCCCGGTTCATGGCTGTCGGGAATCGAGGGTGTTACCCACTCGTCCTAATTTCTATTTTAAAAAGGTTTTATATATATATTTTTATCTAATATATTCAATTTGTCACTTCAAATATATCATTTAGACGCAAAGAAATAAGAGAATGTTTCTGTATATATGAAATAGAAATTATTGTTTCAGATTGAAAGAATTGAAAAAAGTTCATAATCGCTAAAGAAAAAACGCAAATGAGAGCAGAAAGAATTTTACATAGATCCAATAGATTAAAAAAGAAAAACTTAAGTTGATTTTATTTCTATAAAAAAGGGTAATTTTACTTTCTTATGAAATCGTTTATTCAATTGTGAAAAGTTAAAAAAAAATTAAGATTTTTTCTAGAGAGAGAGAGAATGGTGAAACGAGAAATCATTAAATCTTTTGGTATCTAATTTCTTCAAATTGTTCGTCAATTTTTGAAGGCTGGAAAGTAGTAATTGACGTAAGATGTTTTTTTAAAACTTCTTTTGTCTAAAACATTCTTCACGTCACACAGGAGTTTGCTGACACACGTGGGGACATGTTGATCATACGGTGAATAAATAAAATATGAAATTTCACTACTCAAAAAAAAAAAAAAAAATTGAGAAAACTAGCCTATAAAGAATAAAAGAGATTCACAGATTGTATTAATATGTTTTTGAACTATAGATTTTAATAGAGGATATAGTAAGAGAGTATGAGATGAATAAGAAATATATATTTGACCAAAATTATGTCTTTGCTTTGGCATAGATAAAGATGTGATCTTAAAAAAAAAAAAAGGTGCAAGAGTGTGTTTATTACGAGTTTGTTTAAAATTCAAAGAGGAAATTAAATTTATCGGCAAATTAAGATGGATGGAAGTGAATTCTTCTTCAAAGAGATAGCCAAGAGACGAACTGCATTTTATGTGGAGGAAGGTGTGGTGGGATAACCGGTCGTTATTTGTCTCGTAAATCTCTTTTACACTCGGTTCTCTCGGCCATCTTCACCGCCATCTTCATCGTAATCCTCTTACAGGACTTTTGTTCTTTGCTCATCGTCTCCATACTACAGCACCATTGTTTTTGTCCCATAGAACCATCTTCATCATTCTTACGTATTAAAACATCATCTTCATTGGCCATCTTTACCATCCGACATCAGCTCCCATCATTACCATCTTCCCTGCCATTTTTACCACCCTTACGTTTTACAGCACCATCTTCATTGGCCATCTTTATCATCCGACATCATATGGCACCATCTTAACTGCCATCTTTACCATTCTTACGTTTTACACCACCATCTTCATTGGCCATCTTTACCATCCGACATCATATGGCACCATCTTCTCTGCCATTTCCACCACCCTTATGTATTACAGCGCCATCTTCATTGGCCATCTTTACCATCCGACATCATATGGCACCATCTTCTCTGCCATTTCCACCACCCTTATGTATAACAGCGCCATCTTCATTGGCCATCTTTACCATCCGACATTATATGGCACCATCTTCTCTGCCATTTTCCCTACCCTTACATTTTACAGAACCATCTTCATTGGCCATCTTTACCATCCGACATCATATGGCACCATCTTCTCTGCCATTTCCACCACCCTTATGTATAACAGCGCCATCTTCATTGGCCATCTTTACCATCCGACATTATATGGCACCATCTTCTCTGCCATTTTCCCTACCCTTACATTTTACAGAACCATCTTCATTGGCCATCTTTACCATCCTTACGTTTTACAGCACCATCTTCATTGGCCATCTTCCCCACTCCTACGTTTTGCACCACCATCTTCATTGGCCATCATTATCATTATTACGTTCAACAGCCCCATTTTCGGCCATCTTTACCATTCTTACGTCCTACAGTACCATCATTTTCGGCCATCTTCACCATCATTATCTCCGAGAGCACCAGTCTTTAGTCATCTACATCTTCCTCAGGTAATACAGAATTATATTATCCGATATCTTCATTATAGTTACGTCTTACAATGCCATCTTTTTACTTTTATACGACCTACCGTACGATTTTATACCTCAGCATCTTTTTTTTTCTCATACAATCATAATATCGTTATACGCTTTTATCCTGTACTTGTCTTTGTAAAAACATATCTTTACTTAATGCACCATTAAAACAATACTTTACATCATCTTAAAGAGTTCAAGAATACAAAAATGGGGAATTACCAAAAGATTATCTCTTTTCCTTTTTATTTTATCTGTTTTTTGATTGGTGTGGAAAATATTCCTGAAGAAAGATTGGCTGTAATACATAATTATTTATTAGAATTATGCAAATTGCTTTCCTGTACACGACACAAGGCGCGGCCACTTCTGGAGAGAAATAAAACAGATAGCGCTGCACTGATTGGCTCACTCCGTCCGCTGTTTCTGCCGTACTATAAAATCAAGAACTGCTTGTTCTCAATTGCTTGAATATAAGTTCATGACAAGTTCTTTCTTTATTCCTATTTGATACATTGTAAATAACCAGTAGAAGTTTGTATTGTGTATAAAAGAAACATTCATGCTTTTAAATCCTTTCATTTTATATGTATAGATGGCGCGTTATTGCTTAGTGTTAATATATGCCTAATTGTAGATAACATTGCTGATTATTGTTACTATTACTGTTATTTGTATATATTTGTATTAATTTGCATGTATTAATTTTTACATTGCAGTAAAGGTAGTAGAAATTGTTTAATTTTTAAAAGAATCATACGCGTCTATAATAGTTTCGAATTTTCATAACAGATGGCGCGCTAATGCATCATAATATAATTTGTATATATACCCTATTCTATATATACTCGGAGAATCTATATAAGACTAAACGGTCTTAATAAAGATTTTTGTTGTATTTTAAAAACAATAGAAAACTTCTTATTTCTCTTCTGTGGAATAATTTACAAGTAGGAACGATTAAAGAGGTAAAAAATGGAAAAATTGAGCATCAGAAATGCCTAGAAGAGATTTCAATTTCAAATTAATTAAGAATACGTCTACTGATTGCACTGATTTTAAGCACACTCTTCGATACCTAAGCTTTGGCATCAAAGTTGATTTGCATCAAGTTTTAGATGTTAGTTCTCTCAAGACCAGACAATTTACTAAAAACAAATATAAAATATGTTAAGAAAAAGGCATCTCCTTAACATGCAACTGAAAGTTGCTGATGGCTTCAGTTGAACGATAAGGAGATACCTTTTTCTTAATTTATGCACCTTATCCCAATACAATACCACATTTGTGCTATTTTTTCACAAATATAAAATATATTTAAATCTATAGACTATTGTCTATATACCTTATTAAGTATATGTGATATGCATCAGTCTGACCAACCGTTTTCTTTAAACTTATAACATTCCAAATCAATGACCAATGAAATTAAAGCGTTTATCATTGCATTTTATTATTTTTCTGACTTGTATACAGGCAGTATGCTATGTTCATTATAGTTATTGTGTCTATATATGTAATATATGCATATAATCTTTCTTGTATATCCCTAGTACACCTGGTACAGGCCATGATAATCATGGTGGGTAGAGATAGGCGACTGCTTTTACTCTAAGTACACCTCATGTCTACACATATGAAACGCAGTTCGACTTTTCACTTACAAATGTGCCAAAGCCTTGTTTGATTACATGCACTCGCTGGTGGGGTTGGATTCATGCAAGAATCGGAGGCCATTGAAACATTTTTTTTTTCTTATCAGAAAAAAAAGTGGCCAATGCGGGAATCGAACCCGAATCGTAGAGGTCGAAAACCAATGGTTTAGACCATCCTTCTACTGACCCCCGTTATGTAAATAATACATTTATAAATATAAATTTATTTATTTTAATGAAACATTTGGATCGTTACAATATTTAACATGATAACTATATTCTCATCTATCATAATCAACTAACGTAGTGTGTTTTGTGAAGGTGAAGGGCATTCATGTGTAAAATTCACACCTTTGCACATGAATACAACTCTCCCGCCATTTTACAATGGCTTAAGATTGGCCTGACCTGCTCAAACATCTCGTTGGTCGGTTTCCTAACTCCTCCTGTAGGATGTTGTGAAATTGTAGACACCCCTGTACTAATGTAGACCCAAACTGAAGTATATAGCTTGTTTACTTTTTTAGAACGCGGCTGATTCCACACTAGCTGGTTCAGTGATTCGCTAGCCATGACGTATGCACGAAGGAACGTGTGGCCATTGGACATACGTCGGACATAGAAGCTGTTGTTGGGTGCTGCACTGCCTGGAGTATAGGAGCTCAATCTATGATTGCTTTCTTCTTGTGGTGAATTTGTATAAGACCGGTGGTCTTAATAAAGCTTTATGTGTGTGCTTGTTGATTTTTGTTGGAATTTTCTATAACTGGTGTTGTGGCTTATATACCAATCTGAATCTGAGTGTTCTGTTTAAAGAAGACCAATAGCTGAATTGTTTTAATGATTTCCATACATTTGTTCAAAGAAAGAGTTGACTTTTTTGCAGGTTGATTGCTTTATTTTGAAAAAAATCCAAATTCTTTGATAGCCATAGTCATTTTGGATTATTTATTTTTTTCTATTAGATGTTTTTGTAATCATGTTAATTCACTAATGATCTTCTTTCTGTTTCCACAAATAAATATATTTACACTCATGGACAACACTTAAGGAAGTTGAAAGTTTTTAATAACGTCTTTTTTTTAAGCAGAAAGAAGCAATTGTTCACACTTGGTTATCTCGTGTGTCTTCAATAAAGGCCACTGTGTATCAAATATCTTTCAGAGTTATTGTATGAATCCCGATATACATGGTAAAAGGTACATTTTCCTGAAGTTTTCCCCATGAGTGAATATGGCTAAAATGGTTGGGATCGTAATAGATACGAGGGTATCATACAAATATCACTTGTGTGATAAAATGGAAGTCAACTAATGTTATCCACACTAGCTGGCAAGTCCTGAGAGACGCATCTGGGCAAGGAGTAAAGATCCCTGATGAGAAGTTGGGAAACGCCCTGTCCTCGTGTTGAAACGGGAAGTTGGTCGTCGATAATTAGAGATAACGCTTAATCGCCTGGTTGCATAAACTTCTGCAGCCACCGCCATATTGGCTGTTGACGTCTGCTGGGGAAGTTGATGACTTCAGGCGTCATCACGGGATGTACCCTGGATTTACGTCATTGGTATCACGGGATGTACTCTGTAGTTACGTCATTGATACCGCGTGATGTAAACTGGATTTACGTCATTGGTATCATGGGGGATGTACACTGGATTTACTTCATTGGTATCGTGGGATGTACATTGGGTTTGCGTCATTGGTATCACGGGATGTACCCTGGATTTACTTCATTGGTATCACGGGATGTACCCTGGATTTACGTCATTGGTATCACGGGATCTACATTGGATTTACGTCATTGGTATCACGGGATGTACATTGGATTTACGTAATTGATACCGCGTGATGTACACTGAATTTACGTCATTGGTAACTTGGGATGTACTCTGGATTTACGTCATTGGTATCATGGGATGTTTTCTGTAGTTACGTCATTGATACTGCGTGATGTACACTGAATTTACGTCATTGGTAACTTGGGATGTACACTGGATTTACGTCATTGGTAACTTGAGATGTACACTGGATTTACGTCATTGGTATCACGGAATGTACTCTGTAGTTACGTCATTGATACTGCGTGATGTAAACTAGAGTTACGTCATTGGTACTGCGTGATGTACATTGGATTTACGTCATTGGTGCTGGAGAATGTCCAATGTAGCTATGTCGTGGATACTATAGAATGTCCATTGAAGTTATATCTTTAGTACAAGGAATGTTTAATATATTTTGTTGTGGGAGGATTAAACAGAATGTCTACTGAAGTTAAACCATTGATACCACAGAATTGTGTTTACTAGTGAAAAGAATATTGTGATATATCTCAATTAAGCAATGAGAAAAAAAATCTGAACTTAAGGCACATGATTCGATATTTGCTAGATTAGGCTGGGAATCATACGGAAATCATAAGAAAATTCCGAAAGAGGAAGGATTCGAATCCACGACCTTTTGTTTTTTCGAATGACCTGATATCCCTTGAACTTATCCATCCAAACAGTCTAGATACATATATCCTATGGCATTAGTTAGTTAAACTGGCGAAACCGCTGGAAGGGTTCACCACTGATGAGCCAGGCCCTTCCATTAATTTTTCATTGCAGTAAGGGCAGTAGAAATTGTTTAATTTTTTTTTAAAGAATCGTACGCGTCTATAATAGTTTCGAATTCTCATAAGTTAGATTCTCGTCTTTCTATAGTCGACATGGGGAATCCTGAATTAACAATCTAAAGACATTACACTTCTTACCATCATGCTTATATAGATACTGGGTCAAGGTACTTTTCGTGTGTAATAAATAAAGGCCAAGTTATAACCTATAAAATATATCCATCTATAGAACATGAAGTTGTGAAAGGATTATATTCATGTACAAGTAAAACGGATAGGTGACTATTTTGGTACACATTCATCTATATGAAAAAAGGCATCTCCTTATCGTGCAACTGAAAGTTGCTGATGGCTTGCGACATCTATCGGAATAAATATCAACTATTCTCGTTGATTTTTAATTATTCCAGAATTGGCCAAATACCCATTCTTGATTAATCAAGAAAAGCTAACCACGGACGCGTTTCGGGCTGTTGGCCCTCATCAGCGTGGTGCAAGCTGTACCTCAACGACCAAAAAACTGGTCATTCAAGGCATCCTGTAAATCATGAAACGGGTAGTTAAGGCCAGAATTGCGTGAGACCGCGACACAATATATATATATTAATATATATATAAATTAAATGCTAAATTAATGTTTTTTACTCTTCTTCGCCAAAACTACTGAACAAATATGAAGATATTGCATAGAGATAATAGCTAATGGAAAATACTAGGCTACTTGTGGCGTGTTAGTTTTAATAGAGAGAAACCCAAATTTCTTTAGTTATTCTTTTCACGAATAGATAGACAAATCAGCACTGGTAGGTCTAATAAATAATTTGATTTGTCGCTATATTTATTGTGGGTAATATTGTCGCGAATGGACTTATCTGACTATGTCCCCTAAGAAGACGTAGCTCGGAAGTCCCTGGGTGGAGCCACGCAGGTTGAGAGATGGCTAATAAGTAAGATAGAGACGTCGGCATGAAATTCCCATATAGATTCAACCTTAAAAGAAGCAGCATTCAATCGAGAAAGTTGTCACGATTAGGTAATTAATAAAGTTCCCACCACGAGTAGAAAGATAAATGACTCGATGGCTCAACTCCCTACTGAATTCCTTGTTGGTGCCACGGCCTCTTGTAGTACTGCTTGGTCTTTGGGACATCCTCACCAACTTGAAGCTTAGTTTTTTTTTTTTTTGCCTATCCCTAGTACACGCGGTACAGGCCATTATAATCCTGGTGGGTAGAAGTTGGCGACTGCTTTTATTGTAAGTGCACCACATGTCTACACATGTGAAAAGCAGTTCGACTTTGTACTTACAAATCTGCCAGAGCTCCGTTTGGTTACTTGCACTCGCTGGTGGGGTTGAACTTTTGCAAGACTCAGAGGCCATTGGAGCATTTTTTTTAACAGAAAAAAAGTGCCCAATGCGGGAATCGAACCCGGGTCGTAGTGGTCGAAAACTAACGGTTTAGACCATCCTTCCACCGATCCCCTTGAAACTTAGTAAACCGTCCAAGTATACCTTTGACTATTCAATAAGATAATCGTTTGTATCAAAATTAAGGTAAAATACCAGGCTTCCAGGGATAAGATTCTTTTCAAGATCTTTAATCTCTAGCTTCCACACAGGCACGAACGCCCTTCTACAGTAAAAAACACGAGAGCGTTCGTGCCCCCGAAAGCTAGATATTAAAGATTTTGAACTTTTCCCTGGAAGCCTTATATTCTTACCATAATATCCTTGACTATCTTTATTAAACCTTTTCTCTCTTTCTTGAAAATAGAGGTTGCCTGGCCGGTATTCATATTTATTTAAATAAGAGACACATCGGCCAGAAAAGTTTCATTTTCTTTTTTTATTAAATAAAACTTTTCTGACCAAAATGTCTCTATTTCTCTTTGTTTTATAATTCAAGATCTTGAATATTAATTTTTCAGCTTTTTATAAATGCATAGTGGGTTTTTCAAAGTGAAACTCGCTTTAGAGAACCTTGATGGGACCTAGTATTTGTTGCGCTATAGTCATGTAATCGTTATAGCTCTGGTTCTCACTATATAGTATTGCTAATATTGTAGATTATTTTAGGTATGTTATAACCTAGAAGTTGTATCATTGGTTCGTTTTATCAAGGTTTTATTGTAAATATCTTAAATATATATATCATATCATCAACTTAAAAAGCATCTAACGTTAGAAATTATGAATATAATTCATATATATATATATATATATATATACACACACAGAGATCTAATACTGCAATGAATAAGCATTTAACGAGAGAGGTCATGGTTCATCAGTGGTGAATCCTCCTAGCAGTTTCGCCAATTTAATTCCCAGATCCCCATCTACTATTAATCTATATATCAAGATATATCAAGATTATACACATTTTTTTAGTATAAGAATTCTTATGAAATAGGAATTCAAAGGTGTGTGTGTGTGTTGGTTAGAAAACGAAATTTGTTTTTAACATGTTTCTACATTGTTTACAAACACGTCAAGAGACAATTTACGTAAAGATCAAAACCTCAATTTGCGTACATATCAAAATCCAATTTACGTACACGTCAGAATCCTGACTTTAGATCGACGTCAGAATCCCAATTTATGTACGCATCAGAATCCATATTTACGCATATTTCAGAACTCCTATTTACATACGTGTTACTGTACCACATAGAAAGAATCTGTGAGTATGTATCTCATGTGATGTAATCATCAGACGGCTGGGGGTTTGTTTGGTGGGTGACAATGGACCGGGACATAACGGTATCACCTGGAGATCCGTTACCTTTCCCCAGCCTGTGATTGGCTAGCTGCACGACAGTGTTCCAATGAGATAGCCACGTCAGATAATGAAGTTCTTTGTCTGTTCCCCACCCGGTACTTCATTTCTGGATCTTTTGGTGAACAATTTTCAAGTATTTGTTTTTGTAGAAAATCAAATTCTGTCCGTTTGTGTTAATTAAAAGCTCCAATTTCATTTGTGTGTTTTATGAATATTTAAAGAATTCTAATTAAATATTTTGTGAGACCTTCTATATATATTGGGAATAATAAATATAATTATATATTCATAATTGTGTTTAGAGTTTCTAAGATAACTCTAATATTCCGAGTAAATAGATAAGTTGGCTTAAACTTAGCTCCAATGCATGTGGGCCTTCAACGTGAACTAGTTATCAGACATGTACGTGAATTGGGATTCAGGTGTGTATCTAGGTTAGAATTCTGATGGGTAAGTAAATTAGAATTCTGAAGTATATGTAGAGTGGGATTCTGATATATATGCAATTTGGGATTTTGAAACATGTGTAAATGCGAACTCTGAAGTTTTGGGTGAATCTGCATTCTGAGATATATGTAATTTGGTATTCTGAAGTATATGTAAAAAATCGGGATTCTGAAATATATGTAACTTGGAATTCTGGAGTGTATGTGAATAGGGATTCTGACGGGTACGTAAATTGGGATTCTGACGTGGATCTAAATCAGGATTCTGACTTATAGGTAAAATAGGTTTTAGACGTGTTCGTAAATTGGATTTTGATGTGTACGCAAATTGATATGATTTTCATACGTAAAATATGTCTCTTAACATGTTTGTAAATAAAAATTCTAATGTGTATATATATTGAGATTCTGACGTGTGTGTACGTATGCTAGGCTTCTGACGCCTGTACATGCCTATGAATTCTGACGTGTATTTAAATTAGGGTTCTAACGTGAACGTAGATTGTGTGTAAATAAACTGGGATTCTGGTGTGGATATAAACGGAATTCCTGACGTGAACTAAGCATTCTTGAGCGTACACTGTATAGACTGTTAGGCCGTAAGTAAAATTGTCTAATGATGTTAGCAAGCATGAATTGGATTGCTAATGAACCCATATAAACATTAGTCGTAAAGATAGAGGCTGCCTGGTCGACATTCATAGTTCTTCAAATTAAAGATACTTCGGCCAGAAATTCTTTTTATTATAAAATTTTATTATGGAATGTAATCGTTATTACATTTTTCCTAACACTTCACATACATATATGGACAAAATGTAAGGAAGTTATACCTTCCAACATCGGGATTCAGAAAATAACTCTGGAATATAAACAGTATGTGAAAACTTTTTGTAAATATTTCTGGTGGGATAAAGTCGATATTATAGTAAGCCCGTTGAAGAGCGATTAACGCTTGAAAGTTAGCGTTTTTTAAATAAAAAAGATTTTCATTGTGAGAATATATTTGTAATTTTAATACTTTTTTCACAATTTTATCATGAATAAACAGTATGGTTAATGAATAACGTAAAAAAAAAAAGACCTTAAAAATTTCGTTAGTGTCATTTTTTTGTCTTTTATTATACAAAAAACATCACTTGATTGTTCTCACTGTCCTCAGAGTGACAGCGAATCACTTATACGTCGGAAATCACATAATCATTGGTTAATATGGCTGTGTTTTTTCTGAATCAGCTTCCAACCAACTTCAGATCTTCAGAACTAAATGTTCTGTGCATTTAATAACGTAACCGAATTGTTAAGAAATTCTATCTTTATTTTTTCCTAATAATTGTATAATCTGAATTTCTTGAAAATGAATAGTTAAGCTAATCTCTTACATCTTATTTTTTTACCCATTAGGCACATGTAGGAAAACCTATATTTATGCCAACTTGACTGCAGATGCGTACATAGACCTTTATTTTATCATCAGGATACTCTTTAATTTTTATTAATAAGATTTTTTTTGAGAATTTTCGTAATACTATTTTGCATATTTTCATCAGATATTAATTCCAAGAATCACATAGAATATAATAATTTACATATATCAATTTGTTATGGATATATTTGTAGTAGTTTTGGAATATGGAAGTGCAAGCTAATATGTAAATTGATTCTGACAAGTTCAACAAGGAAGCTGCTGTTTGCTGATTATTATGAAGAGGCAATTCACGTCAATTGGCGGAAAACGGAAAGGCTGGGGATCATCACGTAACATCCGGGGAAGATAGCCAATGGTAAGCAAACAATGTACTTAACCGTTTAGGCTTACCATTTATCTGTGTTTATTGTATAAGCTCACATATTTGATATACAAACTACGTATATGAATATTGGGGTAATTGCATAAATTTATATCTTTTGAATGTGGAAATAAAAGATACTCTTTACAAGATAATTAATTGATTCTTAATGGATAAGTCTTGCAACTTTATTAATAGATCTATATTTTAATAAGATTTTAAAGATAAAATCTAGCATTTTTTTCAAATTGCCTGTTGATCTTTTGGTATTTAAAGTTTGTCAGTTTGCAATTTAAAAAAAACTCATCACTTTTAGAATCTGTTGGGATCTTATGTATATCAAGTATTAATGCCCTCTATCCTAATTTAAAACCAATTTTTACGATAATTGTTTAAAATCATTTTACATTCATTTACAAAAATATCATTATAATAGTTTCTGCACTATATATATATACACTGTACTAGCCTGCTGTCATTGTCACCATCTGACGAGAGATGACATTCTGGGACATCTAACGGTTGAAAAACGCAGCATGATACAATCTGATGTGTCTTCATGTGTCCTCTAGGTAAATCAATATCTTCCAGGATATACAATTTTTTCCAAACTATCCATATATACACTGTGTACTTACTTCTATCTACTACAGTACCTGAATAGAGACTATCAAAGGGACTATTCATAAGAGATAAGTGAACGTATATTTAAAGAATTGTGCGCGTGAATGCTTTTTTATTCCGTGGCATGTTAGTCTGAGCTATCGTGTATAGCAACTCGAACCCAAGTATATGCCCGTATTGAATAAGTCTTTTTACAAACATGGTAAATTGTTGATTAGTCTATGATTCTTGCATAGGTTAAAGTGATAAAATGTCATTCATATAAGCGCAAAACCGAATTGCTTCTCTGTGTATAGGCATGTGATGTACTTTCATTACAAACTGCTTCCAACCTTTTAACACAGTGATTATCGTGGACTGATACTGTATGGATAGAATTGTAATGTACTTACATCCTAAGATCATATGACTATCCGAATCTTTCGACCCACAAGTTAGCTTATGCACTTAGAATACAAGCTTTTCAAACATTTTATCAACCATGATTATCATTGGTACTATAGGTGTAGAGATGTTGTGTACTTACAGTGCAAGCTGTCCCGACCTTTTGCACACTCCGAATTATATTGGTCTTGTACTACAGGTGTAGACATGTGATGTACTTACAGTAAAATCTATACCAGCTTACTGCTACTCTGATTATCTTTGTCTGGCACTGAGGGTTTAGACCTGTGTGGTGTACTTACAATACAAACTGTCCCAGCCTTTTACCCACTCCGAATTATATTAGTCTATTACATATACATTAGATTGTACCATATTATTGTACATGTATAACTTGGATAACTTCAAACATCACATTGTATGAGAAGGTGCAACAATAACAAATATTATTTGCATTTATTTATTAAAACAAAGAACCAAGAATCAACATTCTTACAAGATTTGTGTTTCTAATAATTCTCCAATGTTACAGGTGTAGACATGTGGTGTACTCACAGTACAATCTGTACCCGCCTTCTCCGTTTATATTTTAGTCTTGTACTACGGTGTAGGTACTTACAGTAAAAGCTGTCCTGACCTTTTACCCACTCCGATTATCTTGATCTGGTACTCTACAAGTGTAGACATGTGGTGCGCTTTCATTATAAAGGGTTATAACACGCTTTAACCGCCATATATGTGTGTGCCTGTACCATATGAAAACGTGAAATTTAAGTAAGAAACACCATTCACTATCCCATCAGTTCACAGCTGTCCCGACCTTTTACCCACTCCGATTATCTTGATCTGGTACTCTACAAGTGTAGATATGTGGTGTACTTACAGTACAATCTGTACCAGCCTTCTGCCGACTCTGTACTGTAAGTAAACTACATGTCTACACCGTAGGTCAAGACTAAAAGATAATCAAAGCTATCCCGACCTTTTACCCACTCCGATTATCTTGATCTGGTACTCTACAGGTGTAGACATGTGGTGCGCTTTCATTATAAAGGGTTATAACGCACATTAATCACCATATATGTGTGTGCCTGTACCATATGAAAACGTGAAAATCAGTTCACGGATAAGAGTGTGATGATATAGAGAAGAGGAGAGAAAGTAGCCGAAGTAGGTTAGGGCGGTGGTTAGGTTCCCCGGCCGGGTGTGACGGCGGTGTAGCTTTCCTCTCGTTCCTCCAGGAAAACAACACTTTTGTTTGCTCGGAAATTATGATAAGTGCAGCAGGCAGGTTCAAAGATCTCCAAATTGACCCGCTAAAATAAGATCCTCGCCCCCGATATCTCCTTTGGACGAGGATTCCTATACAGCTCGGGGGGAAGTAGAGCACGGGTGATGTAACTCCGTGGATTTCCCCGACTACTTTCTCCCCAATAAAGGGAAGCTCGGAGACAATCCAGCTATAATCGCTCTCCAATATATCCGAATTACAGTTTTTCCCTTTACTCCCTTTATACTATCCTAATTGGTAAAATATTATTTTTTATATAATCAACTTAATCATTTTAAAATACCATTTCGCACACATTCATATTACAATTAGATTTTTTTCTTAATCAAAGTGAACGTTGTGCAGACCATGATATTCATGGAAGGTATTTAGTGATTACCTTTTACTGTAGTGTCTTCATATGGGAACACACGTAGAAAGCAGTTGGATTTTCACCTTTTCGCTGAAAAGAGTGACAGGAAGTCACTAAAACGTCGGAAGTTGAAATAAACTATTGGTCAATGAGGATTTTTTTCTCAAATACTCAAGTTGTGATGAAAATACTTTTTGAATTTTTTATCAAGCGATTCTTTTCCCAAATGTCTAATGTTCCAACTTATCGATATTAACACTTTTAAAGAACATTGTATAAATCTATCTATAATTCCATATAATAAAAATCGATTATTGATTATATGAAAGGGGCGTTGAATGTTCTTTTCATATATTTTTCCATTGTTCGCATATATTGACGTGATTTCTAACTGTGGTTATCCTAAATTGGGATTTCTATAGGAGAGGTTGTTAGACAAAGAACCATTCTTGTGTTATTATGTTGCTAGAAGTTGCAAAGATAGTTACTGCCATCTATCATCATCATCCTTAAATTCCTTTATAACCATTCTTACAACCCGATTATCTTCCTTTTTGCATATATCTGAGAGAGCTATTTCTCTAAGAACCATATTTTTCAAATTGTATTAACAAAAGGAAATAGGGAAATAAATTGACAATATAGCATCAATTTTTAAAATGTCAGCTAAGCAAATCAAATACGTTTGAATTCAAGAAAACGATCTTTAAATTAAACCTTAGAAAATAATGTGGATATAGTTAGAAAAATTAGGAAGAATGCTGGAGAAGGTGATGCAGAGAAGAAAACAGATCGACCTAAAGAACTGTTGAAAGAAGCGGTACAAAATGATGATGCCATTTCTTATTCGAGATGATGATGACCTCAAGGGAGTTTTCTCCTCATTTTTTACCGGCGTAGTACCATTAGCAGCCGCTATCTGGGAGTGGATCGGTATTTCTTCAGTGCCGGCACGCCGCGTGTGATAAGAAGACCTGTGGCCGAAAGTGAAGCCATAATTAAAACTCCACAATATGGTACAAAAGAAGAAGAACAAAAGCAGTGGCTAGGACCGCGGTGGTCCACGGAAGTTATGCAAATATGTGAAAAGGGTTAGCACGACTACTGCTCTTTATCAGCGGCTACCGCAACAATGCTGTCGTGACCAGCTCCCGGGAGCACTTTCTCCAGGGTCATCCTGAAAATCTTCTCCGGAAACAATGAGAGCTTGCCGTCCCACGTGGAGCATAGGGCTGGAAGATTTGGGTTTAAAAATTAACTTAGAAGATATTGTGCTTCTCTCTCTCAAAAATTAACCTAGAAGATTATATGCTCCAGAATGGTGTTGGCAAATTTGTGCTCCAAAAAATCGGCCTGAAATATTTTGGTCTTCAATAATAAGGCTGGAATATTCATGCTCCATCAAATTTCTCTGGAAGTTTTATGCTCAAAGAATTGAGATGTAAAATTTTTGGTGAAAGAATTGAGCAAGTAGATTTTTGCTCTCCAAGAATTGAGTTAGAAGATTAATTCTATAAAAATTGGAAAAAAATTAGGGGTTAGAAGGTTCGTACTTAAATAATTAAGGCAGAAAATTTTTTTTTTCCTCCTGAAATCATAAGATAATTTGTGCAGGAGGATCTGTTTTCCAAGAAATGTGATAAGATGTTTGTGATCTCAATCTTAGGCAGCAAGAATTGTTTTAGAGGAAACTCAAGCGACTGCGTAGAAAAATATATCTACAAAGAAATGTACAAGATTTTTGACCTACATATGGATAAATTCGCCAATCGCCTTAATTCCTCCGAAGGTTTTTCTACAGAAAATTCGAAAATACCTCAAAAATTTTAATGCAAATTACTATTGACTCCTTTTTATAAATAACGTTTTACTGAAAAATAATCCGTATTTAGAAAGTTGAAATCATTTCTACTAAAGACAAAAATACTACTTAAAAAATGGGTATCTATACTATAAACAAACATTATTTATGAGTTTTCTATAAAAAAAAAACTTCGTTTAATTTTTATTCATTGCATTATAAAGTCTGTAGAAAAAATAGCTTTAAATTATATCTATATTGAAAAAAAAGTAGTGCTAAAAGTATCGATTTTTTCAATTACATTAACAACCTAACCAACGTTTTTATACAAATGGTACTGTTACTTTAGATAAGGAGATAAAGAGAGAACTATAAACGTTCATCCCCTAACTACTAGTTGCTCTTTTTGAAGGGCTTGTTATTCCGAGAGTTAGATAAATAAAATAATTCGTGAAACTTATCAAAAAAGATCCAGGGCTAAGTTTCACGCATTAGTTTATTTCTCGCTTTCGAACTAACAAGCCCTTCAACAGGAGCAACTAGTATTCAGGATGTGAAAAAATAGTACAAATGTAATATTGTACTGGGATATTAAGAAAAAGGCATCTCCTTATCGTGCAACTGAAAGTTGCTGATGGCTTGCGCCATCTATCGGAATAAATATCAACTATTCTCGTTGATTTTTAATTATTCCAGAATTGGTCAAATACCCATTCTTGATTAACAGCCCGAAACGCGTCCGTGGTTAGCTTTTCTTGATTAATCAAGAATGGGTATTTGGCCAATTCTGGAATAATTAAAAATCAACGAGAATAGTTGATATTTATTCCGATAGATGGCGCAAGCCATCAGCAACTTTCAGTTGCACGATAAGGAGATGCCTTTTTCTTAATAGTATTCAGGAGTTGAACGTTTATAGTTTCCTCTTTATCTCCTATCTAAAGTAACAGTACCATCGATATAATAACGTTATTTAGGTTGTAAATATATAGGATCTTTCGAAGAAAATTCCATGTAGTTCCCCAATCAACATACCTTCAAGATAGAAAGACCACGACCGCCAAGCATCCAGTACACAGAGCGGACTGTCTTAGCCAGGATGACAGTAACCGCTCCCACACGTGGCCACAGCAGCACGCGGCTCGTGTTACGGAAGGCGGCCACAAGGCAACCCCTTGTGCACCAGACTCCTGGATTCCATCACCTCGGCAAAAACCGAGGCAAGATCGTCCCCGCCTGCTCTGCCTCAACGCTCCTCCGCTGTAATTGAATCAAAGCAAGCGCTAATGATCAGAGGAAACTCAATCTCAAATTGAAGAAGGCTTCTTTTTCTAAGCTGCGACTTGGGTTTCCGTCATGCCGTCCTGAGTTAAGGACTGCCAGAATGATGGGGACTTATGATTCATCTTCACTCCCCTCTCTGGCTGACTCCCTGTGATTTTTTTTAGACAAATTCTTCAAGTTGATGCGGGCGTGTGTCCCCCAATTGCATTCTTCAATGTTATTAATTAACTACAATGTACTTGTACATCGTACTCTTTTATCTATCCCTATACGTTTGTGTTTAAATTTTGATCATACGGGATAATATAATCTCACAGAATTTAAACATGCATTATCGCTTCATCTGGTATAAGAAATCTAAACTATTTTTGACGCCTATGATTCTTTTTGGAATAAAGCAATTTTCTACTGTCCTTACTGCAATACTCTTCCATTATTTTATTATGGCAGAAAGGAGGCAGTAGAGAATTTTTATTTTATTTGAAAAATAATCATATGCGCCAAAATAGTTTAGATATTCTATATAATAACTTTAAAAGAGAAAATTTATATAAAGTATAAAATAATAATATATAAACACAATAGCAATGCGTTAGTACTTTGTACGAATAAAGAAACGCGCATTTCTACTGTTTATATACTTATTTTATATATAAACATCTTAATTTTTTTCTATCGTACATACAAAAAGATACTTTTAAGAAAATTACTAAAATCTCTTTTGAAAATAACACTTAAAAAGCGCAATTAAATTAAGTTTACAAAAAAAAACGTATGTAGCAAAGCATATAAGAATATTTATCAAAGTTGGTCGCATCTTTTACCTAAAATTCGACTACACGCGTCAATTATATACTGATGCTATGTGTCGAATGTCTTGGGGTACACTTCGATCATAGCCAAAAGGCTGAGAAGCAATTGTCTTGGAGTAATCTGATTGAGGAAGCACATAAGAATCTTAAGGAGACTTATTTACCCAAAATAAATCAACAAGAAAATCACTCCTTTACGTCCTATTCAACAAATAAAGTATGAAGATTTATAAATTCAATTACCAATATCGATAAAATTTGTAACAAATATATTTACTGACAATGTGTTTATTTTAAATAATATAATAAAATATTATCTCTACAGACTACTGACAATGTATTTGGCAGTCTGTTACAGATAATATTTGATGATATTATTGAAAAGAAACACATTGCCAGTAAATTTATTTGTTACAAAAGTATGAAGAGATTTAATTCGTACAGAAACAAAGTATGGTATTAAGAATTTCTGCTATATTATCTATCTTTTATAGAAACAATTTTCCCTTCGAGGAAAGTTTTTTCCATTTTGGAAATTTCGGCACGAAGCGACGTGAAATGGAGCATCTTCAGAACCTTCTTCCTGTTCCACCATCACGTCGGTCAGATAGCTCTCCCTTGTCTAGCTCCATAACACAGCCAGATACCTTTTACATCTTCATATCTGTTTCTAATAACACATGTTAATTCCATAAATATATTTTTATATCTTTTGGAAATAGAGCAATCCATAAATAAATAATTAATTAAAAACATATATTGGATCAAAAAATCATTTATTTTACCAATATTTCAGTTGACTGAACGCCAACCTTTATCAAGGTGTTATAATATATTGAATATGTTATAACACCTTGATAAAGGTTGGCGTTCAGTCAACTGAAATATTGGTAAAATAAATGATTTTTTAATCCAATATATGCCTTTTTAATTAAATATTTATCTCTATTTAAAAATTCTCATCTTATTTGCATAGAAACATAAATGGTGATGTGTGATATTTATATCTAAAAATGTTATATATGTTGATATATAATAGGATAGCATTACGGAACTTTACTGTAGAAAGTGGTAAAAAAAATCCAAGAAGTTTCTATCGATGGCTCTTTCTATTATTTTGCTGATGTATTCCTAAGGCTGTTCACTAGGCTGCCATTTATATCCAGTTTGGTTATAGAAGTAAAGTATTTAAAATGTTGAAGCAAATAATGACTATAAGAACATATGGATCAACCATATAGAATGTATTTAAAAGAAAATTTCTAACAAAATAACCGCTATGGGGTAAAAGAAATATTAGGAGTTTTCAAATCATACTCTTTCTCAACTCAGGTTTTAAGAAAGAACTGCATTAGAAAGTTCCTTATAAAATAATTTATAAACATTTTGAGGGTATTTTATTTGAATAATTCTTTTGAGAACATTGTAATCTGCTACAAATAATAAAGTTTAAATGGGTCTACATTCTTAATCCAGACTCTAGAAACGTGAGTGAGTAACAAACTACCTCGGACACTACTATTAAATTTTTCATCAATGTGAAATTTATAGTATTTTCGAGAATGCTGTGCAAAAATAATTCTAATAGAACTGTGTATAGAATATTGAAATAATTGTAGCTACCTTAGTATAACACAATAAATGTAAAACTAAAATATCTCTGAATATTAATATAAATTAATATATTTTTTAAAGTATAAAGAGAAAAAGTCAAGAGAAGTTGACATTGAAAAATAATCTACATTGTATACAATAGATGCGCGAAAATTTTCAGTTTGATAAAGAAATATAGAATTTTGAAACAAAAAGGTATTTTTTAAATATGTCTTCATAAATAGTAATTTTTAATATATAGTAAGGATTGTATATGCCATCAAAGATGAGGCGAGTAGCTAGTGGCAAGTACTGAATCTACTCTAAGTATACCACATGCTTCTTCGTTTAGAAACCATCTCAAGACACTGTACTTGCAAAAATCTAAAACTTTAATTGATTTTCTTTTCAATCAATATTGAGTTTGTATCTATAAAAATATATATATAGTTTTGCCCATTAGAGTTTTTTTTACAAAAAGAATATATGTACATGCGAGTATATATGTTTTGACAAGTCCATAAGGAATCGTGAATATACGAGCTCATACGACCGTTCGATCACAAGGGAGAAAACTATTAACATCTCCTAGAACAGCGTCGAAGAATAATTCCAGTAATACACCTCCAATTACTGCGACAATATTTTAATTAGCAGAGGTACATAATTCCAAGCTGAATCACCGGCCATAAAGTTTCAATCAAACGTACATAAAAACAACGATTCTTCCGCGTTAGACGAATACACGATGGGAGAAAGAAAAATAAATCATCGGCAGATCGGTAAAAAAAAAAAAGAGGGAAGTTGACTTGATGGCTGAAGGTCGAAGGAGGATGCTCTCTTCGGCGCCACTCCCAACCTGTTCCACTAGGCCATGATTGCCAAAACTCTTGCAGGATGTTGCTTGGACATTTCGACTGAAGATTCGATCAAAAGAAGTATTGGCGCATCCTTTATTACATCCAATTTCATAAATCATTAGTAATACTAACGATTGCCATCTCTTTGAAGGTAATTTTTCCCATCAAGAAATACCAGTTTGAAATTGAATATAAATATGAATCAAAAAGATGAGTCTCTTCATCAACATTGGAATGATTTGATCAAATGGATTAGCGACAAGCCTAAAATTACATTCTACATAGAACTAGAATCAAGGTTTTAACTTGTCAATGGAATCTTTTGATCAAAATTTTGCCAGTCTATAATAAACTCGGAGCGTTTAAAATCTGCCTTCATCTTTTGATTCCTATTTATATTAGCAGTTTGTAGATAATAATGGATGGTTAGTTTTAATGGCTTGTATAATCTGTGCATTCATCACAAATCTATACTTATATAGTGTGTGTAATTTCTTCTGCCTTATTCCTTTTATATACAAGATTTTCGTGGAAAACAGTAAATTTAAATATACTCAGTTAAAAGTAGATTAAAAATTAAACGTAATTAATCTTGAACTAATTTTTTTTACTATTCTCAATATTTTGGAAATAGTCTACAATTGGTATAATAAATATTTATATAATAAAAGGTTTATATTTGACCAAACACATGAATTTATGCACAAATATTTAAATAGGCTTAACATTAACTTTTTATCAAGGTATAACAAAAAAAAAAATGATTACACAAAATAAAAAAATGGTGTATATCTTGTTAAAGATTGTCGTTCATGTTTAAATATTGGTAAATAAATACATTTTTTTATCAAATGTTATTTTTATTATTCATACAAACACAACCTCTTCTAATGGTATACTGGTAATTAAATAGAAACAAACAAAAGGATAAATTTCCAGGGATTATAGGTCAGAATTACGATGGAACTAAGAGGTACTGATGAGTAAATATGTTAAGTAGTTTATGGGCCAATAAAATATTTTATGTATATTCTTATGTAAATCTATGACCATTATTTACTTTAACTTTGATGACGACATATTCAAAAGTTTCTTCATAATGATGATTTGTATTTAATTATATTGAGTTGATCTCAAAGTTATCTGAGAATCGTTTACTGATAAACGTATTGAGGTTGGCACATATCCCAAGTACACCGTGATAATCATGGTAGGCAGTTAGAGGCCACTTTTAATGTAAGTGCGTCAATGTATAAACCTGTAGAAAGCTCAGTTCGAATTTTGCACTTGCAAATTACTAGAACCTTGTTTTGCTATTTGTATTTACTGGTGGGATTGAACTTTTGCTAGAATCGAGGTTGAAGAAATGCTGTTTTATAGAGTGAGAGATTGAGATTGAAACTGATTTATTAATCGTTCGTATAAGGTTATATAAGGTTAAATACACAGAAAGAGAGATATTTATCACCCAAGTTCTTGGAGCGCAGAACGCCAACTACCCGAGGAGTCCAGCTCACTAGTATGGACTAGTGTTGAGCACTTTTACTCGCGTTCTTTTTTGATTACTGAGTTGAACCAGTTAACCAAGAAGTTCCATGCTAAAGTTGAGTATTGAAGGCTGGCCATAGCTGTAAGATATGTTATAGAGAATAAAACAGGTTAAAATAAAGGTAAAATTGAATCCCAAAAAATTGGAATATCGATAATTAAAAGGGATAAAAACGAAATTAGAAAAACGGAGAAGTGAATGTCCGGAAGGAAGCCTGTTATACACCTCATTATCCGGAGAGACATTCTAAATGTCATTTGGGACATTAACGACAATTAGAATTGTACATGATTTACTTCTCTGCCTCCTGATTGGTTGGCTGATTTGTTTCGTTGACCCCCTCCACAAATGAAGAGAAACCCCTCTCTCCATAACATTATTTTTATTTATTATATCACTTGACAACAGTTCCATTTATCAACATGACTAGCAAACAGATTCATTTGGTTGTTAAATACGTTCAAATATCTTCTCTTTACAAACGAATATGTAATTTATTCTATTAAGAATTGAAAAGTTAATTGTGATCTTTTCCTACTTATTTATCTATTGTTTGATTCAAGCAAATGCTGTCACAAAGATATTATTATACCAATATTAAATGCCAAGCGAATATATCAGAGAGTGGAAAGTCTTTGACGCCGTTTTTTAAAGGAGACAGAGGCAATTTTGTTCTCATTTGGTTATCTTATGTATCTTCAATAAAGGTCACTGCTTATCAAGTATCTTTCAGTATCTGAATCCCGATATACATGCTAAAAGGTATAACTTCCTTCAGTCATTATAAAAATAAAAATGAAGCATTTTTGGCAAGGCGATAAACATTTATAACGCCTCATTTAAAGCTTTATTTTTATTTTTCCTGACGAAGACAAAATATTTTTGTCAAAATATCGAGGAAATAAAACTTTTTTCGAAGTGTCTCTTAGTTTAAGAAATTCGAATGCCGGCTAGAGAGGCAACCTCAATCATCAAGAAGGTAAAAAGGTGTTAAGTTTGAGATTTTGGCGAGTATAGAGTCAAAGCTTAGTCAATTGGTGATGGAGGTGAGTCATTGGGCCAGGTGATGACCAATCAAAACCAGACGGTCACGAAGCTCGTGGTTCCCAGCGTCACTGCGTCGAACGCACGCACACCCCTGGGGCCCCTACTGGATTTGGGATAAACCATCAACCTCCTAGACGTGTGAAACCCATTATATATTGGGAAAATATATGTCTACAATAACCAATTTTCCACCTTAGTAGAAAAACACTTTAAGCGTCTCCACACCAAATTTCCACGCTCTGGGCCCCTTTCGCATTCCCTTAGTCCCCTCTTATATACAAAAATGGCCACATTCGTTCACTAAGAAGACGTGAGAGATTGTTTCACTAGCGAACGAAGACAACATTCTTTCCGCTAAACTGATCAGAAAAAAAAAACTGAAAATGTTTGTAAATATAATTTTAAAATCAAACAATTATCTACTGCCCATACTGCAATGAAAAATTGATGGGAGGGCCTTGCTTATTAGTGGTGAACCCTCCCAGCGGGAAGGCGCGCTAATGTACCATAATAACAAATTTTTTATTTAGTTTCCAATGGTCCCAACAATCATTCCCTTAAAGATACTGAACAGCGTGTCACACGTTGAGAACTAAATGAAAAATTGGTTGATATAGCCATATATTTTTCCAAACAAACTTCCACAACCAACAAATGATATTCAAAACAACTATATATTGTCATCTTTTAGAAGAGAAAATTGCTATAAAGTATAAAACATAAAAAGTAGCAATATGCGTTTATTTATTCATGCAAAGTACAAGATTTCGGATCTTTATAATCCTTCTACAGTCATATGCCTATGAAAGTATTGTAAAGATCCAAAAGCTTGCACTTTGAACGAATAAAGAAACACATTGTTACTTTTTATATTCTTATTGTCATTTTTATTTGTTAAAATTTTCAATTAATACTTAATACTCTTGTATCCAAACTTCGGAGATAAGAAAAATTAAAGATAATTTTTTTTTATATCTGTTCTCTAATAAAATGAATATAAATCGTTGATAGTATTTAGGTCAACGTAATAAAGAACCACATCGATTAGATTTATGGATTTTATAACTGCTTCGAATTAAGATAAAAGAAAATGAAGTCATAAAGACATCTACAGATGATATTACGATATATCAAACTTGTAAATCAAAAAAGTTACCAAAGAAATCACGATTTGAAAAATTCAATCAATTAAACATTGGTAGCAGTAGAAGTTCTTTCATGTCGATAGAATATGTCATGTTAATATTGTAGCGATTTATTATTTTACACTAGTATTAATAGATTATTATTTTTTATGTTTATATTTTACTATTCTGTAAACTTCCCTTATTCCTTTTGTTTATCCTTTATAGTTTGTTCTTGCCTTAAATAAATTGCTGTCTCATCCTGAAATTTTTGTCTTCCCTAATTTCCCACTGTGCAATATTAATATAAATATATTATTAATGTATTTCGCTATATGTATTGTATATGTGTTTGTGTGTGATGATGAATAAGTAAGAATTTGAACATGAATATGTGAAAATATCTAATATATATCCATTTAACAAATGAAATTTTATAGTCTTCATATAGAGAGAATCTTATATGATAACATTTTTATTAAATATTCAAAGAATATTTTCTTTGAAGTTCATGATGAACCTTTTTTAAAATACGCACATCAATTTTTAAATAAATCACAAAATTCCATCATAAATGCGCAAAGAGTAAAACTAAGTTTAGGTCAACAATTGTGTTACAACGTTTAAATTCTGTTATGTTAATAATAACTGTTGTCAATGTTTTAAAGCAACTTAATTTCTCCTATGTTAACTTCTAGGAACAAAAGCAAAAGGAGATCGTCAAAAGTAAGGAAAATAAAGCTATTAAAAATATGATTAATGGTGAAAAATCTATATCTTAATAATGTATTTCTACAATCAACGTTGATGTTTTCCTTTTTGTGAATATTTTCTGTTAATAGAAAGCGTTTTCTACTCGAGTAGTTCCCAAATAATATAAGTTAAATCAACAACAACAAGTTTTTTATTGGGGATCTATTCCTAGACGTGGTGTCGCTGGAGACCCACTGGTGATTCTCCACCAAACTCTGCAGCGCTGGCAGACCATGTTCATTGTACATAGTATGATGCATATATATATAATTATCTTTTTTAAACAGTGCAGACTGTGAACTTTTGCATGTATTGACAAGATGTCAATAAAATTATTTTAATTGTCAAATTGTCTATGCCCTACAGAAGATTCACTCTGGTGATAACCAAATAAAAGTTAAATAGGGAAGCAGGAAACGTTCCTAACTTTATGAATGTTGGATGTACACTGGACAGATTGTCAGTATCAGAAACTAGCCGCCAAGTGTATCGAGGCCACCACGGCTCCACTTATTGACTGTCGACAGCGATTGGTCAGCGATTCTATCGATTTTACCTCGACACACACTTACACACATAGTCACACATATACCATCTGTAAAGCTACATGATAGCTAGTATCAAAAGAAAATTTCACAGAAGGCCGAAGAATGTAAAAAAAAAAAGGAGATAGAAGAGTTGGGACGATAGACTTTCACCTCCCCCGCCGCCTGAGTTTTTGCGCGCACGCTCCAGCGGCGCTCTGTCATTATTTGGCGATGGTATCGCTAGGACGAAATGAAGCGCGTGCCCCACTTGACCGACACCAATACTGGGGGAAAGCTTATCGTCGGGAGTAATTTATTGGGCGATAGGGGCTATTTTTAAGACGCAAACAACACCCTTCTTCTTGGTGTGATTGGAGGGACGATCGTTGCAGCGGGAAGTAAATACTTGTTGAAGGGGAAGTTCTGGAAGCGTGTTTGTATGGCGAATAGCTTTATTGATTTCCTTTCTTGTTGGTATTTCTCTATTGTTTTGATAACTATATGGCCATAGTTTTTTTTTTTTTGGCCAGTTTTTTTTTCAAATATGGTTAAGTTCCACCAAAGTAGGATGGATGTGCCTTAACCGTATATGTGTTGGGTCCGAACCCCATTCCATCCTTGTCAAGGGGAGTGATACGGGCCTCTCATTTTTTTTTTCAACACAGAGTTAAGATATGGTTTGACTATTGTAGATGAAGTTGATTTTTTAAATTTTTGTTAGTTTTGGACCAAATTTTGAACATAACTAAAGGCAGAGAGATTGGATTATGTAAGCATGGTGGGCGACTTTTAAAACATTTTTTCGTGTTTTTTTAGCTTGCGCTGAATTTGTTGGTTTTCTGGTGTACTTCAAGCACGTTGATGACAACCAGAGATAAGGTGTTGCAGCCAGAGTTGATGGCTCTATTGATTTTCTTAGTTGAGCTCTCACTTGCTTGTGTATCTCTTTTGTTTTGATAACATTTTATCACAAAAAGTATAGCTAATATTATTGTGACTATTGCATGCTTTGTTTTATTGTTTTCATTGAATGGTGGTGTGTTACGTTTCTATTTCACTTTACGTACATTTCGACAAAAATTAATTTGAAGGTAGTTGTGAGTTCTTGTGAACCTGTACAGAACCCTCCTCATACTGTGTCAATTATATATTATGTAGACATTCAGAATGTCATATGGATTTCTTTGAACCTGACAAAATTTTATACTTAGGCTATATAGATGGTAAATTACTAAACGAATAATACATATTACTATTTTCCTTCACACTCACAACATACATTTTCAATATTCTCTCCCTCTCCTTTTTAAAATTTAGCATAATTTCAAACAGTAACATGGATATTAGGATAGTTCTATATTTAACAAAAATTCTATTAGCAAGAATAGGTTTAAAACCATATTTTTTTAGTAGAACATTTAGGTTCTGATATAGGATATCATTGGTTCAGTTAATTCTGTGATTAAAAAACATAGTTAAAAAATATAAAAATCCTTTGTCTGGAGAATATAAAGAACTCTACCCTTAAAAGAGGAATCCGGGCATACATTACAAGTAGACAACTAGCAAAGTTCTTTAAACAAATTCCGATAACTAAGAAGTCTTACATAAAGACATGGAACTTTCCCTCTAAGGAATGCAAACAAAAGAATCCATATGAGGGATGTTTACAATTAAGAAGTCTTGATTGTAACTCCGCCATTTGTTGTCACACGCCACAAAAGTTGACACAAGGAAGTTGACTAAACAAAGGATCTAGAGGAAAGTCAGTAAGACGGCGGTAGGGAGGGAGGGGCAGACAAAGCTGGCCACAAAGGGGAAGAACAAGACTCTAGAGGAAGGAAGTGGGTAAATGTCACAATGGAAGAAAGAGTGGACTCAGGTAATGTCGTCGACGCCAGGTAATGATGCGACCGGAAGGACTCGTCTTTTTGCGGTGACCGCTAAAAAACCGTTCGCCTACCTCCCCCGCGGAAGAGCTGTGGGAACGGATTCTACCTGCGGAAGAGTATAATTGCCCTCCGGACGTCCAATTGGGTGTAATGATCGGGCCCCAGGGGTAATGAAGTCCTCCGACCGGATTACTGGGGGAGGGGTGTGCAAGCAAGTGCATCGTCTCTTCCTCCACCTGTCTACTGCACTTGTTGGGATACTTTCTTCTGTTCTCTCTTACTTGTACTGCACTTGTTGGGACACCTTACTCTGTTCTCTCTTACCTGTACTGCAGTTGTCGGAACACTTCCTTCTGTTCTCTCTGTTTGTCTATTGGTTTAGAAACCAACTTGTACTGCACTTGTTGGGACACTTTCTTCTGTTCTCTTTTACTTGTACTGCACTTGTTGGGACACTTTCTTCTGTTCTCTTTTACTTGTACTGCACTTGTTGGGACACCTTCTTCTGTTCTCTCTGTATTTGTACTGCACTTGTTGGGACACCTTCTTCTGTTCTCTTTTACTTGTACTGCACTTGTTGGGACACCTTACTCTGTTCTCTCTTACCTGTACTGCAGTTGTCGGAACACTTCCTTCTGTTCTCTCTTACTTGTACTGCACTTGTTGGGACACCTTCTTCCGTTCTCTCTTACTTGTATTGCACTTGTTGGGACACTTTCTTCTGTTCTCTTTTACTTGTATTGCACTTGTTGAGACACCCTCCTCTGTTATCTCTTACTTGTACTGCACTTGTTGGGACACCTTCTTCCGTTCTCTCTTACTTGTACTGCACTTGTTGGGATACTTTCTTCTGTTCTCTTTTACTTGTACTGCACTTGTTGGGACACCTTACTCTGTTCTCTCTTACCTGTACTGCAGTTGTCGGAACACTTCCTTCTGTTCTCTTTTACTTGTACTGCACTTGTTGGGACACCTTCTTCTGTTATCTCTTACTTGTACTGCACTTGTTGGGACACCTTCTTCCGTTCTCTCTTACTTGTATTGCACTTGTTGGGACACTTTCTTCTGTTCTCTTTTACTTGTATTGCACTTGTTGGGACACCTTACTCTGTTCTCTCTGTATTTGTACTGCACTTTTTGGGATACTTTCTTCTGTTCTCTCTGTATTTGTACTGCACTTTTTGGGATACTTTCTTCTGTTCTCTCTTTAGTTGTCTATTGGGTTAGAAACCTACTTGTACTGTACTTGTTGGGGAATATTCCTCTGTTATCTCTTACTTGTACTGCACTTGTTGGAACACCCTCCTCTGTTCTCTCTGTATTTGTACTGCACTTTTTGGGATACTTTCTTCTGTTCTCTCTGTAGTTGTCTATTGGGTTAGAAACCTACTTGTACTGTACTTGTTGGGGAATATTTCTCTGTTATCTCTTACTTGCACTGCACTTGTTGGAACACCTTCCTCTGTTATCTCTTACTTGTACTGCACTTGTTGGGACACCTTCCTCTGTTCTCTCTGTATTTGTCTATTGGTTTAGAGAGATACCTACTTGTACGGCACTTGTTGGGAAACCTCCTATTCTTTTATTTACCTATTGGTTTAGAAACCTACTCGCCTCAAATTATTCATTATTCAGACGAATTGAATATACCCATCCTATATTCGCTTTTTTTTTTCTTTCAAATATATAGGTATACAGTAAAACTTCGCTAAAAGGAATTGTGGTTATATAACGAACCATCCCTTAAACCAAACCTATAATAATCCCCGCAGTATTAGTAATACCATAATAGTGAGAACCATGGATATAATGAAACAAAGTCTAATTAGGGTTCACTATAATGAAGTTTTATTGTAATTCACTTTAAAGACACATCAATTTTTTAAGATGAATTATAAAATTTACATTTAGTTTTGAATCTCTGTTTATCGATTATTATTTTTTATCTTTAAAATAGATTTAATAGAGATTTAAAATATCTTGTCTGTGTAGCTTAATATATATAAACAAACAAAACATTAATAATTACCAATTTTAAAGAATAAAATGGTTCCGTTATAGAAAAATAACTTTTTTTTTTAAATATAAAAGTACATATTAGCAAAATACTTGAAAATGTTATTAAGTAAGAAATTTCTAATATAAATTTTAGTTAAGATTATCATAGAAAAACAAAAGATAAAAATCAATGTAAAAAAAGCTAACAAATATTTATAATTCTAACAAACACACACACATAATGATAAACAGTAAGACAAGTTGTGAATCAAGCCGATACAAAAGTTGTAACTCGGTGACTATAGTAAAAGAAAGTCACAGAAATAAAAGAACCAATAGCAAGTAGAACAAGAAAGGAGAATCCATCAACTGCAAGTGTTTTAAAACTGGATGACATCGGAGTAAGGTGACACTAAATGACCCATTGTAACGTCAGGACCTTTGGCCCTCATTTGGTGATAGCGCATCTTAACTAAAGATTGACAAATTGGTTGCCATAGATAGATGTCCTCTACTACTTCTTCTTCATTGAGAAATCTTTCATTTCCTTCAGGGACTGTTGATAAAATGGATATCGATTTAATATTCGTTTTTACTCTGTTTTACGTCGCGGTTCTCACGGATCTTTTATTTATTGGTATATTGGCAAATATAACTTTTTAATAGAAATTAATGACAATATGGTTTTTAAGAAATTTTTGCTAGTAATAATATGTTATTTTTTATTTTATTACGACTTCGTGCGCTATGCTTCACTAGGGACACTTGTACTTTAAAGATAAACTAAAAATAGAAAGAAAAGAAAAGATATTTGAAATATGTACAAGAATTAGTATGCTAGTTAGTTAGATGAAAAGAAAGAAAATATCAACCCAATTAAAATATGTATAAAGGATTGGTATGCAAATTTAGTTAAATTAAAATCAAATTGTAGTGTGTGTATTCGAGGTTATATTATCAGATGATCGTCTTTTCTTAAATTAATCTTCAATCTATTTTCACTCACACAAGCAAACAAACAAAAATATTCAAATAAATTCAAATTTAATATCCATTTAATTCATTATCTATGTTTTATTCTATATTAAAATTTTAAATGATTCTATTTAATGTGAAATTATTATTATTATTATTATTTTCTGCTTATCCGTAGTGCACGTGGTACAGGCCATGATAATCATGGTGGGTAGTTAGCGATTGCTGAAATTATTATATAGTATTAAATATATAATATTAAATAGTATAGACTATGTAATGTATATATTGAAGAGTGATGTTTTAATCCTGTCTTATGATAGGAATAATGGAATTTACGTTTTTGGAGTTAAACTACCCCTATTAAACTGAATGAGTCTTTTGTAGTTAAGTTTTCCAATTTAATGAATATCTTTCTTTTGAAATGGCTTTTTTTTTTCAACAATAAATCTCAAAGAAGATTTGTAACAATATCGCACCTACATTCTTTCATCAATTTTTGCCAGAAATACAATATACAATAACAGCAATAGTTTTTAATTGAGATATTAGGTCTTATATAGGCTCGTCCCGGAATCTCCGAAAAGAAAAAAAAAAGGCACAAACATTGGTAGAAATTATTAATAAGTAAATAGGTATTCAGTAATATTACAGAAAGGTATAAGAAGCCCGCAAATCTTTTTATTAAGCTACTTTAATCAATTAATAAAAGAGTTGCGGCGTCTTATAATTTTTTTTTTGGGATTTATCGAACTCCGCAAACCGTCATAATAAATCGGTAATACACCAATCCCCCGATTTACACGGTAGATACGTTCCTGAGAAAAACGTGTAAATCGAAGGATAGGTGTATATTAAACTGTCAAATCTGAATAGGTGTTCGCCCCCTCATGAATCAGAGCCTCCCAATATTCTTTTCAACATAGGTAGTATAGAGTAGAATATCGCATTTTAGTATAGTGCGATAAAAAAAAAAAAAAAAAACTTATTTGGAAAACCGTGTAAAAGCGAAAACGTGTAAAACAAGTACCGTGTAAATCGGGGGATAGGTGTTAACAGTCTTGGTTGTGGGACATAGCAACCACACACATTGCATGCCTTCTAGTTTCTTTGTAATTTTTAAAGGATATTCCCAGATTTTGTCGCTGAACTGTAGAATGTAAATACAAGTAGACAAAGCTCTCATTGACCAATAGATGGACGCTTCTCAGTTTGCCAAAGCTGGTGTTGTTGGCTTTGTCATCGACCTGAGGACGCTAGTTTACGGAGACGATTAATAGATGGCTTCTAGCTTTGATGGGAGAGGTGAACTTTGCTTTTATAATATACTTAGTATATAATTATGATATACAAAATTTATATATTAATATTTAGTCGAATTGAAGGTTATTTTGAAATAAATATACTTTTTGTTAATTATATGGCATATTTTCTAATCATTCAGTTTTCATTCAAATATTTCTTTTTCGAATTATATTTTCGATTGTTATCTTAAATGAGACATTTCCTACATTCTTTTCAAAAATGGTAGAACACGTAAGAAGAAATCACAGTAAATGATCATTGCAAATTTCTTTTTGAATATATTTCAGTCATTCTTCTATAATTGAAGCTCATATAACTCTAAGCTATAACAGAAATATAACAGGCTATCAGGAAAATGTGTACAAAGGTAGAACATGTAAGAAGAAATCACATTAAATAAACATTGGAAACTTTTTGAAGCTATTAAATCTATAATTGAAGCTCAAATCACAGTAAATAATCCTTGGAAATTTCTTTATGAATATATTTAAGCATTCTTCTATAATTCAAGCTCCTATAAATCTTAGCTATAACAGAAACATATAAAGCTATCAAGAAAATGTACTTAAGTAAAACGTGCGTATGTCAACCGTCCAGTGTCGTGTTAATGGGAAGACAGTTCAATAAGACCTACTTCTTAATGACAGCCATGACCACTCTGAGATTTATCTTCAGGCGCCACTTAGAAACTGATTGAGTGGGAATGAATCTTCTTCTTGATGCATCGTTCTACAATTCCAGACGACATAATGACCTAAGGTGTTTTACTAACATAACTAATTAGTTGAAATCATTTTTCACAAGGAGGAGTACATTAATTAGTAAAAGAAATTCACATTTCAGATATATATAGTATAGCCTTTCTCGATTTATCAAGAAAATGGGTTGGCAAAATATCAGGAAACTGCTTAAATCAGCGTTTAGTTGATTTATATTCCACCAGATGGCGCTCTTCCATCTAAAAAGCACATATGCTCCTGGTCAGGATATGCCTTCTTTGTTTTTAATTGTATAAAAGAGTACAATGATAAATCGATTTACAGGTATATAAGATGTTTCAGCAAATAAGGTATTATGATTTCTACTGTGAATATGCGAATTTCTTTCTAAACGAAGTGTTTTATAAATCACCTTAGGCTGATTCTTTTAGAGTTTGACAATCTCGTTATATTCATAACTCTGATAAATTTGCAAATCTCTTAAATCAAGAGATGAATTTATACAAAATTATTCTTTTAATCTTAAAAACAATATATATATACTTGTATATTAATAGATGGAAAATCTGTCCTAACACAAAAAACATTTAAAAAATAAACATACAAAAATGTAATGCCTCGATAAAGGTTGGCGTTCAGCCAACCGAAATATTGGCAAATAAATATTTTATTCAATCCAATATATGCCTTTTTACTATCTAATTATTTAAGTGCTCTATTTTCAGAACAATATATATATTCTATTAACTAAATTTCCAATGAATCTTTTTTACAGGTTTACAATTACTTGTATAGTAAATACTTGTATAATGTTTATTAGCTAAATATTATGTGAAATATAGAGTATATTTGACAGTATATATGACAAATAGAGAATTAAGTGTGTTAAAACCAATATTACAGATGGTAGTAAACTCCCATTATCCTTGTCTCCAGACAAGTTAGTCAAGCAAGTTACCTACGTGGGTGAGAAGAACAAGTTGGCATTGAATCTCACCAAGAATGGCTCACAGCCTAGATGACTTGTACCCACCTTGTCACCAGTTATCTCTCAACGATTGGCTAATATCCATCAAGATTCTTTTTAAATGGACCATTTATTAACGTCGAAAGATAACGATACAATTTGAATGATTCCCTCTTTTTTTGAAGGTTAGAAGATTCTCCACACATTTCTAAGAAGAACTCTATGAAGAAATCTAATAAAAGTGATAAGAAAGTGATGAGAAATTCTATATAAAATTGATTAGTAAACTGAAGGTTAACTTGGATTTAAAAGATTTTTGTTAATACTTTCTAGTGAATCTGGAATTAAATGAGAGTTTTTGTGTAACACTGCCATTTCTGATATCTGCGTATCTTATTGCAAATACAAACATTTATTTTATTGCGGTCTACATAAAAATTTGATATAGAAGATTCTTCTTAGTAAGATATGTAGTGATTTAATAAAATGAAAGAAGACAAGTTTCTTTAATCATTTAACGACGCAAGCTTTCGGGCAAAAACCCTTCAACAGGCAAGCTAAAGCATAAATACGACATTATGAACGTAGATACTAATGGCTGAAGTGAATATATATACACATATTATTTACATATTTACGTTCATAGTGTCGTATTTATGCTTTAGCTTGCCTGCTGAAGGGTTTTTGCCCGAAAGCTTGCGTCGTTAAATGATTAAAGAAACTTGTCTTCTTTCATTTTATTAAATCGCTACATATGTAAATTTGAATCGTAAAATTTAATGAATATATTACCTACAACTCAATTCTAGTCAATATTGGAATTACAAATTTTATTTTTTTTGGAAGAAAGAGTTTCAAATATGAATTAAAGAGAAGAAGATATTATTGTTTGAATGAAATATAGATAAAACGTAGGAAAAAAAGATTAGCTCGTTCTAAGAATTTAATTAGTCAATTTGACCAAACAGCCTCTTTCAATCCAATGGTACGACCTCTTTCAAACTCTGACATATGTTTGTAATGAGCACGGATATTTCTGCGAGGTATGATACAGTAGGGTTGGCAAAATATCAGGGAACAGGCTAAATCAACGTTTAGTTGCTTTCTGCTCCACTAGATGGCGTTCTGCCAATCTAAAAAGTTTATGTAAACGTGGTGAGGATATGCCTTTTTTGATTTTAATAACAAACACCTGAATTTTTTATTGTTTTTTTTTATTATTATTTTCATATATATATATACAGTAGAATCTCCCTGTGAAAGACACCTAATTGCAGAGCCAAACTGTCCTTTAGAGAGAGGTGTCCTCTGACCGGAAAGTTGCTAAATATTAAAAATGGCAATTTTGCAAATGAAAAACTGTCCTTTGTGGAGAGGTGTCCGCTAGCGGGGTGTCCACTAAAGGGAGGTTCTACTGTATATGTAATTCGTCATATCAAATATTCTAAAATATTTATATAAATTGTTTTTTAATTATTATTGTTTCTAGTACACGTGGTACAGGCCATGATAATCATGGTGGGTAGAGGTTGGCCACTGCTTTTACTGTAAGTGCACCACATGTCTACACATGTGAAAAGCAGTTGCACTTACAAATGTGTCAGAGCCCCGTATATAAATTGTAAAATGTTCTAGTGTGTGTATATATAAATCTATGGTTTTAATAGAAAGACTAAGTCGTTTAAATTTGGACTAATCCATCTTTTTAAAAATATAAATGACCGTTAGGAGAATTGATTATCTAGCATTCAATAAAGGAGTATTCGGAATAAAACTCAACTTTTTGATCATCTGAAAATGCATATCTTTATTTGAAATGGTCAAATTCAGAGATTCTCTATAAATTCCCTTTCTTCTAGCCTATCCATAAAAATTCTGGGAGAAAAAGAAGATAAAATTAAAGTTCATCAAATGATAAAACGTCAGGTTGCAAAATTCCACCCATTTTGCCAAACATCAAGGAAGATCAGTAATATATATCGTAAAGATAGAATCTGCCAGGCCAGAATTCATAGTACTTCAAATTGAAGATACTTCGGCAAGTAAATCCTTTTTATTATTCTAATATTTTTTTTTAACGCTTTGCCAAATTTCTTAATTTTTATTCGCTCCTGACGAGGACAGAATATTTTTGTCGAGACAATAAAAAGATTTATTGGCCGAAGTATATTTAAAGAAGTAATATCTGTGCTAGCAAATTTATCTATTTATCTATATTTTCTCTAAATGTATTCCACGCTTTCAATTTATAATATATTCACTTTACCAACTTGTTGTGAAAGACAAAATATATAAACCTTGCTGATATTACAATTTTTTATCTTCAACTTCTCATATCTACACGTCGACTTTAATTAGAGAGATTTCATCAATTTTTAATTAAATATTTGATTAGGAAAATTGAGCTGTGAGCACATGTCGCAATAGCATTTCTGTGACTATTCACAGATGTGCAACGATAAGACAAAAATATATCCAATATTTTTCTAATCTCTGATTTATCTTGCATTCATATAGATATATTTTGCAATATTAAGAAAATATGAACATATCTCTTGGTTGAGCAAAGAACGTTGTTAATGACTCAATCGAAATATCACCTATACTTCTCTTTAGTAGAAATTAGATTTGAAAGGATTTAAAAACACGAATGTTTCTTTTATACATAATACAATCTTCTCTGATGAGCCAAGCCCTCCCAATATATATTTTTTATCGCAGTAAGGGCAGTAGAAGTTTGTATTATATATAAAAGAAACATTCGTGCTTTTAAATCCTTTCATTTTATATGTAAAGATGGCGCGTTATTGCTTTGTGTTAGAAAATAGAGTATTTGGTATGTAATTAAAGTAAGTAAGAAGGTTGAATCCGTAACCAATTTAACTTTACATATTATTTATTATTAATAGTAATTATACAAAACAAATCTTGGTATATATGTCTACATGAAAACAATAATTATTATATACATCAAGTTCCTTTTCAAACACGAGCTCATCTATAGCCATTGTTACTCTGTGTAATATTCCAACAGTATTGTCAAAGCTATTTTACAGATATATATATATATGTGTGTGTGTGTGAAAATAATAAAAAATAGAAAAAAATGGTTTGGCCAAATATCAGTGAACAGGTTAAATAAACGTTTAGTTGATTTCTGTTCAACTAGATAGCTCTCTGCCATATAAAAAAGCTCATGTGAGTGGTCAGGATATGCAAATTTTGTTATATATATAAATGTCTGGATATCGAATTGTCAGTCTTTTTTATCCCCCTTCTTTAGCTGATGTATTCTCCGATAAATTGCTTAAGCTATCAGTAAATTCAGTATAACGATAAAGGAATGGTATCATTATCTTAATTTGACCATCACCAAGCGTTACATTTCCGCCTTTTTTCACTATATAGTTGTGTTTATATGGAAAGATTATCAGGTAAGCATGTATAATGCTAAAAGATGTTAATGAAAGCCTACTGGGCACCAATCAAACAACAACAAGTCGTGTAGCTCCACATTTCCACACGTGGTTGAACAACAACAACATGCCAGGACATGCTTCCGAGTTCCACGCGACCGTTCACGACTTGTCTTAATAATTGATGTGCCCGGGCAAGGTGCCCCAATCAAGGATTTCTATTCCGCACAAATTATCATTACAAAGAGACCATTATGCCCTAGGCGCACCTAAACAATACTCCTCGTTGCCTCCAAAGACAGTATGGCCCTGAGCCTTTTTTTTACACACACATATCGGATCCAATCATTTTGCAATTCAAATCTTTCATAGTGTTGCTTGGCCGCCAAGTTATAACGTATTTATATATTAGGGAGAGGTCCTTTTGTTATCCTTTCAATTTTACAATTCAATCTTTTCGAACAGATAGTTTGCATAGAATTACATAGTCTAATCTATACTTATATATGCAAATCCAATGATCATAAATGCATCAACAACTATGTTGGGAATATAAGAAATAATGTACAGAAAATCTAAAGAAAAGTATTTATATCGAAAGATCTGTTTTGAGATTTAACAGATATATTGAATTAATTCAATTTCTCCTTCGTATTAAGCAAATAAATATGTAAATATGATAGAGAATTAACCTTTACATAGAATCAAAACAAAATTTAAAATAGAAAGAGATGGTTGAAAGACAAGGTTGTAATACCTTGATAAAAGTTCGCATATAGCCAATCGAAATATTAGTAAAACAAAAATGATTAAAAGTAGAAAAATTATTAATTATAAAAGAATATTCACAATGAGCTTCTACTATTCTTTAAAAATGCAAGCCTTTAAATGAGAATCACTCTTCTGCAAGCTTATTATATTAAGGAGAGACTTATCATTAAGTCAATATATTTCATACCACACGTGTTCCCAAAAACAAGCCCATATACCACATGTATTTTCCAAAAAGTCCATGTTGAAACACAAGTTCCCAACATTGAACCCATATTCCCACACAAACTTCTATTAACCATCGTGTTTCCAACAACCCGCTCATATTCCATATGCATGTTCCAAAACATCAGTCCATGTTTAAACATAAGTTCCCAACATTGAACCCATATTCCCACACAAACTTCTATTAACCATCGTGTTTCCAACAACCCGCTCATATTCCATATGCATGTTCCAAAACATCAGTCCATGTTTAAACATAAGTTCCCAACATTGAACCCATATTCCCACACAAACTTCTATTAACCATCGTGTTCCCAAGAACCAGTCCATATTCCTCAGGCATGTTCTAAAACACCAGTCCATGTTCAAACACAAGATCCCAACATTGAACCCATATTCCCACACAAGCTCCTATTAACCATCGTGTTCCCAAGAACCAGCCCATATTCTAAATGCATGTTCCAAAACACCAGTTTATGTTGAAACACAAGTTCCCAACATTAAACCCATATTCCCACACAAACTTCTATTAACCATCGTGTTCCCAACATCCTGCCCATATTCCACATGCATGTTCTAAAACACCAGTCCATGTTTAAACAGAAGTTCCCAACATTTTACCCATATTCTCACACAAACTCCTATTAACCATCGTGTTCCCAAGAACCAGCCCATATTCCACATGTATGTTTCAAAACACCAGTCCATGTTTAAACACAAGTTCCCAACATTGAACCCATATTCCCACACATGTTCCCAAGAACCTGTCTATATTCCCCACCCATATTCCCAACAGCATCATTAACAGGAAGGATCCCACCAAGGCTGTTACAGCAGAAGGTGAAATATCCCGTTAGGATTACCCTGAACCAATCAATGGGGGAAGGACACAGACAAAAAAAAACTGATGCATTTAGATGACACAGTTCCCCAAGAGGTGTTTCCCCCCAAGTTTGTTGCCGGTAGGGAAATTTTGCACAGCTTCCCCCGCGATGTCACAGGATTTGAGCACAAATGGATCCACAACGATGGTTGAACCCATTAACCTACTGAAGAAGATGCGTCACAGCTGACATGTTTTCGTCAATCAACGTAACGCAGCTTTTTAGCACGTTTTTACCTTTCTTGGTCTCACCTTAAATGTCTTAAACGGTATTATAAAACTATTTTTATTTATAAGCGCGTATATCTAACTCTGACATATAACTATACGAATGCACATAAACGTATCAGTCAATATTATATATAGTAATTTTTTGAAATATGTTTCCACAATCAAAGATTCCGGAGTGTTATAGACACTAAGGCCTCTTTATTAAGCCAGTCTTACACATGGATTTACCATGGAGTCTCTAACAAGGAAAAAGAGAGTAAAAACAGAATGATATATTTACATATAAGAATAATAATGTAGAAGATATATTCAACGAAATATCTCTCTAATTGAAATAACTAGTATATAAAGAATATATTATTTACAGTAGAAGTTCGTTTTATGTATAAAAGAAACATTCGCGCTTTTAAATCCTTTTATTTTATATGTATAGATGGCGCGTTATTGATTTGTGTTAATATATTATTTAATGATAAAACACACACACTACACACATATTCGATTTTAAAGATAGAAAGTAGAAATTGCTCTCTATTTAGCTATTCTTTTCATGTACCATCAATTGTCGATACTCCTAATATATAAAAGTTCATGTTAGTGGTTAACATGTGTACTTTTTTGTTTTTAATATATGTATGTGTGATAATTCACAGATAACCAAAACTTATAACGCCCCTACTCTACAATAAAAAGGAAAGATGAGGTCAGTTTTGCGAAGAACACTTGAAAAACAATTCGCTTCTTACTTCGGCTTAATCCATAAGCGTATAAAACTCCATGGAAAGAGACTCGGCAAAGTTTTCCAGGCTTCTCTGTTTTTGACACTCTCCCTAAAGTTTCTTCAAATCTTTCTATTTTATACAAATTTAAACATTTTTTATTAATTTTCATCAGAACTCTATGCCCATATTACCGAAATGGAAGTTTCATATTTTGATGATGTCTGTTGTCTGTTTTATGAAGGAAACAGAGGCAACTTTGTTCACATTTGGTTTTCTCGTATGTCTTCAATAAAGGTCATTGTGTATTAAAAATCTTTCAGTGTTATTTCTGTGAAAAATAGCCTTCGGGCAGTTAGAGTTATTTTTTTCTCGATGTTTCAACAAAGGACAAAATATTTTTGTTGAAACGTTGATAAAATAAAACTCTAACTGGACGAAGTGTCTATTTTTCACAGAAATATGAATGCTGGCCAAGCAGCCTCTATCTTCAGGATTCAGAGTTATTGTCTGTGAATCCCGATATACAAGCTAAAAGGTACAACTTTCTTAGGATTTGTCCATGAGTGTATATATAACGAAAATTTGATAATGAACCTAATATTACTTCCTCATCTCTATGTAGATATGTAGCTTTAAAAATATGAACACCAAGTATTAGAACACTTGATGATGTGAATAAAGAGTTAATCGAAACGTCGTAGAAATATAAGATAAATATTAATCGTTGAGATCAATACGAATCAGAAGAAGACGACAAATTTTAAACGCGATACAATTCGTTATTTCAATTTTTTATCCTATAGAAGGACAGAAATGCTTGAAAATTCGGTAAAATAATAAAACCTTAAAAAAAACCCTTTAACCTAACGATTTCGTGTTTTTACATTTCTTTATTGAAGATTGAAAAACTAGCAATGTGTAGAGAGATCAACAGGCAAAACTCTAGATTCTGGAGAGAAAGATTTTATTTGTGTGTAGCTAGAAGATGATTCTTTGATCGGTAGCTTTCCAATATGCAAATAAAGATACTCATCACGCCTAAAATTTGTCGCCATCTTTGGCTTCGTATTTCTATTTAGTTTTGCACAATTATTAATATGTACAAGTATTGCATATGTATATTGTATATGTACAAGTACTTATATTAATGATTAATGCTTAAAACACGATTAATAGATATTTATATTTTAAAAAGATGCATATATTGAATTTATAATTATTTTATTGTTACAATATTTTGAGGGGCGACTCGTCTCTTTTTATTGATTAGTTTGTGTTTTTCACTAAAACAATCTCGATAAAAAGAGGCGAGTTGCCTCTCGAAATATTGGAACATTGAAAATAATTATAAATCCAATATATGCATCTTTTTAAATATAATTTTAATTATGGATTGCTCAATCTTCAAAATATATATTTATATATAACAAAGGTATATATATATATACAATATATCATTAATAATATAACTGATACATATAGGAAAGTATCAAATATGATTTCTTTCAATCTCCAAAGTTTACTTCCTCAAGAGTACAATACTGCTTGTATATTATGGCAATTAGGCCTAAATAAAACATTGGGTCGTAGAAAATTACTAGGTGCTACATAGGTAATTAGAGACAAATTAAAATACAATAATTAACATAGAAAATTACGCTTAGAGGCCATTTGCTAGAGACCAAATGGCTCAAATTTGCAAGGCAATTGTAGAAACTTGGTTAATCTATGGCACGAGAAGATGTATTAGGTTTGCAACATACTTCTAAATGTTCACAATTTATTTATGATTATATATATTCAAATCTCTTTGTTTTTTTTTTATGATGATATCGTCTTTTTTGTTTTATTTATCAACCGTTATATTTATATCTAGTGTAATGTTAAATTCATGTAAGATTCTAATAAATAATAAAATAATTCGGATTTCAATTTGTTCCAGCCATAATAAATCATTGAAAAGAGTGTTTTCATAGAAAATGTTAAAATTGAAGCAAAAACACTAACTAGATATGATTAAGAAACGTGTGTGTGAAACATATTTGAAATTGAGACGTACCTAATGCTCAAAATTTCGTTATTGCTAGCTAGATAGAATTTCAAATATGTTGGTGTAGTGCAGCAAACTAAGATAGGATAGTTGGAAGTGTTAAAAGTTAACTTAAACAGGTCTCAATTTGTAAAAGGAAAAAATACAACTACAAAGGATTAAAAGGTAAATATCTAGTACGATTCATATTGTCTATCATGTAAGAATAACATAAAATGGGTGTAAAAAATGGTAAGATAATGTAGGAATAGAAATGAATGTAGAAACGAAAAGGACGGCATGAGGACAACATACATATTAGCAAAAGAATGCTATGCCCATAAAGCGTGTAGATTAACTGCGTAACGATTAAAAATGGAAGTAAAAAATGTATTAGAAAATCCAAATATTTTTGATGAATGGAGAGGATTATCTGAAGATGTAGGTATAAATGGATTTAAATAGAAAATTCAGATAATTGTAGTAAACTTCCAAATATGTAGAGCGACGAGAGAGAGAGAGAGAGAGAGATAGAAGATATTTGTATAGATAAACTGCGTTGAGTTAGGTATAGAAGAAGCTTACGCAGTGAGGCGTACGAGAAAACTAACGTGGAAAACACATGAAGCTCTCTCTATACTATATTTATATATGAAAACACCGTAGAGAAATCAACAAATGTGTAAATAAGATGTATTACAAAGGATAAACAGAGATAAACTGCATATGGTCAGATTAAGAAGAAAAGTCCGACGTGAGAGAAACTAGCCTAGAAAAAGCGTAAATATTAGTTTCAGATGGAGAAAAAAATCGACGAAAATTAACAAATGTCTAGCGAAGGTATTTCGGAACACACATACAAAAATACAGATTAGCTGTTTGAGAGCGAGTGTAAAAAAAATATAAGGCGTTCAGGTAAATTGCCTGATCTAGACATCGGAATAAGCTAGATTTAGAAAGGATAAGCTTGACTAAAACTAATGTAAAAACGAAAGTATATCAAAAACAAAACAAAGAGATAAACTACATGAATATGTGTGTAAAATGTACGTGAGATGTACTTCCAAACTAACTTGGAAATTGTATGTAGATATATCCTATATATATACATCTGGTAAGATTGGGAGAAAACTTGGAACTATACCTAGAGAAAGGAGTTAGAGGAGCTAAACTATAGAGGAGAGAGTGGTGTTCGACTAACCTGTAAAAGACAAGATACTTTGTATTTCGATCTGGTAAGATGGAAGAAAGCTTATCTAGCGAAAGAAGGGGGATTCGAGACACAGAGCAGAAATTTAAATTGCGGAGAGGACAGTGCGGGAACACTGCGGACCAACTAACTGGAAACGGCGTGAACATGTCTTATAGATATAGTAAAATATGATACAACCCATAACCATCTAGTGAAAGAAGAATTCGAGATACTGAACAGAGTGCTAAGGTGCGGAAAGAAAATCCGGTCAAACTATACAAGAAAAACCATTAAGATATCTTAGATTTAGATATGGTATGATAGAAAGAAAACTTTCACCAATATATAAGTTAAAGATGAATTCGAGAACAGAGAATTTTAAAGTGTGAATGTGTAGAGAAATACGTTGACCAAACTAACCTGGAAACGGCATTGGAATATCTTCTAGATATAGATGTGGTATGTGATGGCAATAAAACTTCACACCTTGGAGTGATACAGAGGAGATGTAAAAGGACTGAAGAGTGGGAGCGCGGTCCAACTAACCTGGAGAGGCGAGGCGATATCCCAGGAGAGGCGGCGGCCTAGATACAGCGGACCCTCCCTCCCGCTGACTGGGACAAAAGTGACCGCTTACTCTCGCCGTCACCGGAAGCAGCGGCGTCTCTAGGCCACTCGTCCAGTCTTTGTTTCCCTTTCTCCAAGGCGCCTTCCCTCAATTTCTTGCTACTCAACACGAGGAGGGAAAGTAAAGAAAGCCTCGCACCCATTCTATTCCCACTATTCAACTCCTGATATGTAAATATAAGAGTTGCATATAAGCAAGCTGTCACCTTAATGTCTCGAATGATCTGCTGCCTGTTGACGAGCCATTTCCTCGAAAGATCGTCCGTTATATAATTAAAGAAAGAGTTTGATTACTAGTCGTGTTTACCATGTTTGTTAAAGTTTCGTTTCTGAATCTTCCAGAGAAATGTTTTCAACATTTGATCTTCCAATATATTTTCTATGAACATTTTATTAAGTATATTATACACTCATTTCCTTTGATTTTCAACTCATACGTGTCATCTATTCTTTTCCATCTATGTATCGTAATAGCTACATACATAATAAAGTATACGATTAACTTAAACGCATATTGGGATTCATTTTAGGTTTTTATTAGAAAGAGTATAACATTTAAATTTAACCGTAAAGAAATAAAATATGAAATAAGAACGAAATGTTTATCTATTTTTTTTTCAATAAGAAATTATCATACTATCTTCTGCTTTCTTTGAATCTAACATCCCACGTTCTCTCTAGATTATTGGAATTTGTTTCGAATCGTTAGAAGACAAAAGAAAGAAATCAGCCAAGAACTCTAAAGACTTCATATAGATTTTTGAATGTCTTGTATACTTTAAATTTACATTTCTTTTTATCTTCTGCTATCAAATTGTCGATTCATTTTCGATCCAGATAAAGATCCTATACATTTAAAAATACATTTGAAACATAGAATGAGTATTTTAAATATTAATTTTGACCAAGAGTACGCGGCATTCGATCTTATAAAATTGCTTTAAATCTAGATGCCTAGTCTCTCTAATTTTTATCAAATTATAAACACATCAATTCAGTGATACATATTATACTGGCTTTCTTTTGCTTCTAAGAGAGATTTCAAGAAAGAGAGATTCTACAAGCACAATCTGTAGCACAAATTGGTAAAACAATATTTGACGAAGATCCTCAAGAATGGCCGCCCAATCATACCGAAGACAGTCTGGCACCCTGAAGCCAATGAGAATACCTCTTCAAACAACGATTGTTGTCCCTGTGTTTTATTACGTCTATTAGGCAATTTCTGTGTTTGTCATCCCAAATAATTTATTGTGTGAACCTTGTGGTGAAATCATTAGTAAATAGAACACAGAAAGGGCACAAGTTTGCGCCATAAAGGTTTTCAATCCTAATTCTTGTAGTTTCAGTAACAAATTCATTCTGGTAGAGGAAAGAAATGTCAAATGAATTCTAGTTTGTGCTTCACCCTAAATTTCGATGTCTTTCTCTTACCTTCATCAAGGGAAGTATATATTGGTTTCTTTGTCTACACTAAATGTTCCATGATAAAGGTGATAGAGAAATACCTAAACGTTCTGTTTGAAAATTGAATGGAATTTGGTTAATATACAATGTAGCATATATAATGTAGCATTCCCTTATTCTTCAAGAACCATCCAATCAGCAAATGATTTCCACAAACATATCACTCTGAATTAGAAACGAGATTGGTGTTTTTAAGAATTAAAAGACACTGAAAAAGAACATTTCTATGATATTTCAATTTTTTTTTTGTAAGAACGAGAAATTTTCGGAAAATTTGTTTTCTCTCCTCATATGCATATTGTGACATATCTGAGCAGAGAAACGCAAATTTTTCTAAAGCTCCTCATTCTTAAAAAAACCCGGCGTATATCATTGTTACTTATTAATGTCTAAAAAGACAGTGATTCTAATGGTCAGCGGACCATGTCATAGGTACAAATCCAACCAGGGAATAACCAAAGATAGAGCTGGTAAGTTCTAAATATATAATTGATTCAAAAATTAGTAAACCGATGGCAAGGTGGAGCAAGCTGTATCACTGTGATCAAAAATCCTTTGGTCCCAGAGGCTTTTTGAGAAACCAAGAAATAGGTATTTAACAAGGCCAAACTTGCGTAAATACACTTAACATATGAAAATATAACAGAAAAAATCTCATCTAGAGATGATATGTATTTATAGTATGTTAATTAATACCAAACTAAACCTTATATTTAAATATGTAAACTCGTTAACAAACATTCGCGCTTCATAGTTAACATTTCTACATATAGATTGCACTAGAACAGGACTTTTCGATTTGATTGCGTAAGAACAATGGGTTAAGAATTTATATATATATGATTAAATTTGCGTATTATGATGTGACAATTTTATTAGAAAACAAAAGTGTTAAAATTCATATTTCCATATAAAGATCTTTAAAAAGCTCCATGGCTTAGCAATCAAAATTCTTAAGGAAAGTCCGACCCATCATTCTAATTTCATCTATTGGTGAAACTTGGCCTTTTATAGAGTTCTGTGCGTAATCTTCTATATTAATCGGCCTTGCATCTTTTCCCTTCAAAAAAAAAAAAAATGTAGATATCCTTTTGAAATATTTTGTTAATATCTTTTATATCGTAGTTTCACACACAACCATTCGATGTTTGTTTAAAGATTTTATAGACCGTTTATGAACATTTAATAGAAGATTAATACACTCATGGATAAAACTTAATGAAATGTAAAGAATTTAATGTCGTCTGTTTTTTTTTTTTTTTTTTTTGAGGCAGAAGCAATTTTGTTCATACTGTCTTCAATAAAGGTTACTGTAATATCTTTCAGAGTTATTGTCTGAATCCCGATATACATGCTAAAAGGTACAACGTCCTTAAGTTTTGTTTATGAGTGTTTTTAATGTTAAAATCACTATAAATCGAGGCGTATAGTATTATAAATGATGGAAATGTATTTAGGAGAGAAGACTACGATATTATATAAAGCTTTTATATAGTTCTTAATTTTGAATCAAGATCAAAAATAGGTTCAAGTACGAATATCTTATTAAGTTATCTTAACAAATTATCTTTATTATCTAAAAAATAATTTATTTTATTTCAACACACAAAATGCGATATCCCGGCTAGGGATAATTGCGTCGATTTACATTAAAAAAAAAACATATTATACAAAAAAAAGTAATCGAAATAAAAAGAGAAACAATAATATATATTAGGAACCTGAACCTTTCAGGTTTGAAAGAAAGACATAAATATATTTACAAAAATAGTTAAACTATGATAATTCACTCTGCTATTTACAAATTGATATAGATCTACAACATTATTTATTGTCTGTTGTCTAGCGGCGAAGAAGAGTGGGCATTCCAGCAGTAGGTGTCTCGAGTCCTGGAATTCGTAAAATCATTTATGTTAAGTTTTTCCTGTAGAAGGGCAGCTTACGCCCGAAAGCTCGAATTTATTTTTCAAATAAAGAAACTTATCCTTTTTGAATCTTTTCGTTATTATATTTATGTTAAGTGTTTAAATATTATTTTAGAATAGTTCAGAATAATTCATTACAGTGATCTATAACTCTAAATCAAATCACTATTTTGAAAAAATCACAAAGTAAAAGAATAGAAAAACAACTATATCACAAAAAGATAAAAAAGTGAAGTAATGATTTGCCAAATAGTACCAACAGCAATGTGTATATGCAAATAGGTCAATGTTAAGAGAGGGAATGAGAAGAAAATCTTGAGTACACATAACAAATATTTACATATTAGCTACAAAGAGCTACATATTTGCATACACTAGTCAAATGAATACTTCGCAAGTTAGGAACGTTCCAGTTTGTGGACTTACTATTATCACTATTTGTTTGATTAACCCAGAGGTTCTTTGGAATTTTTATAACCTGCGTCTGAGAGAAAATTTCCTATATATATATTGGAAATTTGAGTAGAATTTTGAATTGAATGTTAATCGAGTCACAAAGGAATTTAAGACATTCAGCCCTTTACATGGATTCATCCCGGAGTCTGCTAAGGGAAAGAGTTAGAAGTAAAATCTCTCTCTCTCTCTTTAATTCAATTTAATGATAATTATTATGAGTTATTTTATTTTTATTTCAACACACAAAACGCGATATCCCGTCTAAGGATAATTGCGTCAATTTACATTTTTTTAAAACAGAAACAGTTATAAACATATTATACAAGAAAAGTAATCGAAATAAAAAAGAGAAACAATAATATATATTAGGAACCTGAACCTTTCAGGTTTGAAAGAAAATGATAAATATATTTACAAAAATAGTTAAACTTATGATAATTCTCTCTGCTATTTACAAATTGATATAGATCTACAACATTATTTACTGTCTGTTGCCTAGCGGTGAAGAAGATTATTATGAGATAGTATAGAATTTTTTTTATATAGATCGAACCTTAAAAAGATTGAACTATTGGTTTCCTATAACCATGTGTTACTATAACCGTATTTCACTGTAATAGGGATTCTTTCAGGTTCGTTATAAGGGAAGGTTTGCTATATCCCAGGTTCGTTTTAGCGGGGTTTTACTGTATATACAAAAAACCCTAATTAAAAGAATCTCTTTCACGGAGTTGTACGATTATTCTATGGAAAAAAAACAAATTACTTAGACTTTTCGTCTTATATACAAATTATTCAACCGATAGAGAACGGGGGCTTTATAAATTCGAAACAGAAGTTGTATACAGTATTTGCATTTGAAATGAGTCAATCTTCCACTTTTTTGTTGAAAATTTGACTATTTGACGATCTTCCACTATTACCTTTTTCAAAGTAAATGATACAACAAAGTTTTATAGTTTATTTAGGTTTTTAATTTCTTTACGCACTCTTCACTTTTGTTATCGATTTATAAAGACCCATAGCAACTATTATACTCTTATTTAACTTGAAAATAGTAATGATATAGATCCGAGATATCGGAATAAAATTCTAAAAGAATAAATTAAATCAAAATGGTATAACACGCAGACCTTCTAGAAAGTATAGGTTGAAGGAAAGCGAGATGTCCAATCAATACAGTGAAGTCGCCACCAAAATAGACGGTGTTGATGAGCCATAAAAACGGAACTGAACGGCCAGAAGTGTAAAAGTCTTCCCAATGAGGAAAAGATGCCAAACTGATTGGAATCTTACATGTAATCTTTCCATTACATACAGAGGGAGGAGCCATTTTGTGCTAGAACAGGAAGAAATAGAATCATAATAAAGCTGTGAAAAAAAAAATTACAAATATGACATTGTACCGGGATAAGATTCATAAATTAAGAAAAAGGTATCACCTTATCGTGCAACTGAAAGTTGCTGATAGTTTGCGCCCTCTATAGTTGATATTTATTCCGATAGATGGCGTAAGCCATCAGCAAATTTCAGTTGCACGATAAGGAGATGCCTTTATCATAATAAAGCTGGTTGTTCATAAATGTTTTTTTTAAACGATTCCCTTTAATTTTAATACGATATTAGGTAATGATTGATATCGATGAGATAAGAACGAAGCCCATTTCATTTATGACTGGTGCAAAAAGAGCGAGATTACTCGATTTTTGACAGAGCATTATTAAAGAGAAAACTCAATTCCAAGCATCTTTTTTGTGTGTGTTTGTTTGTTTCTTTCTCTTTCTAGAAAGGCAAATGCTCTATACAAATCTATTTTAAAAATTTTAAGGCTCCAGTTCTTCGACTGAAGAATATTAGCATACGACGAAAGGTTTTGATAAAGACTTATGTATGGATACATCACATATATAAATACCCATATTTTTATTTACTGTATTTTCCCCTCGGACTTATCATATGAATCCGGGTATGAGACTTATCGTCTTAATTATATTATCATATTTATATATAATCTCTCTCTGAATTATTATCATTGAATGTAAATGGAGCGCTTTATCACTTTTCAAAACACTTTATTATTATTGGTAGAATCCATGGTAAATACATTTAGAAGACAAAATCTCAATAAAGACTTTTGTATGTGTAATATTTGTTAAATGTTTTATCAAAACACACACACACCTTCAATAAAAAAAATTGACAAAATTTTATTTTTATTACGATAGATAATCAAACTTTCAAGCAAGTCTGTTCTTCAATTTTTTTAAATCTATAATTAAGACGAGCCTGTAGAAGAAGAACTTTGCTCAAAAACTTGCTCGTGTTTGTCTTAAAACAAAATAAACCTCTGTTAAATATTTGTTGAGAGTTTTAAAAAACAAAATTTTTGTCGACATTCTAGAAGGACAACTATTCTAGCAGCAGTTGTACCACCCATTCATGTGATGAATAACGACATCAAATTAAAGTCTCCATCCAGTCTACAATATCGTAACAATTCTAGCAGCAGTTGTAGCAGATATATAGAACGACGTCAGAAAGATCACGGGATGAGAAACGACCAAAGACACCAACCAGTCCACAATATCGTAACAATTCTAGTAGCAGTTGTAACACCGATATAGAACAACACCAAAGACACCAACCAGTCCATAGGATACTAACAATTCTAGTAGCAGTTGTAACACCGATATAGAACAACACCAAAGACACCAACCAGTCCATAGGATACTAACATTTCTAGCAGCAGTTGTAGCACCCGATATAGAACAACACCAAAGACACCAACCAGTCCATAGGATACTAACAACTCAAGCAGCAGTTGTAGCACCCGATATAGAACGACGTCAGAAAGATCACGGGATGAGAAACGACCCGTCCATAGGATACTAACAACTCAAGCAGCAGTTGTAGCACCGATATAGAAGAACACCTAAGACACCAACCAGTCCATAGGATACTAACAATTCTAGCAGCAGTTGTAGCACCCGATATAGAACAACTCCAAAGACACCAACCAGTCCATAGGATACTAACAATTCTAGCAGCAGTTGTAGCACCCGATATAGAACAACACCAAAGACACCAACCAGTCCATAGGATACTAACAATTCTAGCAGCAGTTGTAACACCCGATATAGAACAACACCAAAGACACCAACCAGTCCATAGGATACTAACAATTCTAGCAGCAGTTGTAGCACCCGATATAGAACAACACCAAAGACACCAACCAGTCCATAGGATACTAACAACTCAAGCAGCAGTTGTAGCACCCGATATAGAACAACACCAAAGAGACCAACCAGTCCATAGGATACTAACAACTCAAGCAGCAGTTGTAGCACCGATATAGAACAACACCAAAGACACCAACCAGTCCATAGGATACTAACAACTCAAGCAGCAGTTGTAGCACCGATATAGAACAACACCAAAGACACCAACCAGTCCATAGGATACTAACAACTCAAGCAGCAGTTGTAGCACCGATATAGAACAACACCAAAGACACCAACCAGTCCACAGGATACTAACAACTCAAGCAGCAGTTGTAGCACCCGATATAGAACAACACCAAAGAGACCAACCAGTCCATAGGATACTAACAATCCTAGCAGCAGTTGTAGCACCCGATATAGAACAACACCAAAGACACCAACCAGTCCATAGGATACTAACAACTCAAGCAGCAGTTGTAGCACCCGATATAGAACAACACCAAAGAGACCAACCAGTCCATAGGATACTAACAATCCTAGCAGCAGTTGTAGCACCCGATATAGAACAACACCAAAGACACCAACCAGTCCATAGGATACTAACAACTCAAGCAGCAGTTGTAGCACCCGATATAGAACAACACCAAAGAGACCAACCAGTCCATAGGATACTAACAACTCAAGCAGCAGTTGTAGCACCCGATATAGAACAACACCAAAGAGACCAACCAGTCCATAGGATACTAACAACTCAAGCAGCAGTTGTAGCACCCGATATAGAACAACACCAAAGAGACCAACCAGTCCATAGGATACTAACAATCCTAGCAGCAGTTGTAGCACCCGATATAGAACAACACCAAAGAGACCAACCAGTCCATAGGATACTAACAATCCTAGCAGCAGTTGTAGCACCCGATATAGAACAACACCAAAGACACCAACCAGTCCATAGGATACTAACAACTCAAGCAGCAGTTGTAGCACCCGATATAGAACAACACCAAAGAGACCAACCAGTCCATAGGATACTAACAATCCTAGCAGCAGTTGTAGCACCCGATATAGAACAACACCAAAGACACCAACCAGTCCATAGGATACTAACAACTCAAGCAGCAGTTGTAGCACCCGATATAGAACAACACCAAAGAGACCAACCAGTCCATAGGATACTAACAACTCAAGCAGCAGTTGTAGCACCCGATATAGAACAACACCAAAGACACCAACCAGTCCATAGGATACTAACAACTCAAGCAGCAGTTGTAGCACCGATATAGAACAACACCAAAGACACCAACCAGTCCACAGGATACTAACAACTCAAGCAGCAGTTGTAGCACCCGATATAGAACAACACCAAAGAGACCAACCAGTCCATAGGATACTAACAATCCTAGCAGCAGTTGTAGCACCCGATATAGAACAACACCAAAGACACCAACCAGTCCATAGGATACTAACAACTCAAGCAGCAGTTGTAGCACCCGATATAGAACAACACCAAAGAGACCAACCAGTCCATAGGATACTAACAATCCTAGCAGCAGTTGTAGCACCCGATATAGAACAACACCAAAGACACCAACCAGTCCATAGGATACTAACAACTCAAGCAGCAGTTGTAGCACCCGATATAGAACAACACCAAAGAGACCAACCAGTCCATAGGATACTAACAACTCAAGCAGCAGTTGTAGCACCCGATATAGAACAACACCAAAGAGACCAACCAGTCCATAGGATACTAACAACTCAAGCAGCAGTTGTAGCACCCGATATAGAACAACACCAAAGAGACCAACCAGTCCATAGGATACTAACAATCCTAGCAGCAGTTGTAGCACCCGATATAGAACAACACCAAAGAGACCAACCAGTCCATAGGATACTAACAATCCTAGCAGCAGTTGTAGCACCCGATATAGAACAACACCAAAGACACCAACCAGTCCATAGGATACTAACAACTCAAGCAGCAGTTGTAGCACCCGATATAGAACAACACCAAAGAGACCAACCAGTCCATAGGATACTAACAATCCTAGCAGCAGTTGTAGCACCCGATATAGAACAACACCAAAGAGACCAACCAGTCCACAGGATACTAACAACTCAAGCAGCAGTTGTAGCACCCGATATAGAACAACACCAAAGAGACCAACCAGTCCATAGGATACTAACAATCCTAGCAGCAGTTGTAGCACCGATATAGAACAACACCAAAGAGACCAACCAGTCCACAGGATACTAACAACTCAAGCAGCAGTTGTAGCACCGATATAGAACAACACCAAAGAGACCAACCAGTCCATAGGATACTAACAATCCTAGCAGCAGTTGTAGCACCCGATATAGAACAACACCAAAGACACCAACCAGTCCATAGGATACTAACAACTCAAGCAGCAGTTGTAGCACCCGATATAGAACAACACCAAAGAGACCAACCAGTCCATAGGATACTAACAACTCAAGCAGCAGTTGTAGCACCCGATATAGAACAACACCAAAGAGACCAACCAGTCCATAGGATACTAACAATCCTAGCAGCAGTTGTAGCACCCGATATAGAACAACACCAAAGACACCAACCAGTCCATAGGATACTAACAACTCAAGCAGCAGTTGTAGCACCGATATAGAACAACACCAAAGACACCAACCAGTCCACAGGATACTAACAACTCAAGCAGCAGTTGTAGCACCCGATATAGAACAACACCAAAGAGACCAACCAGTCCATAGGATACTAACAATCCTAGCAGCAGTTGTAGCACCCGATATAGAACAACACCAAAGACACAACCAGTCCATAGGATACTAACAACTCAAGCAGCAGTTGTAGCACCGATATAGAACAACACCAAAGAGACCAACCAGTCCATAGGATACTAACAATCCTAGCAGCAGTTGTAGCACCCCGATATAGAACAACACCAAAGACACCAACCAGTCCATAGGATACTAACAACTCAAGCAGCAGTTGTAGCACCCGATATAGAACAACACACAAAGAGACCAACCAGTCCATAGGATACTAACAATCCTAGCAGCAGTTGTAGCACCCGATATAGAACAACACCAAAGAGACCAACCAGTCCATAGGATACTAACAATCCTAGCAGCAGTTGTAGCACCCGATATAGAACAACACCAAAGACACCAACCAGTCCATAGGATACTAACAACTCAAGCAGCAGTTGTAGCACCCGATATAGAACAACACCAAAGAGACCAACCAGTCCATAGGATACTAACAATCCTAGCAGCAGTTGTAGCACCCGATATAGGATACTAACTACTCAATCAGCAGTTGTAGCACCCATATAGAACAACACCAAAGATACCAACCAGTCCCACAGGATACTAACAACTCAAGCAGCAGTTGTAGCACCCCGATATAGAACAACACCAAAGAGACCAACCAGTCCATAGGATACTAACAATCCTAGCAGCAGTTGTAGCACCGATATAGAACAACACCAAAGAGACCACAGACCACAGGATACTAACAACTCAAGCAGCAGTTGTAGTCACGACGATATAGAACAACACCAAAGAGACCAACCAGGTCCATAGGATACTAACAAATCCTGCAGCAGTTGTAGCACCCGATATAGAACAACCACCAAAGAGCACCAACCAGTCCATAGGATACTACAATCTCAAGCAGCAGTTGTAGCACCCGATATAGAACAACACAAAAGACACCAACTCATTCTCATAGGATACTAACTACTCTAGCAGCAGTTGTAGAACCACGATATAGAGAACAACACCAAAGACACCACCAGTCCATAGGATACTAACAACTCAGCAGCAGTTGTAGCACGCCGATATAGAACAACACCAAAGACACCAACCAGTCCATAGGATACTAACAACTCAAGCAGCAGTTGTAGCACCGATATAGAACAACACCAAAGACACCAACCAGTCCACAGGATACTAACAACTCAAGCAGCAGTTGTAGCACCCGATATAGAACAACACCAAAGAGACCAACCAGTCCATAGGATACTAACAATCCTAGCAGCAGTTGTAGCACCCGATATAGAACAACACCAAAGACACCAACCAGTCCATAGGATACTAACAACTCAAGCAGCAGTTGTAGCACCCGATATAGAACAACACCAAAGAGACCAACCAGTCCATAGGATACTAACAATCCTAGCAGCAGTTGTAGCACCCGATATAGAACAACACCAAAGGACACCAACCAGTCCATAGGATACTAACAACTCAAGCAGCAGTTGTAGCACCCGATATAGAACAACACCAAAGAGACCAACCAGTCCATAGGATACTAACAACTCAAGCAGCAGTTGTAGCACCCGATATAGAACAACACCAAAGAGACCAACCAGTCCATAGGATACTAACAACTCAAGCAGCAGTTGTAGCACCCGATATAGAACAACACCAAAGAGACCAACCAGTCCATAGGATACTAACAACTCAAGCAGCAGTTGTAGCACCCGATATAGAACAACACCAAAGAGACCAACCAGTCCATAGGATACTAACAACTCAAGCAGCAGTTGTAGCACCCGATATAGAACAACACCAAAGACACCAACCAGTCCATAGGATACTAACAACTCAAGCAGCAGTTGTAGCACCCGATATAGAACAACACCAAAGAGACCAACCAGTCCATAGGATACTAACAACTCAAGCAGCAGTTGTAGCACCCGATATAGAACAACACCAAAGACACCAACCAGTCCATAGGATACTAACAACTCAAGCAGCAGTTGTAGCACCCGATATAGAACAACACCAAAGAGCACCAACCAGTCCATAGGATACTAACAATCCTAGCAGCAGTTGTAGCACCCGATATAGAACAACACCAAAGACACCAACCAGTCCATAGGATACTAACAACTCAAGCAGCAGTTGTAGCACCCGATATAGAACAACACCAAAGAGACACAACCAGTCCATAGGATACTAACAACTCAAGCAGCAGTTGTAGCACCCGATATAGAACAACACCAAAGAGACCAACCAGTCCATAGGATACCTAACAACTCAAGCAGCAGTTGTAGCACCCGATATAGAACAACACCAAAGACACCAACCAGTCCATAGGATACTAACAAACCTCAGCAGCAGTTGTAGCACCCGATATAGAACAACACCAAAGAGCACCAACCAGTCCATAGGATACTAACAATCAAGCAGCAGTTGTAGCACCCGATATAGAACAACACCAAAGACACCAACCAGTCCATAGGATACTAACAACTCAAGCAGCAGTTGTAGCACCCGATATAGAACAACACCAAAGAGACCAACCAGTCCATAGGATACTAACAACTCAAGCAGCAGTTGTAGCACCCGATATAGAACAACACCAAAGAGACCCAACCAGTCCATAGGATACTAACAACTCAAGCAGCAGTTGTAGCACCCGATATAGAACAACACCAAAGAGACCAACCAGTCCATAGGATACTAACAACTCAAGCAGCAGTTGTAGCACCGATATAGAACAACACCAAAGAGACCAACCAGTCCATAGGATACTAACAATCCAAGCAGCAGTTGTAGCACCCGATATAGAACAACACCAAAGACACCAACCAGTCCATAGGATACTAACAACTCAAGCAGCAGTTGTAGCACCCGATATAGAACAACACCAAAGACACCAACCAGTCCATAGGATACTAACAACTCAAGCAGCAGTTGTAGCACCCGATATAGAACAACACCAAAGAGACCAACCAGTCCATAGGATACTAACAATCCTAGCAGCAGTTGTAGCACCCGATATAGAACAACACCAAAGACGACCAACCAGTCCACTAGGATACTAACAACTCAAGCAGCAGTTGTAGCACCGATATAGAACAACACCAAAGAGACCAACCAGTCCATAGGATACTAACAACTCAAGCAGCAGTTGTAGCACCCGATATAGAACAACACCAAAGAGACCAACCAGTCCATAGGATACTAACAATCCAAGCAGCAGTTGTAGCACCCGATATAGAACAACACCAAAGACACCAACCAGTCCATAGGATACTAACAACTCAAGCAGCAGTTGTAGCACCCGATATAGAACAACACCAAAGAGACCAACCAGTCCATAGGATACTAACAACTCAAGCAGCAGTTGTAGCACCCGATATAGAACAACACCAAAGAGACCCAACCAGTCCATAGGATACTAACAACTCAAGCAGCAGTTGTAGCACCCGATATAGAACAACACCAAAGAGCACCAACCAGTCCATAGGATACTAACAATCCTAGCAGCAGTTGTAGCACCCGATATAGAACAACACCAAAGACACCAACCAGTCCATAGGATACTAAACAACTCAAGCAGCAGTTGTAGCACCCGATATAGAACAACACCAAGAGACCAACCAGTCCATAGGATACTAACAACTCCTAGCAGCAGTTGTAGCACCCGATATAGAACAACACCAAAGACACCAACCAGTCCATAGGATACTAACAACTCAAGCAGCAGTTGTAGCACCCGATATAGAACAACACCAAAGAGACCAACCAGTCCATAGGATACTAACAATCCTAGCAGCAGTTGTAGCACCCGATATAGAACAACACCAAAGAGACCAACCAGTCCATAGGATACTAACAACTCAAGCAGCAGTTGTAGCACCCGATATAGAACAACACCAAAGACACCAACCAGTCCATAGGATACTAACAACTCAAGCAGCAGTTGTAGCACCCCGATATAGAACAACACCAAAGAGACCAACCAGTCCATAGGATACTAACAATCCTAGCAGCAGTTGTAGCACCCGATATAGAACAACACCAAAGAGACCAACCAGTCCATAGGATACTAACAACTCAAGCAGCAGTTGTAGCACCCGATATAGAACAACACCAAAGAGACCAACCAGTCCATAGGATACTAACAACTCTAGCAGCAGTTGTAGCACCCGATATAGAACAACACCAAAGAGACCAACCAGTCCACAGGATACTAACAACTCAAGCAGCAGTTGTAGCACCCGATATAGAACAACACCAAAGACACCAACCAGTCCATAGGATACTAACAACTCAAGCAGCAGTTGTAGCACCCGATATAGAACAACACCAAAGAGACCAACCAGTCCATAGGATACTAACAACTCAAGCAGCAGTTGTAGCACCCGATATAGAACAACACCAAAGAGACCAACCAGTCCATAGGATACTAACAACTCAAGCAGCAGTTGTAGCACCCGATATAGAACAACACCAAAGAGACCAACCAGTCCATAGGATACTAACAACTCAAGCAGCAGTTGTAGCACCCGATATAGAACAACACCAAAGAGACCAACCAGTCCATAGGATACTAACAACTCAAGCAGCAGTTGTAGCACCCGATATAGAACAACACCAAAGAGACCAACCAGTCCATAGGATACTAACAACTCAAGCAGCAGTTGTAGCACCCGATATAGAACAACACCAAAGAGACCAACCAGTCCATAGGATACTAACAATCCTAGCAGCAGTTGTAGCACCCGATATAGAACAACACCAAAGACACCAACCAGTCCATAGGATACTAACAACTCAAGCAGCAGTTGTAGCACCCGATATAGAACAACACCAAAGACACCAACCAGTCCATAGGATACTAACAATTCTAGCAGCAGTTGTAGCACCCGATATAGAACAACACCAAAGACACCAACCAGTCCATAGGATACTAACAACTCAAGCAGCAGTTGTAGCACCCGATATAGAACAACACCAAAGACACCAACCAGTCCACAGGATACTAACAACTCAAGCAGCAGTTGTAGCACCCGATATAGAACAACACCAAAGAGACCAACCAGTCCATAGGATACTAACAACTCAAGCAGCAGTTGTAGCACCCGATATAGAACAACACCAAAGACACCAACCAGTCCATAGGATACTAACAACTCAAGCAGCAGTTGTAGCACCCGATATAGAACAACACCAAAGACACCAACCAGTCCACAGGATACTAACAATCCTAGCAGCAGTTGTAGCACCCGATATAGAACAACACCAAAGACACCAACCAGTCCACAGGATACTAACAACTCAAGCAGCAGTTGTAGCACCCGATATAGAACAACACCAAAGACACCAACAAGTTCCTTAGGATACTAACAATCCTAGCAGCAGTTGTAGCACCCGATATAGAACAACACCAAAGAGACCAACCAGTCCACAGGATACTAACAACTCAAGCAGCAGTTGTAGCACCCGATATAGAACAACACCAAAGAGACCAACCAGTCCATAGGATACTAACAATCCTAGCAGCAGTTGTAGCACCCGATATAGAACAACACCAAAGAGACCAACCAGTCCACAGGATACTAACAACTCAAGCAGCAGTTGTAGCACCCGATATAGAACAACACCAAAGAGACCAACCAGTCCATAGGATACTAACAACTCAAGCAGCAGTTGTAGCACCCGATATAGAACAACACCAAAGACACCAACCAGTCCATAGGATACTAACAACTCAAGCAGCAGTTGTAGCACCCGATATAGAACAACACCAAAGACACCAACCAGTCCACAGGATACTAACAATCCTAGCAGCAGTTGTAGCACCCGATATAGAACAACACCAAAGACACCAACCAGTCCACAGGATACTAACAACTCAAGCAGCAGTTGTAGCACCCGATATAGAACAACACCAAAGACACCAACCAGTCCATAGGATACTAACAACTCAAGCAGCAGTTGTAGCACCCGATATAGAACAACACCAAAGACACCAACTAGTCCATAGGATACTAACAACTCAAGCAGCAGTTGTAGCACCCGATATAGAACAACACCAAAGACACCAACTAGTCCATAGGATACTAACAACTCAAGCAGCAGTTGTAGCACCCGATATAGAACAACACCAAAGACACCAACCAGTCCATAGGATACTAACAACTCAAGCAGCAGTTGTAGCACCCGATATAGAACAACACCAAAGACACCAACCAGTCCACAGGATACTAACAATCCTAGCAGCAGTTGTAGCACTCGATATAGAACAACACCAAAGACACCAACCAGTCCACAGGATACTAACAACTCAAGCAGCAGTTGTAGCACCCGATATAGAACAACACCAAAGACACCAACTAGTCCATAGGATACTAACAACTCAAGCAGCAGTTGTAGCACCCGATATAGAACAACACCAAAGACACCAACCAGTCCATAGGATACTAACAACTCAAGCAGCAGTTGTAGCACCCGATATAGAACAACACCAAAGACACCAACCAGTCCACAGGATACTAACAATTCTAGCAGCAGTTGTAGCACCCGATATAGAACAACACCAAAGAGACCAACCAGTCCATAGGATACTAACAATCCTAGCAGCAGTTGTAGCACCCGATATAGAACAACACCAAAGACACCAACCAGTCCACAGGATACTAACAACTCAAGCAGCAGTTGTAGCACCCGATATAGAACAACACCAAAGACACCAACTAGTCCATAGGATACTAACAACTCAAGCAGCAGTTGTAGCACCCGATATAGAACGACGTCAGAAAGATCACGGGAGATGTGCCATGTGGAAGGCCGTCAAGTCCACCAAGGCTATCACCTATTGTGGGATATGGCCGGCGTCCCTCCCCAGTCAACGCCTTCAGTCATTAGGAATCCGGCAAATATGTATCACGGGGCTGTTGATTGGAGCCGTTCTTCCTGGACAACACGGATCTTTGCCCCGTTCCTGTTATTACGATAGAAGTACCTCTTTATATATTGGAACTAACAGATCTCAACTAATTTTAAAGGCGATGTTTACATAACTAAACGCATCGATTTTATAATCGGCTGTGATCGTTTGATTCATATACATATATCGATTTAGCGATTAGATAGAATAATATTAATGATATGTGTGCTTGTGTGTGTGTGTGTGTGTGCTAACATCTTCGTTAGTTTTTTCGAAGAATTTTATTCTTATTTTTCTAATTTTATTTTATTTTTTACATTTTTTAAACAAACTATTATTTGTATACTCTTTTTTTCCCTCCCCATTCCTTTCTTTCGCACAATTTCATTTCAACATTTTTCATAATTCTATTTATATTTTCTTAATATTTTAGTAAAATTGATTCAGAATTTTCAAGAACACACGAATGACCTTTTAAAAATGATAACTTATCTCACGCCAGAAATTATTTAAGAAATCACATTAGATACATATAAACAAAACTTTTATTCCGAATAATTTTCTCGTACACAAATTCATCTGGTAGGTATAAAAAACTAGCCAAATGACCCGGGCAACGCCCGTGTTTTACCCGATTGAATGTTTTTATTCAAATACTATTTGTTACAATTATAAATTGGCGCCTTAAATAAATGCGTATATTAGTTAATAACTATAGCCTATGTGCTTTATCTGTCTATGTACTGTTGGCTTCCGTAGGCGTCTCATACTGGGAAAAAGAAAGACGGGATTCCATTTAGTTATTAACTAATATATGCATTTATTTAAGGAGCGACCCGCTCCAACACAATAGTTACAAAAACGAAAAAGCGAGTGGGGAGGCATGATGGGGGGTAGGGGGGGGGGGGGGCAAAGGTGGCGTGATCATAGCCGACCAATAGGAGGGCGCCATTCCAAAAAAAGAAGCAAACGGTGACAGAGTTGATTAGGAGATGAGGAATGACGCTCGTAACTGTATATAGAATAGTTTTTTTCTAATAAAGAAGAAAATATATTTTTACATATAGTAATAAAATAGATTATATATATAGGGAGAACAAGCTATCCCATTATTTTACATTTTAAAATTATTAATAGTTCAGTACCCACACAAAGGTTTTATCGAACAAGTAGGCAAAAAATAATTTAGAGATTTTTCAAGTTGCTACGTTGGCAGATATGAGAAAATTGCTTGTAATTCTCGCTGAGAAGATTTAAGAAATACGAAGTGTATCAGTCAAATGACAATGAAGTTGGAAACTTTATACGATATACAAAAAGAATAAACTTTCTAGCTTCGCTGATAAGGTAATTGGTAATCTCAATTTTCACCTGAATTTACAATAAATAACTGATTTGGCTTTGGCTAAGATTTGAGAAATACGAAGTGTATTGGGTCATTAGTCAAATGACAATGAAGTTGGAAACTTGATACGATATACAAAAAGAATAAAATTTTCACCTTCGCGGATAAGGTAATTGGTAATCTTCTCAATTTCCATCTATATTTACAATAAATAACCAATATGGCTTTGGAATTGAGGGAGAGTAAATGCCCCTGTCTACGACCAAAATGTTTACACAATCACGTAAGATAAATATAGAAAAAAAAAACGGACCATCAACACTTGACTGCACATCAATGTTGATCCGGTGTGCCGTCCGCAAGCCATCTGGAGTACATCCGGTGTCGCCCATGTATGTCCCTGGGATAGTGAACGGCGAACTATGGCGCATAGACTGCTCAAGGCCAATCTTGTTGACAAGAGCGGAAAGGTATGGAAGTTAATGGCGAGTAGAAATGGTCGAGTATGAAATTTTTTGGCAAATTTGAAAGTGGTTGAGTATTACAGATAATGGTAAATTTGAGTGGTAAAGTATAAAAGATAATGGCAAAGTAGAAAGTGGTAAAGTATGAAAGATAATGGCAAATTTGAGTATGGTTGAGTATAAACGATAAAGGCAAAGTAGAAAGTGGTTGAGTATGAAAGATAATGGCAAATTATAGAAAGTGGTTGAGTATGAAAGATAATGGCAAAGTAGAAAGTGATCGAATATTAAAGATAATGGCAAAGTCGAAAGTGGTCGAGTATGAAAGATAATGGCAAAGTAGAAAGTGGTTGAGTATAAAATATTATAGAAAAGTAGAAAAAGGTTTAGTATGAAAGATAATGGGAAATTATTGAAAGTGGTTGAGTATGAAAGATAATGGAAAATTATAGAAAATGGTTGAGCATGAAAGATAATGGCAAAGTAGAAAGTGGTTGAGTACGAAATATAAGGGCAAAGTAGAAAGTGGTTGAGTACGAAATATAAGGGCAAAGTAGAAAGTGGTTGAGTATGAAATATAATGGCAAAGTAGAAAGTGGTCGAGTATGAAAGATAATGGCAAAGTAGAAAGTGGTTGAGTATAAAGATAATGGAAAATTATAGAAAATGGTTGAGCATGAAAGATAATGGCAAAGTAGAAAGTGGTTGAGTACGAAATATAAGGGCAAAGTAGAAAGTGGTTGAGTACGAAATATAAGGGCAAAGTAGAAAGTGGTTGAGTATGAAAGATAATGGCAAAGTAGAAAGTGGTCGAGTATGAAAGATAATGGCAAAGTAGAGAGTGGTTGAGTATGAAAGATAATGGCAAAGTAGAAAGTGGTTTAGTATGAAATATAATGGCAAATTAGAAAGTGGTCGAGTATGAAAGATAATGGCAAAGTAGAAAGTGGTTGAGTATGAAAGATAATGGCAAAGTAGAAAGTGGTTTAGTATGAAAGATAATGGCAAAGTAGAAAGTGGTCGAGTATGAAAGATAATGACAAAGTAGAAAGTGGTCGAGTATGAAAGATAATGACAAAGTAGAAAGTGGTTTAGTATGAAAGATTATGGCAAAGTACGAAATTTAATACAAAGTATGTGAAAGAAAGAGATAAAAAAAAAAACGAAAATTAATAATAATTACAAATTATATCACCAATATACAAAAGTATGAAAGATTACAGCAAGTATACAAAGCCCAACTTGAAAGTATTCAATAGTTTTTAAACAAAAAGTACCAAAAAATAACTATAAAGTACGAAACAAATAATTATAAAAAGACGCAATATCTATGAAAACATATCTGTAAAATTAAAGAATATTTATACACAATAAATGATCAGCTTTTTCGGTCAATAGGTGAGAGTATATTACATTTAGGTAGGAGATCGGCCACTCAGGAAAAACAAGTTTGGATATGTGAAAACAAATCTCGAATAGAAAAACAATAAATACGAAACGGTCGAATTACCAAAGTAATAAAGGTGATGAAGGTAGTTCGAAGGATTGGTGAAGAGAGAGGGCCGTGTGAATTCCGGCAAAGTTGGTCATGAAGGCCTTGCAGCATCATGCCGACCTCATTCTGCGGCCACGCCTAGAGTCTCCTCTTCTCTAGCCGACATACTGCCTGGTTGCCTCGTGTTGCCTTGTCTCACCATTCCTCTCTTTCCACTCAAATATACGTTTTGGAATCAATATTGTTTGTATGCTATGTCGCTCTCAACTCACTTCCACCTGCAACTGCAATGCAACTGCATAACAAATGAAAATATTAAGACACGAATGTCTCTTCTCACAATATTTTTTGTATGCTATGTTGCTCTCAACTCCCAACATATAACTGCATAACAAATGAAAACATTAAGACACGAATGTCTCTTCTCACAATATTGTTTGTATGCTATGTTGCTCTCAACTTCCAACATATAACTGCATAACAAATGAAAACATTAAGACACGAATGTTTCTTTTTCACAATATTGTTTGTATGCTATGTTGCTCTCAACTCCCAACATATAACTGCATAACAAATGAAAACATTAAGACACGAATGTCTCTTCTCACAATATTGTTTGTATGCTATGTTGCTCTCAACTTCCAACATATAACTGCATAACAAATGAAAACATTAAGACACGAATGTTTCTTTTTCACAATATTGTTTGTATGCTATGTTGCTCTCAACTCCCAACATATAACTGCATAACAAATAAAAATATTAAGAAACGAATGTCTCTTCTCACAATTTTGTTTGTATGCTATGCCGCTCTCAACTCACTTCCAACATATAACTGCATAACAAATGAAAACATTAAGACACGAATGTTTCTTTTTCACAATATTGTTTGTATGCTATGTTGCTCTCAACTCCCAACATATAACTGCAAAACAAATGAAAACATTAAGACACGAATGTCTCTTCTCACAATTTTGTTTGTATGCTATGTTGATCTCAACTCACTTCCAACATATAACTGCATAACAAATGAAAATTTTAAGACGCGAATGCTTCTTTTCACAATATTGTTTGTCGAGGAGCATTGCTCGATGCAAATAATTAAATGTAATTCTACTGTCCTAAAAGCTTATGTTCATAGTTTGCTTTAATAGCATTTTTAAGATTTGTCCCTTCAGTGTAGCATATAAAAGCAGAATGATTCAATACAGTATTAGAACTCTAAAGAAGCGGTTTGTAGATTAAAATGGCGAAACCGCTGGGAGGGTTCACCACTGACGAGCCAAGCCCTCCTAATATTTTTCATCGCAGTAAGGACAGTAAAAGTTTGATTTATTTGTGAAAAGAAACATTTGCGTCTTAATGTTGTCATTTGTTATATATAGATGGCGCGTTATATTGCTTTATATTAATATAAATGCATTAAAAAAGAGAATTTTTCCAGTTGGAATATTGTTATATAATGAAAAATTGAGAGAAAATGGTATTTATATATCAAAAGGTTGTCATCTTTCATTATAAAGCATTAAGAATGCATTTAAAGATCTTCTCTGCTAAACACGAGCACACTCAGATAGGTATATATGCCTCAACACCTGCTTTGGAAAAATCAGACAAAAGCCAACCTGTATACCATGGTTTCGGATTATGGCCCTTATCAGTACAGGAACGGCTTCGATGCCATAACATCCTACGGGAGGAGTGTTATGGAAGATTCGTTAGATTTCATAACTCCTGTCATATGACGCTACGAAGTCGCCCCTCTATTGATGAAGACCATAGCCTGACACTGTAGTATACAGAATGGATTTTATATCAAAATTTTCCAAAATTTGTGCTGCGGCTTAGTCGCCGATTTTAGTCTGAACGTTTTGCGCAGAGAAGATCGAGAAATTCATAATTTTTTAAAGGGAGAGGTGCCCCTTTTTGGTATATATATATAAAGGTTTTATAATATTTAAAGAAAGTTATAGAAAAATTTTGATGTCGAATTGTGAGTATTATAATGTCAGTATAGCAAGCTATTACTGAATAATAAAGTAGAATTAAATATAATTTATATGAAAGATAGTTGGTATTAGAGAAGGAGTATTATATAATTATAAAACAAATGATAAAAATATTACTTTTAAGGTATCTAAAAGTTTTTATTTTTATTTTAAGTAACAACATAGGGTTATAACAAGTTCACGCTGTAGCATCGGCAGTTACGCATCATAGAAGCAGAACATAGGAAGAATTGAAGGTATTAGGATAAGAAAAAGAGCAAAGACAGAACCATGTTAACTTTGTATCAAACATTTAAAGTTAAAAAGAAAGAAGATTTAAATTTTTTTAAAGTAATTAAAAAAAAATGTTTTTTCAATCCTTCTACAATTATCTTTCATATAAATTATATTTAATTCTACTTATATATATACAACATAACGCCTTGCTGCAGGATTCTATTCATGTACTAAAGGTGTCACCTATCTATTCAAAAATGCGTTAAATCTTTATCACCACCATTACGTTTTGTACTGGGGTCATAAACTAAGTTTATTGTTTTAATACCTTTTTAAAAGGGAGAGGTGCCACTTCAGGTACATATATACACTGCGTGACATTGAAAATGGAACACCAAGAAATAGTGGCCAGAAAATTATGCAAATTTCAGGGTAGACGCGCCTAACCGAGTTATGCAAATGATGTAAAATGCGCAGCTCTCGTGCGCACATGGAGTAAGATATAAGGGAAGGAACTTGCAGAAAGGACAGTATTCGTGTCGTTATTTCTTCAAGGAAAATCATTGTAGAAATTTTTTTCTTGTGTCAAAAGACACGTGTAATAACAGAGAATGCCAGGTCATCGTAAACGGAGGCAGTTCAAGCAGACAGACGCTTTTACGAGGGGCATGGTGATCGGACTGAAAAGGGCAGGTTGGTCCATACGTCAAATCGCAGCTGATACACACCTTGGTGCGTCCACGGTGCACCGACTGTGGAGAAGATGGTTGGAACAAGGAAATGTGGCAATTTATAGGAATGTCGGTGCAACCAGATTGACGTCAGCACGTGTGGATCGGCGTATCCTTCGAGAAGCAGTGGCGGCCCCACAAGCCACTTGTACCGCCATCCTGCAACATGTGCAAGACACCCTAGATCATTCCATCTCGACCAGAACCATTTCCCGTCGATTGGTTGCTAATGGCTTGCACTCATGCCGTCCGCTAAGAAGACTGCCATTGACCCCACCGAATAGGCGCCAACGTTTGGAATGGTGCCGGGCTAGATCGACGTGGATGACGGAATGGCACAGGGTCGTGTTCTCAGATGAGTCGCGTTTCTGCTTGTCCAGTGATAGTCGCCGTGTACGCGTGTGGCGTCGACGTGGAGAAAGGTCCAATCCGGCAGCAATTGTGGAACGCCCCACCGTGCGACAACGTGGAATCATGGTTTGGGGCGCAATCGCGTATGATTCCAGGTCACCTTTACTTCGTATTCAGGGCACTATGACGGCCCAACGATACGTTGATGATGTGCTGCGACCGGTGACACTCCCCTACCTTCAGGGGGTACCCAATGCCCTTTATCAGCAGGATAACGCCCGACCGCACACTGCTCGCATTAGCCAACAAGCTCTGCAAGATGTACAGATGCTTCCCTGGCCACCGTACTCTCCTGATCTCTCACCAATCGAGCACGTCTGGGACATCATTGGACGCCGTTTGCATGCCTTGCCATAGCCACGTTCAGAAGACGAACTGTGGCAAATGGTTGAGAGGGAATGGAGAGCCATCCCTCAGGACGCCATCCGTACTCTGATTGACTCTCTACCTAGACGTGTTGCTGCGTGCATCGCCGTCCGCGGTGGTCCTACTTGCTACTAAGCCGACGCCGTTCTCGCTCTGTATTATGACTATCATTTTGAAATAAAGATCACTTATTGTTCGTCCCTGTCTCTCTCTGTCTGCCGAGTTTCATCACTTTCTGGCCACTATTTCTTGGTGTTCCATTTTCAATGTCACGCTGTGTATATTTGATACGCAGTGACATTGATATCTTCCTTCATTGTATCAGTCCAGTTCTTTTGTGCTTTTTCCGCGCCGTTTGGAGGCGATTTTGTTGCGATGCCGTCCAACGCGGCAAAATGAGCATTACCTTTGCCAGCAGGTAAATTAACATAATTAGCAATGTCTTCAATTTTGTAAGAAATTTCATTCTGCAAAGCAGTTTTCGCAGATATCTCTGCACTGGCTTGGAGTTCAGAGCTGGGCCTTTTAAGCCCACGTGCAGAATGTCCAGGGCTTTCAGCCAATACCACATTTTCCACACCTTCCAGCATTTTTACACACTCCAAAGGCGAAAATAGCCGGATATCGAAAAAAAGCGTGTCCGCTCGCTCTAGTGTGTGTGTGTGTACCTAGACAGGCATCTGTACTTTTAATTGTACAGCATTACGATGCACTGTTTACTAATGATGATGAAGAATGAGCCCCACATCACCATTTTATCATCTCTAGTAAAGTCTTTCTACAATGCTGATGAACAGTGCATCGTTCTGATGTACAATTGATGAGAGAAGTGTCTCTTTTGGTACACGAATATCATCCTCCCGTACTTTATCTTATATACATAGTGTGATCAATAATTTACAGGAATGGTAAACATTCAAAGAAATACAAAAGTATAATAAAGTTTTATTTAAAATTTCTCAAAATGATCACCGTCACTATCTATACACTTGTTCCATATTTTTTTCCAGATATCAAAACACCTCTGAAAATCCTCATCTTTCAGGCTTTTCAAAATATTCTTCGTATTCTCCTTTATTTCAGATATTGAGTCAAATCAACGTCCTTTTAAGACTTTTTAAATTTAAGGGTTAAGGAAAAAGGCGTTGGGAGCAAGGTCAGGTGAATAGGGTGGCTGGAGTAATAAAGCAATTCCGTTTTTAGCCAAATAGAGTTGTACAGTGACGGCTGTATGTGGCCGGGCGTTGTCATGATGCAAGAGCCAATTTTTCCGATGCCATTTTCGGGTCGTTTCTGACGCACAGCCTCCCTCAAACGTCACAATACATCAAGATAGTAATGTTGATTAATGGTCTGACCCTCGGGCACGAATTCATAGTGTACCAATCCCTTTACATCAAAGAAAGTGATAAGAAGACACTTAATCTTCGATTTGATCATCCTTGCTTTCTCTCGCTTGTTCGACCATCTTTAAATCGTGCAAACCATTCAAATGTCCTCGATTGTGATAGGGCATCTTCTTTAAAAGCCTTCTTCAACATTTGAAATGATTCTGAAGCTGTTTTTCCTAATTTAAAGCAAAACTCTATGCAGACTCGCTGTTTTTCAATACAGTCCATACTGAAGTTAGAAAATGTTCTGATATACTCGAGCTTATAAATTCGAAAAAACGTGAGCGCATGCGTCTGTGTGATCTTTTTTTTTCTACGTGATGATAAATGTATTATCTATAAGGTCCTTATAAAATTATTTCATTATTTTCAATATTTTACGTGATCCAGTCTCATTCCTAGAAATTATTGATCACACGTTGTATATGTTTTGAAAATAGAGCAATCCATATTTAAATCATTAGATAATAAAAATACATATATTGGATTGAATAAAATATTTATTTGTCAATATTTCGGTTGGCCAACCTTTATCAAGACATTACATTTTTGTATAAACAAACTCGTATTATTTTAAACTGGAAATGCGGCGCTGAGTTTGTTTATACAAAAATGTAATGCCTTGATAAAGGTTGACGTTCAGCCAACCAAAATATTGGCAAATAAAACTTTTATTCAATCCAATATATGCCATTTTATTATAAAATATATATGTTTATGTGTGAAAAAAAGAGTAATAAAAATAGAAAAAGTAAGGTGTTGATATAAAAATAAAAACTTCGTATCCTGACCGCTTAAATGAGCTTTTTAAATGGTATCTAGTGGAACATATATCAATTCATGGTTGATTTAGGTTTGTTCTATAATAGTTAGCCATCCCATAGCGCTCTGCCATCTAATATGATCATGTGAGAAGTTAGGATATGTGCTTTTCTGTTTCAAATATCTGATATATCTGTATATATGAAGTGTTGGCATTGTGCCGGGCTGAAGTTCGATCAAAGTGGCTGGCCGGTCCATCCCCCCGGTACCCCCGGGCGGGGACGATATATATATAGCCCCATCCTTATTATCTCCTCCGACTGGGCGGTGCATTGTGCCATAACAATGGACTTCACGCTCATTAGTTGAAAATATATACAAATTCGGCCGCGTTTTCGCTTTTTATGCTGCAATTAGGTTGTATGATGAATGCCCGTTGGAACTGCTTCTGCCCTGGTCACTCGAGTGGTGAAAGTACGATGGGTATAAAAGGAAGTAAACACTGGCAAAAATAAGCATCACCTTTCTTGGTCTGCTCGCCAAGTCACGACTGATATCACAATGAACTTTCGACAACATAAGAGATGTATATGTTTATCTTTGAAGTGAAAGTTGCACGATCATGTTTTCCTGATCCCGTACATTTCCTCTATTGTATTATTTATTCATATAGTTTTGTACTCCAACGTACTTTTGGCCTTATTCATTCCTTGATTTATCAGATAGCCTCTAGGATCATCCTTTTTGGTCGTTGAGGTACATCTTGAACCACGCCGACTAGGGCGAACAACCTGAAGCGCTTTCCTGGTTAGCTTATCTTGATTTATATTTAAAAAATGGTATTTTCCAATATTCTGGGATTTTAAAAATCAAAGAATAGTTAATATTTATTCCGATAGATTGCGCGAGTCATCAGCCACTTTCAATTGTGTGATTAAGAGATGTTTTGTTTTTATTAAAAGGAAAATTTTGGTTTTCTAAATTTGCAGTTCTGATTGAGAATAATGCTTTTTGTGTGTGAAAACAAAAGCTTTGATTATATTTATATATATAATAAGGTGATCTTCATTTATAAAGTTCAATATCCTTCTTCCAAAAATTTCCATCTATATTTTGGCCATAGATTTAACCTAACCACCTTACCTACGGCCATACCACATTGAAAACACCGGCTCTCGTCCGATCACCGAAGTTAAGCAATCTCGGGCCCGGTCAGTACTTGGGAGGGTGACCACCTGGGAACACCGGGTGCTGTAGGCTATTACCTTTAACTCCGCCTTTGCTGGTCCCAAGCCCGGATGAAAAAGGAGGAGGGGGAGCAGTGACAAACTCACTAAAAAACCTGGGTTCAGCTGGCCCGGCTGACAGTACCCTGTAAGGGCTCCTGATCCAGGGATACAGGATGAGCAGCGTCTGTACTCCATGTTAGGAGCGGTTGCACATGGCGTCTGTTCCTCATGTCAGAGGCGGCCATTTCATATTGGAGCTAAGTCGGCCTGCCACTGAGTAGTGCTCCCAGTCTTAATGACAAAGGCAGACGCATTTTACTTCACCCAATCATGATGATTGTCCCCCGGCAGACACCATCAAACCATCAAAAGCTGATTGAGTGGAGATAAGAAAGAAGAAGACCTTGCCAGCTAAACACCTCTTTGACAGATTGTGAAGATTCCAATAAATCCTTGTGAATCTCATTAAATAAAGTCCTCTCTAGACTAAAGAGGGCCATTATCCCGAAACCATGAACTTTAGGTAGACGCTTCTCAGTTTGCCAAATATGGTTTTGTGGCTTTGTTACCGACCCGAGGCTGCTAGTTGCGGCGACGGTCAATAGATGGCGTCTAGTTTTGACGAGAGAGGCGACCTTTGCTTTTAAAGATCAATTTCTTACCGGATAAATTTCCATATATATTTACTAGTAATGTTTATATTAAACTTCAGGTTGACCCGGTCAATTATCCACTTTTTCTAGCGGTCCTCCTGGACCCAACTTGTCAGACAGAAAGTTTACACTTTGATCCTCTATACGACCATATTCTCTATAACCTAAATTGTATAAAGTTTACTTCAAAATGTCTATTTAATAATTGATTTTACCATAATCGCTAAATATAAAACATTAAAAGGAGTATTTTAGTGTATCAATATTATTTTGTACTGTCTAAATATAAGAAGTTCTCACCGTTTTATATTTTATTTATATAATATATTACGTGTATATTGTTGCACCAAGTTGAAGCTTTGCAGGGTCGTCGACCTTGGTTTCTTCCTTCTTGGTGTTATACACATTTCCCGAGCGGGTTTCCATATTCAAAGCAAATAAATAAAATTAAATGTAAATAAATAAAAGTAAATAAAAATAAATTACCTTTCAACGTTATTGTGTTTATTTATTCGTCGTCTTCCTCGTAGGTCGTGATCCGCAGTCTTCGTCTCGGTCCTCTCTCGCTCCAATAACCAATCAAGATGTATGTACAATAGATATTACAAAAGGAGTGAAACTATAAAAAGGAATGATGATAATCTAAATATTCTGTTTTAATTAAATATCATAGAATATTTTGAATAAATGTAAGGCACATTAACATTGATGTAATATATATTAAGACCTTCATATAAGAAATACATTTAAATTAGATGTGATATATGCACACAATGATATTGGGCTCTTTTGCTTCTATATCCGGACCAAATCGATTGACATAGGCTTAGAGTACAGTATGCTAAAAATTCGCCTACCAGAGTATAAATAAGCTTGTATCTTTTGGAATCTCTTAGCCTTTTAGCCAGTAGAAGGGCGTGTGGCCCGAAAGCTCGCTCGCGTTTATTAAAAAAGAAACTCATCTTCCTTCATGTTTTACTTTATTCGATTATCTAAACAGGAAGAGTTCTATCGCTTACAGAAGAATTATATAAATATACAAAAATAGCCCAATATACACAATAGTAGAATGTTGGATTAAGTTGGCGAAATCACTTGGAGTTTCACCACTGATGAGCCAAACTCTTCCATTAATTTTTATCGCGGTCAGAACAGTAGGAGACTATAAATCACGAAAGAAAGGTTCTCGCTAAAATGGTTTTATTGATTTCACATAAACGACATGTTGTCCTTTGTTCATATCTACATACCCTCATACACAAAACTCAAAGAAGTTTCATATTTCCATCTATATTTTGGCCATAGATTTAACCTAACCATCTTGTCAGCTAAGCACCTCTTTGGCGGATTGTGAAGATTCCATTAGGTCCCTTGTGGATCTCATTGAATAAAGTCCGCCCCGGACTAAAGAGGTCCATTAGTTCGTAACTATGGTCTCTAGGTAGGGGCTTCTCAGTTTGCCAAAGCTGATGTTGTGGCTTTGTCACCGAACCGAGGCCGGTTGTTGTTGTTTTTAAAGGAGATAGATAGTCAATTTTGTTCACACTTGGTTATCTCGTGTGTTTTCAATAAAGGTGACTGTGTATCAAATATCTTTCAGAGGTATTGTCTGGATCTCGATATGCATGCTAAATGGTATAACTTCCTTAAATTTTGTCTATGAGTGAATATAAAGACAATTCAAAAGGTGACAGAACTTCGTTTGGTTGTTAACACTCAAAGGTGAGGTTGAACTTGTGCAAAAATCGGATATGAAACCATGAAAGACCAGTATTTGTTCGAAAAAAGAGAAACCATGTAACCATCTTAAGAAGAGAAACTACTGAAGAAGAAAACTGGAATGTACAGTCAATTGAGTTTCTAAAAGATTGCGGACATTTTATGAATAGAGAGTAGAAATTAAGAAAAGAAGATAATCTAAAAATGATGTATTGATGACAAAACCACATTATATTTGACGTAATTCTTATAAAATATGAAGCGCCTCAAGGTAAAAGTAACGAGTGAACAAAAATCTTAAAAAAGAATGTCAAATTGCCCCCAAGTTGGTAATTCTATTGTATAGAAACACCAGACTTGCTCCCGTAGTTACATTTTTTGAAGCTCCAAGCTCTTTGTCTTCCAATTCAACTTTAAAATTAGCATCTTTTAGACACCTTAAATGACAAGTAGAGCCTAAAATTTATCTTTATTACTCTTTTATATATATTTTAGATAATAAAAAAGCATATATTGGATTAAATAAAATATTTATTTGCTAATATTTCGGTTGGCTGAATGCCAACCTTTGTCAAGGTATTACATTTTAGATATTCAAAAGTTTATACAATATTTATAAAAATTACACACAAAAATTATACAGAATGTAATGTCTCGACAAAAGTTGGCGTTCAGCTAACTGAAATATTGGCAAATAAATTTTTTATTCAATACAATATATGATTTTTTATTATCTAAAATGTATATAAAGAGTATGAAAGCTAAATTTTAGGATTGTTCATGGGTTGGGGATTCATGGATTGTTCTATATTCATAACTTTTATATGTAGATGTTCTGAATTATTATTTTAAAAAATTCCTAAAAATATCAAATAGCTTGAATCCTATCCAGTAAGTAATCCAAAGTAAGCAGGTGTTCCCTGATCAGGAAAGTGACCCGTCAAGTGATCAAGATCATTATGCCCTGAGGTTACAGGAAGCATTAGCGAAAAATCTCAACTTCACACCCGATTGGCTTGACGAATTCTAAAATAGAGAAAATTATTCAAGAAGAAATCCGTCATTTGCAAATCTAATCGGGAATCAAGAAAACCAAAATGTAGGCCGGTTAGAGAAACAGAAAAAAAAAAGAGGGTGGTACGCCTCTCGGGCAGAAATCAGGATTGATTCCATGGAGAACCTCCAATATAGATTATCTACGTCTAGATATTGTTGCACCAGGTTGTGGCTTGGTAGACTCTTCAACCTTGATTCTCTCCTGTGCCGGGTCTTGCATCTAACCAGAGCGTGTTTCAACCATCCTACAAATTTAAATAAGAGAATAATGAGATAACTCTACTTTAAGTAGCCTCCAGAATTATTTATTTATTTCTCACATCAAAGAGAGCAGTGAAGTCACACAGTATACCAAAATACAAATGGTTATTTTATAATACATAAATCTGTTTATAATATATATATTCTGTTTAATAAAATAAATATATATAAATTTGAATTTAAAATATATCAAAAATAATATTACAAATTAAAATAAAATAAGTGCATTAGCCATGATGCAACAATATTGAAGACATTAAAAAATATCTTGAAAGTGTGTATTCATTAGGTTAATATACACTGCGTGACATTGAAATGGAACACCAAGAAATAGTGGCCAGAAAATTATGCAAATTTCAGGGTAGACGCGCCTAACCGAGTTATGCAAATGATGTAAAATGCGCAGCTCTCGTGCGCACATGGAGTAAGATATAAGGGAAGGAACTTGCAGAAAGGACAGTATTCGTGTCGTTATTTCTTCAAGGAAAATCATTGTAGAAATTTTGTTCTTGTGTCAAAAGACACGTGTAATAACAGAGAATGCCAGGTCATCGTAAACGGAGGCAGTTCAAGCAGACAGACGCTTTTACGAGGGGCATGGTGATCGGACTGAAAAGGGCAGGTTGGTCCATACGTCAAATCGCAGCTGATACACACCTTGGTGCGTCCACGATGCACCGACTGTGGAGAAGATGGTTGGAACAAGGAAATGTGGCAATTTATAGGAATGTCGGTGCAACCAGAGTGACGTCAGCACGTGTGGATCGGCGTATCCTTCGACAAGCAGTGGCGGCCCCACAAGCCATTTGTACCGCCATCCTGCAACATGTGCAAGACACCCTAGATCATTCCATCTCGACCAGAACCATTTCCCGTCGATTGGTTGCTAATGGCTTGCACTCATGCCGTCCGCTAAGAAAACTGCCATTGACCCCACCGAATAGGCGCCAACGTTTGGAATGGTGCCGGGCTAGATCGACGTGGATGACGGAATGGCACAGGGTCGTGTTCTCAGATGAGTCGCGTTTCTGCTTGTCCAGTGATAGTCGCCGTGTACGCGTGTGGCGTCGACGTGGAGAAAAGTCCAATCCGGCAGCAATTGTGGAACGCCCCACCGTGCGACAACGTGGAATCATGGTTTGGGGCGCAATCGCGTATGATTCCAGGTCACCTTTACTTCGTATTCAGGGCACTATGACGGCCCAACGATACGTTGATGATGTGCTGCGACCGGTGACACTCCCCTACCTTCAGGGGGTACCCAATGCCCTTTATCAGCAGGATAACGCCCGACCGCACACTGCTCGCATTAGCCAACAAGCTCTGCAAGATGTACAGATGCTTCCCTGGCCACCGTACTCTCCTGATCTCTCACCAATCGAGCACGTCTGGGACATCATTGGACGCCGTTTGCATGCCTTGCCACAGCCGCGTTCAGAAGACGAACTGTGGCAAATGGTTAAGAGGGAATGGAGAGCCATCCCTCAGGACGCCATCCGTACTCTGATTGACTCTCTACCTAGACGTGTTGCTGCGTGCATCGCCGTCCGCGGTGGTCCTACTTGCTACTAAGCCGACGCCGTTCTCGCTCTGTATTATGACTATCATTTTGAATTAAAGATCACTTATTGTTCGTCCCTGTCTCTCTCTGTCTGCCGAGTTTCATCACTTTCTGGCCACTATTTCTTGGTGTTCCATTTTCAATGTCACGCAGTATGACATCTACGATCACAAAACATTGCAACTCGTGTCATTCTGTACCCGTAGATGGACGTCTTGCCAGAAATCTTGTACCATCATTCTCTTATAAAAGAATCTCTTCTCCCCGACTTGTGTTTTCTTCTATAGCGAATAGGGAGTTTATCATTGTCTTTATTGAAGAAATTTCTTTCTATATTTATCTATCTATAGCACTATTCTTGTTGCCACAGAGAAAGAGAGAGAAATTATACTTCTACCTAATATTATTATATTGTAACCATCAAACATTAAAGAATGGTATTCATTGAGAAAACTAGTATATAGATTTAAGAAATTTCTTTTTATCAAATTCACCGTTCTTCGTAATCATAATTATATGTCTAAATATTCCTTCATATAGTTACATAAAGTATGTTATAAAATATTAACTGGCGCTGCTATATATATACTTGCCGAATGACCCAGGCAACGCCCGTGTTGTACCCGATCGAATGTTTTGATTCAAATACTATTTGTTACAATTATAAATTGGCGCCTTAAATAATTGCATATGTTAGTTAATAACTATAGCCTATGTGCTTTATCTGTCTATGTACTGTTGGCTTCCGTAGGCGTCTCTTACTGGGAAAAAGAAAGAGAGGATTCCATTTGGTTATTATCTAATATATGCATTTATTTAGGGAGCGACCCGCTCCAACACAATAGTTACAAAGACGAAATGGCGAGTGGGGGGGGGAGGGGTGGGGGGCATGATGGGGGGGGGGGGGGCAAGGGTAGCGTGACCGTAGCCAACCAATAGGAGGGCGCAATTCCAAAAAAAAAAGCAAACGGTGACAGAGATGACTGATTAAGAGATGAAGAATGACGCTCGTAACTGTATATAGAATACAGTTACGAGCGTCATTCCTCATCAGTCGTCTATGTCACCGTTTGCTTTTTTTTTTTTTGGAATGGCGCCCTCCTATTGGTTGGCTACGATCACGCCACCTTTGCCCCCCCCCCCCCCCATCATGCCTCCCCTACTCGCTCTTTCGTTTTTGTAACTATTGTTTTGGAGCGGGTCGCTCTTTAAATAAATGCATATGTTAGTTAATAACTAAATGGAATCCTCTCTTTCCTTTTCCCAGTATGAGACGCCTACGGAAGCCAACAGTACATAGACAGATAAAGCACATAGGCTATAGTTATTAACTAATATATGCATTTATTTAAGGCGCCAATTTATAATTGTAACAAATAGTATTTGAATAAAAACATTCAATCGGATAAAGGATTCATATGTTTTTTTTTTTCGAATTTTCTCTCATTTGAAAGCGATTTTTCTAAACCATCGACATTTTATTTATTTTCACTTATTATAGGACCTTTCGTAAATTTCTAAGAGTTGATATTATTTTTTCGTATATTTATTTATCAGAAAATAAAAGATAGTTCTTTCAAGAAAACCAAATCCGAGATCGAGATCTTTCGGTTGTTTTAAATTTTTATGTGAATATTTGTGTGGTCTAAAGGGTTTTTAAAAGGGGTTTTTAAATACATAAATAAGAATTACTGCCCAAACGCGTACTGTCCATGTTCTAAAGCCTTTCAAAATGGTTGTTTTAAAAGTGAATCACCCTCAGAATTTGTAGGAAAGACGAGAATCTATCCGTCAGACATGTTTTTGAGAAAGGTGGTTAAATACAATGAATAGAGAAAGTGTTAGAAGTCCAACAAGTGGGACAGTGGGGGAGAAGTGGAGTTAACGGAGGAGCGTTTACTTCACTCCAGAGGACTGGTTGATTATATGTGGCTGGCAGGTCGTGACCGTACCGTTGTGGGCGCGTGCCGCCGTTATCTACACTGCCCGTCGTCGTAGTCTGGCATCAACTCTGAACTGCCCCGGACATCAACTCGTGCAACGGACATCAATTCGTGCAACGGACATCAACTCGTGCAACGGATATTAACTCTGAAGCGCACAGGATACCAACTATGGAGTCTCTGAACATTAACTCTGAATTGCACTGGACTTCAACTCTGAAGTGAACTGGACATCAATTCTGAAGTGAACTGGACATCAATTATGAAGCGCACCAAACATAATCTTTAAAGCGCGCCGGACATCAACTCTGAAGCGCACCAGACATAAATTCTGAAGCTCACTGGATATCAACTATGAATTCACTCAATATCAACACTGAAGCGCACCGGAAGCTCTGAAACGAAAAGGACATCAAATTTGAGGTGCGCCGGATATAAATTCAGAAGTGCGCCGGACATCAACTCTGAAGTTCACTGGACATCAACTCTGAAACTCACTGAACATCAACTCTGAAGCTCACTTGACATAAACTCTGAAGTGCACTGGACATCAACTCTGAAGCTCACTTGACATCAACTCTGAAGTGCACTGGCCATCAACTCTTAAGTGCACTGGACATCAACTCTGAAGCTCACTGGACATCAACTCTGAAGCTCACTGGACATCAATTCTGAAAAGAACAGATCATTAACTCTTAAATTCACCAGAAATCAGCTCTGAAGCGCACTAGACATCAATTCTGAAAAGAACAGATCATTAACTCTTAAGTTCACCAGAAATCAGCTCTGAAGCGCACTAGACATCAATTCTGAAAAGAACAGATCATTAACTCTTAAGTTCACCAGACATCAGCTCTGAAGCGCACTAGACATCAATTCTGAAAATAACAGATCATTAACTCTTAAGTTCACCAGACATCAGCTCGGAAGCGCACTAGACATCAATTCTGAAAAGAACAGATTATTAACTCTTAAGTTCACCAGACATTAGCTCTGAAGCTCACTGGGCATCAATTCTGAAAAGAACAGATCATTAACTCTTAAGTTCACCAGAAATCAGCTCTGAAGCGCACTAGACATTAATTCTGAAAAGAACAGATCATTAACTCTTAAGTTCACCAGACATAAGCTCTGAAGCGCACTAGACATCAATTCTGAAAAGAACAGATCATTAACTCTTAAGTTCACCAGACATCAGCTCTGAAGCGCACTAGACATCAATTCTGAAAAGAACAGATCATTAACTCTTAAGTTCACCAGACATCAGCTCTGAAGCGCACTAGACATCAATTCTGAAAAGAACAGATCATTAACTCTTAAGTTTACCAGACATTAGCTCTGAAGCTCACTGGACATCAATTCTGAAAAGAACAGATCATTAACTCTTAAGTTCACCAGACATCAGCTCTGAAGCTCACTGGACATCAATTCTGAAAAGAATAGATCATTAACTCTTAAGTTCACCAGACATCAGCTCTGAAGCGCACTAGACATCAATTCTGAAAAGAACAGATCATTAACTCTTAAGTTCACCAGACATTAGCTCTGAAGCTCACTGGACATCAATTCTGAAAAGAACAGATCATTAACTCTTAAGTTCACCAGACATCAGCTCTGAAGCTCACTGGACATCAATTCTGAAAAGAACAGATCATTAACTCTTAAGTTCACCAGACATCAGCTCTGAAGCGCACTAGACATCAATTATGAAGCGCACCAGACATCAACTCTGGAACGCATCAGGTATCAATTCTTGTTCGCAATTGGTTAATATAACTAAACGCAGCCTTGCCAGTTTAAAACATAAATAACTCCAACAATCTCATTATGGATGTCAAATCTCCTTTGGTGATCTCTACTCATACCCAGCAGACACCATCCCAAGCCCTACAAACTTGATACTCTTGGATATGATTGAGTAGAGATAAGAAAGCGGAAAACATAAAGCCAACTACCTTCTATAGATATTAGTCCTGCGACAGGCTGATAAGCCTGGAAGCTTGAGTCAATAAAAACTGATAAAGAAACTGATCCCCTGATTTAACTTTGATCTATTTAATTCATCACAGGGGATTAATATCAATAAATTGAAATAACAGCATGCTTATCAAGAAACTTCGTTTTTCTTCTAAAAAAAAGTCAACACTTGATTTTTCCTACAGTAGGATATATTTCAGGTATTTAGTTCAAATGCTAATATTTTAAAGCGCTATCCTCATAAAAATACTTTTTTAATATAGAACAAACGATTATATCAGAGAGTATGTTAAAAAAGAGCATTGTTTGTCGTCAATATATTTATAATATAAGTTAGAAGTCTATAAATAACAACAAAATGCTCAATCATTGAGATTTGTAAAATGCCAGTAAGAAGCATTCGAATCAGATCGAAAACTCTCTCTTGCCTAGAATTCCTACAATACTACTAATGGACCCAGTAATTTGTCGAGAACATATAATTATTGTAATTAGCTACTATTCTCTATATCACTCTTTGTTCCAATTAACCAAACCATTCTTCGATTTATTTATAAAAATTTTAGATAGAAGGGTCATTGACTGCTTGAACTATCTTTAAGGATAGCGAAATCATTGTTATGACTCCTTGCCTCCTATAGCTTGGATAACGGGATGATTGTTATGTCTCCTTGTCTCCTATAGCTTGGATAACGGGATAATTCGTGTTTCAACTGGCTTTATATAGCTTAATAAGGGATCATTGTAATGTCTACTTACCTCCTATAGCTTGGTTAACGGGATCATTGTTGCTGTCTTCTTGCCTCCTATAGCTTTGATAACGGGATTATTGTTGCTGTCTTCTTGCCTCCTATAGCTTGGATAACGGGATCATTGTTATGTTTCCTTGCCTCCTATAGCTTGGATAACGGGATCATTGTTAGGTCTCCATGCCTCCTATAGCTTGGATAACGGGATCATTGTTAGGTCTCCATGCCTCCTATAGCTTGGATAACGGGATCATTGTTAGGTCTCCATGCCTCCTATAGCTTGGATAACGGGATCATTGTTAGGTCTCCTTGCCTCCTATGCTTGGATAACGGTATCATTGTTATGTTTCCATATCTCCTATAGATTGGATAACGGGATCATTGTTATGTTTCCTTGTCTACTATAGCTTGGATAACGGGATCATTGTTATGTTTCCTTGTCTCCTCTAACTTGGATAACAGGATCATTGTTATATCTCGTTGCCTCCTATAGCTTGGATATCGGGATCATTGTTATATTTCGTCGCCTCCTATAGCTTGGATATCGGGATCATTGTTATGTCTCCTTGTCTCCTATAGCTTGGATAACGGGATCATTATTATGTTTCCTTGTCTCCTATAGCTTGGATAACGGTATCATTGTTATGTTTCCTTGTCTCCTATAGCTTGGATAACGGGATAGTTGTTATGTTTCCTTGCCTCCTATAGCTTGGATAACGGGATAATTGTTATGTTTCCTTGCCTCCTATAGCTTTGATAACGGGATCATTGTTATGACTCCATGCCTCCTATAGCTTGGATAACGGGATCATTGTTAGGTCTCCATGCCTCCTATAGCTTGGATAACGGGATCATTGTTAGGTCTCCATGCCTCCTATAGCTTGGATAACGGGATCATTATTAGGTCTCCTTGCCTTCTATGCTTGGATAACGGTATCATTGTTATGTTTCCATATCTCCTATAGATTGGATAACGGGATCATTGTTATGTTTCCTTGTCTACTATAGCTTGGATAACGGGATCATTGTTATGTTTCCTTGTCTCCTCTAACTTGGATAACAGGATCATTGTTATATCTCGTTGCCTCCTATAGCTTGGATATCGGGATCATTGTTATATTTCGTCGCCTCCTATAGCTTGGATATCGGGATCATTGTTATGTCTCCTTGTCTCCTATAGCTTGGATAACGGGATCATTATTATGTTTCCTTGTCTCCTATAGCTTGGATAACGGTATCATTGTTATGTTTCCTTGTCTCCTATAGCTTGGATAACGGGATAGTTGTTATGTTTCCTTGCCTCCTATAGCTTGGATAACGGGATAATTGTTATGTTTCCTTGCCTCCTATAGCTTTGATAACGGGATCATTGTTATGACTCCATGCCTCCTATAGCTTGGATAACGGGATCATTGTTAGGTCTCCATGCCTCCTATAGCTTGGATAACGGGATCATTGTTAGGTCTCCATGCCTCCTATAGCTTGGATAACGGGATCATTATTAGGTCTCCTTGCCTTCTATGCTTGGATAACGGTATCATTGTTATGTTTCCATATCTCCTATAGATTGGATAACGGGATCATTGTTATGTTTCCTTGTCTACTATAGCTTGGATAACGGGATCATTGTTATGTTTCCTTGTCTCCTCTAACTTGGATAACAGGATCATTGTTATATCTCGTTGCCTCCTATAGCTTGGATATCGGGATCATTGTTATATTTCGTCGCCTCCTATAGCTTGGATATCGGGATCATTGTTATGTCTCCTTGCGTCCTATAGCTTGGATAACGGGATCATTGTTATGTTTCCTTGTCTCCTATAGCTTGGATAACGGGATCATTATTATGTTTCCTTGTCTCCTATAGCTTGGATAACGGTATCATTGTTATGTTTCCTTGTCTCCTATAGCTTGGATAACGGGATAGTTGTTATGTTTCCTTGCCTCCTATAGCTTGGATAACGGGATAATTGTTATGTTTCCTTGCCTCCTATAGCTTTGATAACGGGATCATTGTTATGACTCCATGCCTCCTATAACTTGGATAACAGGATCATTGTTATGTTTCCTTGCCTCCTATAGCTTAATAACGGGATAATTATTTTTGTCGCCTTGCCTTCTCTAGCTTGGATAACTGAGACATTTTTCCGAAAGCTTGATCCTCAATCTTAAATAAAATTATCATTGTCATGAATCATTGTTATCGATTCTTGCCCGCGGTAATTTGGGGATTATTTCCATGTAATCCCTTTATTTGAATTCTTGCGTCATTGCTCTTTATTAAATTTCTATCGTATTATGGGAATGATTTCTTGCCTCTTAAGTTAAGATTAACAAAGACATTTGCATGATTCATTCCAATCTCTAGCTTGCCGCTAGTAGAATAATTTTATCCAACTTTCCTTTTTTTTACTTTCATACATCTTTGTCCTCTAGAGCTAAGAAGGTTTTGAGTATGAATTTAGTTTTGGATAATTATCGTTGCTAATACTTCTCGTTTCCTTTTGCTTCTTGCTTTATCATTACTCTGTGACTCTTTTCTAACTTCTCTTTTGATAATTTATTAATTAATAAAAAGGGCATCTCCCGATCGTACATCTTTTAATTGATTAAAGAATATAGAATATTTGACCAATGATCTGGAATAATTAACTATCAATGATTATTTGATAGTTTCACGATTAAGTTTCACGATCAGAAGAAGTTTGATCTTAATTTTTCAACTCTTTGATCTCAGTACAATTTTATCTTTTGTATCATTTTTATACAATTTATTCCATATTTCCAAAAAATATTTTTTCCAAATCCATATTCTTATTTTCCATAGGATCATTCTAATAATAATCTGTATATATTTATCATGTGTATATAATCTTTCTCCATTTTTACCCCTTTGTATATTTCCCACTTTCATAGGTTTCTCTGTCTTGTAACCCCAAGGAGAATCTTCTGTAAGACCTGTGTGTCTTAATAAGTGTGTGTGTGTGTGTGTATACAATTTATTGATTTCTAGAAGAGTACAATACCTACAACTTCCCCCGTCTTTTACCTTCTATCTTGGATAAGAAGATGATTTTAAAGACCCCTTAAACCCTCTCCCAAAGGTTCCTTGTTTGGCCTTTTGTGTTTTTACTATTTTGAATAACTGAAACACGTTATTAAATTTGACTTAAAATTCTTTATAATTCAAAAATTAAATATTTATATCTATTATACACTTTTTTTTTAAATTGCGCCCCTACCAGAGGAATATTTTGTTAATTCGATTTAAAAAAGGAAAATAACATATTACATACATATATTACTTTTAAATTATTATTATTATTATGTTATCCTTATTATTATTTTGAAATTATATATTATACTATTTTGCAAAAGATTGATAGAGATTACCACAAAAATGGTAATAAATCGTGTAAAAATATGCCAATAACTATAAGAAAATTTGAAATTCGTTTTTTTACTCAAAAATAAAATATATAATACATGGATTTCTTTGTACATATTTATACTTCTCTTCTTATAGAACAGTTTTTTCACTTCTTACTTTGTGTTGGAGTCCACAAGAGAATCCTTTGTAAGGCTGAGATTCTGTATAAAGGCTATGGTATCTACCAAATGGATTAATTGATAAACAGGGAGCAATCTCTCGAAATATTTTGAGAAAAAAAAAAGTTTTTTTCTGCTTTACAAATCCAGGTACGCCCTTTTATATAATCCTAAAATAAAAATGTTTATATATTTTCGTTTTAATGCTTTAATATATCATAACATTTAAATAAAAAAGGGCACATCTTTGATTGAAAAATAAACTGTTTTTATGCTATGATATTTTGATGATCAGAATGTTGGTCTTGTTTAAAAGCTTTTGACCATCTGACCATCATCTAACCATCACCATCTTCTAACCATCTGATCGTTGAAATACCATGCAATTAAAACGCAGTTTATTTTCCTATCCAAGATGTGCCCTTTTTTATTTGAATGTTGAATCTTATGTATTGCGGTATTTTTAGAAAGATCATTATTTTTGTAAATATATTTATGATTATCTATCTAACACGGAAAGATCAGGTTCCTAATATATCTTATTGTTTCTCTTTTTTTCCTAATTTATTTTCTTGTATAATATATTTATAACTGCCTCTGTTTTAAAAAATGTAAATCGACGCAATTATCCCTAGCCGGGATATCGCGTTTTGTTTGTTGAAATAAAATAATAATAACATATGTTATACACGAATAAAACAAAAATTCAGGCATTTCATTTTTAACACGTTATCCCATTTTTTTTTAGATTTCAAATATTCTCAAACCTCTTTCTCTTCTATTATTAATGATTACAATGTTTACCCCAATGGTATATACATTATAGAATTCGGTGGTCGATTCCCAACAGCCATGAACCGGGATTGAATCCCGTATTTTACCTTTTTCTGTGAAGAACCTGTTCATATTTTTCATTGTAAATAACATAGGCTAGCTTGCTCTTTTTGAACCATACCTAATAAAGTTATTTTGGAACTGGACAGGTAAGTACGAGGGGTTAAAACCCTCGATTCCAGACAGCCATGAACCGGGTTCAAATCCCGTATTGTACACTTTTCTGTGAAGAACCTTTTCATTGTAAATAACATAAGCTAGCTTGCTCCTTTTGAGAGATACCTAATAAAGTTATTTTTGAATAGGACAGGTAAGTAGGAGGGGTTAAAACCCTCGATTCCCGACAGCCATGAACCGGGAACAAATCCCGTATTGTTAACCTTTTTCTGTGAAGAACCTTTTCATTGTAAATAACATAAGCTAAGTTGCTTCTTTAAGCGGTACCTAATAAAGTTAATTTTGAATAGGTATATAAATCAAATAAAATCAAAATAATATCCTTTATATGTCATCATCAAATGAAAGTTTGGACTAGGAGAAGGAACAATGGGAACGAAGGTAAAGAAGAAAGGAGAGAGAGAAGCTATAAGAAAGAAAGGAGGAAAGTGATTGGTTCAGTGGAGTATTGCCCTGATTGGCTGGTTGAGAGAGCCTCTAAAGAGAGGTGAGGATTAAGGAAGAGATCTATCCATCAGACATACTCTATTAGCTAAGATGATGGGCTCAAAAGAGGATTTTAAAAAGCCTTAATACTGTAATCCCCAATGCCTTAAAATAACAAGTAATAATAGCTGACAAATTCTTAAATCCCTGTGTCCTATATTTTATCTTGATTCTTAAATTAATTTTCTAGATATTTAACGCCAACAGAAATACATTAAACTTGTGTGTGTGTGTTTTTTATGATGCATTAGCGCGCCATCTGTTATGAAAATTCAAAAATAGTATAGATGCGTATGGTTATTTTAAAAAATTAAACAATTTCTACTGCTCTTACTGCAATGGAAAAATAAATAATGGGAGGGCCTTGTTCATCAGTGGTGAACCCTCCCAGCGGTTTTGCCAGTATTTTTTGTTGTTGTTTTGGCATATAAAGCTGGGAGCTTTCATCAATAAAGTTGATGATTTCATCTTAGAAAGTGCATTTGTCTATAACCTCAATATTGCAAAAAAAAAAAAAAGAAACGCTGACAATTTGTACCAATTTTTAGACTAATTTTACATTCCCCCCCCCCCCCCCCCTATAATGATTTCTAGTGGGTCACCTACCAAATTCACATTTAATACTGCTAGATTAACTATCTTGGATTTGCTATCATGAAATTGATATTTGAAGTGCTGCCGTATATTTAATTTGAATAATTCTATCCGAATAAAGGATTGTTAATACCCAAGGCAATAAAATTATCCGCAGAAGTATAATTAATGTCCCAATGCCGTCATACTGCCCGTGTGTGTAGTGGAGCTTTGTCCCAGTTCGCGCTCGCTGAAGAAAAGTGTGGTCGCCACAAATGAATGAAACAAACAACTTTGAAGATTATCAACTCGATAATTATTCTATATATATATTACAAATGGTAAGCAACCTAATTGACCTCTGAAACATAATATAGGCAATGTTGAACTGTTTCCACAAGCCTAAACATGTGATTCACACTAACGGTACGATTAATCGTAATCCCCTACCTAACACGATTATCATATTTCACTAACCGACAATTGATTTTGTGAATGAAGAAATTACTAATATATTCTATTGCGGTATATGCTTATTTATTGAATATCTTTAGACTAGGCATCGAGTAAGGGTCTAAGAGTAGATAAGGGCCTCTTGTGCAATATATGGTGGGGGTGGGGCTTGTTCCAGTCTTCACACCAAATCTTGGAGGTTATGCGCACTACTAACATCCTCAAGACCTCTTTAGGATTCAGGAAGAATTCCTTTCCGTTTGATCCGATGCATTCTAAGATGTGTTGATGTATCATGAGAAAGGTTTCTCATTCCTCTCATAAATGCCAATGGTTTCAGGCTCTGCCTATTCTAAACCTTCTAATCCTGGTGTAATAACTGCGCGAAGAGACTAGAGCTCAAAAGTTGTTGTAGATGTTTTGCTGCTGTACCTATAGCTTTCTTTTACTTCACAGGGTGGAGGCTTGCTCTGAACTGGTATTCTGAGTGTGATCACTGAGTGTGTGCAGAGTATAATCTACAAGAATATCGTACTTAGGATATCTATACATGGTGTTACTATGCCCTGATACTACGAGTAAACCCCTCCCCTCATATTTTTTTTTTATAAACAGAAATACAAAGCTTATCAGCATCTCTTTATAGGAATCTTTCCATTTTGGAGAGAAAAGTCAGATAGTACAAATCAAGTCCCTTTGAAAAGTTCTGAAAGCTTCGGCATTGGAGATCCCATGCTACCGTTATAATTGAGCATTTCAACAAATTTCTTAACATCTGTCAATGATAAACACTCATTAAATCTAGAGGCTAAGAGGACAATGATGTACAATCGAGATAACTTCTTCCACAACGAGGAGTCCCCATCAGCTATCCGTTAAAGATCAACAAGACTGAGAGGTTGGCAACTCAACAGTTGATCAGTCGGCCCTTAGAAAGAGCGTGAAGTAATGCCATCCGCATTGCGCAGTCTCTAATGCGAGCGAGTGAACGAGCACCAGAAGAAGAGGGCTGTGACAAAGGCAGCGGATGACAATTACGCACGTTTCATTAGCCCTTAATGGCGTTTCGCCACCGACCGAGCGACTTGGAGTCGTTCGCCATTGTCTCCAACCAAGGTCCGCCGGTATTGTCGCGGCCTTGCGACAGTTTGCAGGCAAGGCCGTACTGCTCGCGACCGCAAACAATCGCTCTACTGCCCGCGCACACCGCGCAAATTGACTTCAGTGACTCACACTGGTGGAGTCGCCTCAACCAAATGCCGAGTGGACGGACAAAAAAATCTTTGCGCTCCATAAAGTCGGATCTATTGAGATTTCGAAAGGATTCTTTTTTTCCTCCTTCTTTTACTCTACAATTAAGGATTGATTGTGTTCTTAATGCTATTCTTAAGAAAGAAAATAAAAGAGTATCTTGAAAAACTATCATCAATTGATCAAATTTACTAAATAAGACGGGTCATTTCGAAATGTATCGTTTTTTTTTTTTAATTTAAAAAAGACAAAGAATATGGTAAATTTAACGTATTGTATATATTGCTAAATATATTTCATCATTTAAGCAATTTATCAAATAGTGTGATGTATATTTGTAAATAAAAATTTCATAATAATTCATTGATATTAACAATAATTTTGGGCATGAATTCGAGCAGTTAACCCAAAAAGACGATTGAAACACCAAAACATTTATTATTGGAAAGCTCAGTATCCCACAAGAATACAAGCTACAAATAAGAATAATACAAATCATCAGATTAATTCAAAGTAAAAACATCTATATCAAGTTCAAACCTTCTGCTAATATTATTCATTCTGAATTTTCAATATTATATAATGGGAGTGTATATTTAGTTTTAAAAATATAAATAGAATGTCTTTGTTCATGGGCATTATTCCTTGCAGGATTTATCTCGCTCTGTTACTGCAAATAAATAAGGTAAAAGTGACAAAATCTCACTCATTTATTTAAACTAATACTTACTAGAATCAGTAAATAAAAAAGGAGAGAGAGAGAGCAGGACAATACCTATTACCCATGTATATATAATATCTCAAATTACTAATATACAAAATACTACAATAACTCTAAATATTTTCTATATAACTTTATTTATTCTGGGGGTCGGTGGAAGGCTGGTTAAACCGTTTGGTTTCCGACCACTACGACCCGGGTTCGATTCCCGCCTTGGACACTCTTTTCTGTTAAAAAAAAAAGAAAAAAAATGCTCCAATGGCCCCCGATTCTTGCAAAAGTCCAACCCCACCAGCGAGTGCAAGTAACCAAACGGGGCTATGGCACATTTGTAAGTGCAAAGTCGAACTGCTTTTCACATGTGTAGACATGTGGTGCGCTTACAGAAAAAGCAGTCGTTAACTACCCACCATGATTATCATGGCCTGTACCACCACGTGTACTAGGGATAAGCAAAAAAAAAATTCTAATTTCTTTTTTCCCTTTCTTTTTCTAAACTTTTCTGTAGCTCTCAGAAAACTCTGATTATATGACTAAAGGTCTTAATAAAGGTATTGTGATTGATAAAAGAACATACAAGACATGTAACAACTGTCCTGGTGTGTAAATAACACCTACCCACATATTCTCATGCCCAGCAATGGCCACAGCCTTGCAGAAAATTGTGAACCCAGAGAAGAGGTTTAACACACCCAAGATAGTGGACATTGCGAGTGCGTGATAGAGATGCATGGAGACATCTGAGGCTCTTCATTGGACACGACAACAACAACAGAAAATTGACATGGACCCAGAGCAGCAGCTTTACGCACCCAAGATAGTGTACATTGCGACTGCTGTGATAGAGATGCATGGAGACATTTGAGGCTCTTCATTGGACGCGAAAACAACAACAATAAAGTGATTGATCGATTGTATAAACTTATATATGGTAAAGATATACATTCTTCTTGTGTTTTAAGGATGGTATGTATTTCTTTCTTTTACTTCCTGGTGCCTAATGTATTGGGTTGTGTGTGTTCAGTCTTGTATCAATAAGGAACTTGTTTGATAGATCCAATGTAATTCTTTCTGACAATCTTTTTATTGAAATTTCGTTTCAGAATTGTATGCGGGGCTCGCTCTTATATCATCAAATATTTTTAAATATCAAAATGGGTATAATTAACCAAAAGTGAATAATATTTTATTTTTTCAAACGCGAATAAAAATTTTATTAGAATTTTCACTTAAATCGGGTAGATTCTGACAATTTAATCTGCCGCACGAGTCTTCTTTCGTCCAATTAGGTAAAAGCTAACCTAACCTTAGCTATGGCCCTCTTTGGTTCAACGAAGAACTACAATTCCGCAAGATTCAACAAGAATTAAAATAGAAGAGAGTTATCAAAATAGGCCGAATTTATTCTCAAATCGCTATAATTGGCAAATTGACAGTTCCAATTGATTTCTTACCCAAATCCATTGTCCTTGATGGGGAATGCAACTCGTTTTCTTTAATGTTTTGCATTTTTAATGAAACACGTGCTTTTTAGCACTTGAAAAATCGTCCACATGAAAATATCTAAATTAAACACGCATAAACAAACATACGTGAGCCACACAATCATATCACTTTAAACTCAAAAGAGAAAGTAATACCTCTCTCTCTCTCTCTTTTTTAAGGTAAAATAATTCAAAGTTTTGGTAAAGCGTCCTTTTTAAGGAAGCTGATCCGATCTTCTCGGTTAGAAAAACTCCTCAGCATATCCTTTATAACTTAAAAGGCAATAACGCCCTATATATGCATGGTAAATAGAACGATTCAGCACGACTATTTCTTTTAAAACTTAAACATTCGTGCTAAAGAGTTCCATTTCTTATTTCTTTAATGTTGTATATAGTCCCCGTTAACTTGTACAAGGATACATAGGATAATGTAAAAATCCTTAATGTGTCCGGTAAGATGCAGGACCTTCAAATATAAAATCTACCAAGTTTTTAAAATAGAAACAGATCTTTGAATTTCCGCGTTCTATCGGATGTTTAGGTAGTAAACCCTGTTAGTCAAATCAGCCTGAATCTCAAGAATTCCGTCGAACATTTTGAATGGTTGTCGAAGAACACCGTTGATGGAGCCATTCACGTCAGAAGTGTTTGTGCCAATGGCTGGAATCCTTCAGACAACAGCTGAATCAGACCGAGAACTCTCCGGACACAATGAGTGACGTCGGTCAGGGACTGAGCTGCTGCCAAGGAACCTCGCTGACCGTTGACACATTGTTGACATTTCTTTGTCTACAGTACCTACGTCGGCCATCGCAAGTTTACATGTAGATTCTGCCAAGAAACCTCGCTGACCCTTGACATATTGTTGACATTTCTTTGTTTACAGTACCTATGACGTACGTATCTACTTCGTATATCTCACGTTAACCTGGAGAATCTGCTAAGGAAGCTCAGTGACTGTTGACACATTATTGACACTTCTTTGTCTACAGTAACTACGTCGGCCATTGCAAGTTTACATCTAGATTCTAGTAAGGAAGCTCAGTTACCGTTGACACATTGGTGAAATTTCTTCGTATACAGTAACTATCACGGTCATCTCTGCAACTTTCATCACAAATTTCGCATGTAAATTCTGACAGGGATTGGTGTCGGGGGTGTTGTGATAAACAAAGGGTATAAAAGGACACTTGAAACATCGCTAAACATTTTAAATGCGTTGTTGGCGATTAAAAAAAAAAGTTGTAGATAAACGGTCAGGAAAGCCATGAAACCCTTACATTATAAACGTTGTAATATCAAATGTCACTATAAGGTAACCCTAGAGATGTATTAAAAAGACGTTAAGCTATCCTCATAGAACAGTTTCAAGCCATGGTATCAACGATGGTTAGAACTCTAGACTCCTTAAGCAAGCGTTGAAACCGTGGTCAATATTTTAAAACGCTCTTATGAGTGAGAATATACAGAAGAACCTCTGCCTAAAGAACAACACCTAATTGCAAAGCCAAAGTACCCTTTAAAGAGAGATTTCCTCTAACCAGAAAGTAGCTGATTGCCAAAAATTATCGGTTTTGGTAATAAAAACTATCCTTTGTATAGAGATGCCCGCTCACGGAGATCCTATTATGTATATATATATAAGAAAATACATTGTAAAATGCATTGAAAATACTGAAAGATGAAACTCTCGATCATCCACAACAAAGAGAAGGCTGGTAACCAGTACCTGTAGAAGATCCTCGGGCTCCCCACGGAGGAAAAATGGAGCGCAGAAAGATTCCCGGAAATGAGGGACTCCGTGTCGACGAGGTTGGAGCAATCTAGACAGGCCACCATGTCGGTAAATACAGACACTTCTAGGGGCTATTTCAGGACACCACACTCTGTCACAGTCTCTGAGGGACAAACTTACTCCAGAACTTCTGATAGAGACAATCCCCTTAGTCAATCAACGAGCTCGTCTGTTATTTGGACAATAAGAACTATGATACATTACCGCGCCATCTGTTATTAGAAATTTAAACCATTTTTGACGCCTATGATTCTTCTTGAAATATATAATATACAGTATAACCTCTTTCTAAAGAACAACACCTAGTTGCAAAGTCAGTGTCCTTTAAAAAAGAGGTTTACTCTTACCAGAAAGTAGATAATTGATAAAAATGATAGGTTTTGGCAATAAAAACTTGTTTTATAGTTTTAAATTTTTAAAAGATTCATACGCGCTAAAATTAATATACATTTCTCATAATGAGAAGTGTGTTACAAGAAAATAAGACCTAATTCAAATAATTTAATAGTGTGTGACGTTTCGGCAACAGCATTGTCACCATCATCAGACAAAAGAAGAGAACACACAATTAAATTATTTGGATTAGGTCTTATTTTCTTGTATTATAATCTATAATAGATTTATGCATTTATTCTTTTGTCTGATGATGGTGACAATGGTGTTTCCGAAACATCACACACTATTAAATTATTTGGATTAGGTCTTATTTTCTTGTTTTATAATCTATAATCCAAATTGTGCTTTATCACAGAGAGGTGTGTTAAAATATGCTACGGCCTTCCAATTGAATGAAAATACAGTAAAACCTGAATATAGTGAACCCTAATGGAACCGAATCTTTGGTACTTTAAAGTTATAGTTTCAATATATATCTCTGGTTCATTCTATGATATCACTAACATTGTGGGGATTATTCTATGTTCGTTATAAGGGAAAGTTTGCTATATCGCTGGTTCATTTCAGCAGGGTTTCACCAAGGTAATTTTCCCGAGATTTTAGCGAGGTATAGTTATGCCTTTTTGTACGCTCCAGAAACTTGGGTTAATTTTATATAAATAGTTAAACCTCACCAAGTGATAGACTCTTCCTGTTTAATAAAAGAAATTATAGTTAATTGTAAAATAAGAATCCCCTACGCTATATTAATTAGCAAAAAAAAAATCAGTCTTTCTGGCATAAGTTTCTTGAAAATAATTATAGTATATCTCTCTCTCTCGTGCTGCCCGCGGTGGTCCAGGTGGGTGTTCCACGTGGAGCGACATATGTAAATATAATGGAGAGTAAGAAAGAAATCCAAATAAGTATAAAAAGTTTATATTATTATTTTTGAGGTGAAAATATATTCTGAATGTATCAAAAAATACACTTGAAGTTACACCGCATGAGTTTCTTTTCAATGAAAAATCAAAATTTTATTTCAAAGTGAAATATTGACTATTTCTAACCTTTTTGGATGAGGTATGAAAGGGTGAATTACGAAGAGTAATGATGAACGGAAAAATAAAAGTGCCCAGGGATGGGAACCCCCATTCCATTATAAATAATAGGAATTATTTCACCTTGAAATAAAATTTTGATTTTTCATTGAAAAGAAACTCATGCGGTGTAACTTCAAGTGTCGTTTTGCAATCACAGGCCGTAGTGTATTATATTGTATCAAAAATATTTAGAAATGTTTAGCAGTAAGATTTAAAACAGAACAAAGCTTATAAATCAGCTTTTACACGTCATACACTTGTCCACTTGTCCCTATCTCTAGCTTTCGGGCCTTTTATTTAAGAATACTCTTTTAGAGAAGGCCGAAACCTAAAGATAAAAAAATGCATCAATAACTTATCTTTGAATAATTTTTCTAAATGGAATTATAGATAGTTAAATCAAGGTTGAAAACAGTCAAACTTTTCTAAAACGAACCGGGGATATAGAAAACCTTTGCTTTTAACGAATGTAAAATATTCCCCAATGTTATTGAATTATAGAGTGAAACATGGCTATAGTGAAACCAAGGTTTATTGGGGTTCGCCATAGCAAGTTTTTACTGAAGTACGAAAGAATATTAAACAATGGTTACATGTCCTATAGGTTCTTATACCATCTGGATGTATTGTCATCCCTTTGTAATATTTCATTCTGAGTCTCTTGATTGTTTTTGTTATGCTTCTCTAAGTATTTATGTCGCACATTGGGAGTCAGTGGAAGGATGGTCTAAACCGTTGGTTTTCCACCTCTATGACCCGGGTTCGATTTCCGCATTGGGCACTTTTTTCTGATGGTCCTTGATTCTTGCAAAAGTCCAACCCCACATGATAGTGCAAGTAACTAAACGGGGCTATGGCACATTTGTAAGTGCAAAGTCAAACTTCTTTTCACATGTGTAGACATGTGGTCCACATACAATAAAAGCAGCCGCCTACTTCTACCCACGATAATTATCATGGCCTGTACCACGTGTACATAAGCAAAAAAGTATCATATTTATTATTTTCTTGTCTTTTGTTGAATTATCTATGATTTTCCGAAGCATCAGCATCAAATACTGGCATTTGTTGAAGTGTGGGCGGCATGGAATTCTAGGCGGAGTCAGATAACAAATTATTTATTATAAAATCAACTTTTAATTACATTTATTTAATACAAATTATCAGAAGGGGTTAAATTGTTGTATACTACATGTTGAAGTCCTTTTTGTATATGTGTGTGTGGTCAAATATAATTTCTAGATTATAAAATGTTAGATATATGTGTTTGATATATTATAGATAAATATTTACATTTTATATGATTTATGATTTATATTTAGAATGATGTATAGTTATTTTATTATATTAATATGACAACAAATAATATGATATTGATGTTAATTTATATAATTTTATTAAAGAGTATATTTTATGAGCATTATATATTTATAAAATGAATAATTTAATATTTGAATTAAATAGTTATTAAACAAATTAAAACTTATAATGAAAATATGAAAAGTTAATATTTGGGATCCGCTACAGAAGATTGAAAGAACTTTTTAAATAGAAGGAACCTACTATAAGGTGTAAAATCAATATGGAGGCGGAAGATAATTTTCCACATGAATTTTTAATGAATGGCCCAACTTGGTAACGTGTTGCCATCAGAAATGGCTATGGAATGGCCTCCTAGGAGGATCCTGATATAAAAGCCACCTCAGACTAATTTACCTCAATTAATAATGTCCTTAATCTCGAATCAAAAGAGCCTGGGAGTCTATATGCGCTGCAACAATGGCAACATTTACCATACCAACATAGAAGTCTTCAGACTTAAAATGTCGAATTCTTTTTCAAGCATCCAGCGTAATCTTCAATGCCGAAAGCCTCAAGACTTCTTTTTTTTAACTTGGGATTTTTTCAACATCAATCAACTAAAGAATTTATTGGAATCTTCATCATTTCAAATATTTAGGGAGATTTCCACGGTATATATATTAGTCTCCAATAACCATCTTTACAATCAAAAAGGTTTCTACAAAAATATTTGGAATTCAAAGCCTAACGTAATGTTTTCGAAGCACTAGATCATTTACATGATATTTCAAAATTGAGGTGATTACATGATGATCCAATCTTGTAATATGTCTAACGCCATCAATAAACTCAAGTAAACAAGCGGAACTATGTTGAATCATGAAGAAAATGAAAATTTTCTACATTTATAGATTTCTAATGTACTTACAATACATTCACAAATCTCTATCATGATAATTGTTTGCCGTCTTTCAAAGAATTAATAACAAACATTTAAATTGGAGCCTATCACAATTGAATTAAATAATATCAAAGCATATCTCAGCTTAAGCTTTATATAAGATTCTGTCATGATTCAAATTGACGATATATTTAAACATTGAATAGTTCCTTTGGGGTCAAACTTGAGCATGTATGTGTAGAGTGTGTACACAAACATGATTTTGACCCCAATAGAATTTGCTCAATATATAAATAGACAAGATTCAAATGAATATAAATATAATAGTCTATTATTTTTTGAAATGAAAATCTTTTCATGATAAAAATTTCGTTAAAAAATTTCATCCTCAAAGGAAATCTTGGTCAAGTGACATTCCAAGAGGCAGCTAATTATGACGAAACTCTTCTTCAAGTGGTTTTCTAAACCCAAGTTTGTTGCACTGGACTTTGAAATTATATGCAAAATTGTCAAATAATACAAACATTTTTGTTCCAAAATTACTTTATTAGGTACCGCTCAAAAACCTAGTTTATGATAATTGCAACAATGAATAATATGTGAAGGTTATTCACATATTAAACAAAATGTTAACGCGAGATTCAATCCCGGTTCATGTTGTTGTTGTCGTGTCCAATGAAGAGCCTTAGATATCCCCATACATCTCTATCACAGCAGTTACAATGTCCAGTATCTTGGGTGTGTAAAGCTGCTGCTCTGGGTTCATATCAATTTTCTGCAAGGCTGCGGCCATTGAATTGGGTTCTCGTAGTAGATTTCTCATCAGGAGCCCGTTAATGGCTGTCGGGAATCGAGGGTGTTATCCACTCGTCTACCGGCCTATAATACAAACATTTACTATTCGAAAAAAAAAAAAAAAACGGTAATCTAATAAATATATATAATTAGTATTTATTTTATATCGAAACTGAATTTATCAAAGAAATTCCAAAAAAATCTCATAAAATACGAATCCATAAAGAAGTACCATAGGTCTTCATGGTACAGAAGAAATAAATAGCAAATGATTTCAAACCTGAATTTATCAAGAGATGATATCAATAAAAAGGCCTATATACCTCAAATTTTATAATGCAAAAAAAGAGAACGTTTTTTCCATATCAGAATAAGATATGTCTTTTATTAATATTAGATTCAATATATTGCTAGAGTTCACTCGAATTGATCAGAGAATGTTAAAAATGTATACGTTCTATATGATTGAAGCAAAGGTATCAATTATAACCAATCAAATAAAGTAGGAATCCATCAAGAAACTTGAAGTTTTAAATTCTGTATCCAGGAGAGAAGTAATCAATATAATTAATTTTATCATAAGCAAATAAAGAAGAAATCTTTTTTTTTTTTGCTTATACATGGTTTTACTATAAGTGCACCACATGTCTACACATGTGAAAAGCAGTACGACTTTTCACTTACAAATGTACCAGAGCTCCGTTTCACTTGCACTCGCTGATGGGATTGGACCTTTGCAAGAATCAGGCCATTGGAGCATTTTTTTTTTATCGGAAAAAAAAGTGCCCAATGCGGGAATCGAACCCGGGTCGAAACCCAACGGTTTAGACCTTCCTTCCACCGACCCCCTGAATAAATCTACTAAGAAATATTAGAATTCTATTATCTGCATCTAATGAGAAATGCTATCAATTAAAACCAAGAAAATGAAATAATATTCTATCAAGAAATATCAAAGTTTTATAATCTACATCTTGGGAAGCAATGTCATCAATTAAAATAAGGTAAGTAGGAATCCATCAAAATACACATTTCCATACTCTTTATCTAGGACGATCAAGGCTAAATCCAAGAAAATCTTATAAAATCCATCAAAGAATACCACATATATAGGTTGTATATAAGAATAAAATTAATGTTAAAAATCAGAATTTTTCACCTTCAGGAGATTAATTTATTGTATACGAATAAAAGCCATCAAATAGAATATATATAATAATAAAGTAGAAAACTTTAAAGAATTGCATAAGGCAGTACTGTGCAAGAGAGAATTAGAAGGAAATTTCCAGAAGCGCGCGCGCTGTCCATAAATAAGTTTAGATTAACATGGCTTCAACGTGTTCTTGCATACCGTGAAAGAGTATATGATAGAGTATGGATCTATAAAGCCGCAAGATAAACCAAAGAAAATCATATGGAATAGGATGGAATAGTTATTTCTATAAGTAACAGATGTTACGTCCTAGTTTACGAGGAAGTTTATTTATCAGGACGGGCAACTGCCCCCAGTAAGCAAGATATAACCAAGAAAACCTGTCACAGGATTGTACAATAAATGGGAAATCAACATCTGTAGAAGCGGTACCTAAAGAAGTAGGTACCCAGAATTGACAGTGTCGACGTGTGGTGTAGATATTGATCTAACATAAGATTTTCAGACCATTCGAATCAAATCTTACAAGTCAGAAATCCATAGAAAAGTTAGGTGGGTTTGTGAGTACATGGGACAGAAAGAGCATTTAACAAAGTTGTATTTTAGGATGAACAGGTATTGTCATGTCCAGTTGATAATAGCCAGCCATATAAGGAAGCCTATCACCCGAAACACATCTTACTCGACAGCAATCCATAGTAAACCAACATAGGCATGTACGTACATAGAAGAAAAACTCATATTCAAATAATTTGGTCTTTGATATCCACAGATATCGTCGTCTTCTAGAGGCACTAGCCAGCCATAAGGATGCCAATCATCCGAAAAACTTACTACATTAACAAATAATTTCCCTGGATTCTACAATTTTCGTTCTGTGCTACAGTAATGGCGGCCATAATGCCTCCAAAGCATCCAAAGCACATTTAACAAGACAGATCCCATAGAACACTATCATAGGTCTGTGTGTACGTGAGGATAGATGCTTTAGAGCAATACCGAAGCAATTCCCTGGGATCAATAGTTTTTCTCCGTATTTCGCTAGCCATAAGGCCACCAGACCCCTTGCGAGGCATCTCTTACAAGCCAAGAATCCATAAAAAAACAATATACGTATGTGCCGTACATGGGAACGGAGACCGTATTTAACGAAGCAATTCTCTGAGATCAACAGCTTCCCCTAGCCATAAGGCCCCCAGATCCCATGCGAGGCACCTCTTACAAGCCACGAATCCATAGAAAACCACCATATGCATGTGCAGTACATGGGAACGGAGACCGTATTTAACGAAGCAAGGATCAGCAGGTGTCGTGAGGGGGATGAATCTATTAGGCCGACAGACCATCCGAAGCAAATCTCCGCCTCACGGCAACTTCCGCTCTCCCAGGCTGGGATCACCTTGACTCAGCGCTTGGTTAGCCGTGATGTACGGGATAGCCATTGTCTCTTGAACACGCAAGCCTTTATAACGGTAACACGTCAAATGATTATAAATCGTTTTTTCATAGACTGCCACCTCTTCGAATTGCTTTGAGACCTTAGTGATGCTTAATGGATTACTTAAAAGCTAAATAATCACATCCTTATCCTTCAAGAACCAAGGTACATCATAAGATTCAGAACGAAACACTAAAAAGGAATGACAATACATCCAGATGGCAGAGGAACCAACAGGATATGCAACAATTGTCCTGGTATGGAACTAAAACCTACCCACATATTCCCATGCCCAGTAATGACCGCAGCCTTGCAGAGAATTGACATGGACCCACAGCAACAGCTTTGCACACCCAGGATGGAGAACATTGCAACTGCTGTGATAGAGATGCATGGAGACATCTGAGGCTCTTCATTGGACACGACAACAACAACCAAGGTGCCTCCATCAAATGCATATGCTCGGTATGACCCAAACCACAATTTCATTCCATAAATGTTCTCTTCCCCTGATGATATCAAACCGTGCTTATATCCAGACGTATAACTAATCCAGAATCAATACTTAGACCGAAGAGAGCATTGGCTTACCATTAATGTTTTCTGGACCAGGGAGCCTAACCAAATAGGCTTTACTGTAAAGTGAGTCGATCAGCAAATATATCTTTGAGCGTTTTGACTAAGATCACTCTTCCTCAACTTCTTCCTCATCCCACTGTTATTTGGGCAATATGACGAAAGCCGCTGTTATCAATCATTTAATTATTTTGAAGCCATTTTTGTACGAGTTAGACTTATCAATGCAGAAAAGTATATGGCTAGATAGAGCTGGACTTTTAAATTGAATTATTCGTCCTAGCGTCTGCAGAAAGTTTAGTTCGAAAGCTGCCAGCAAGATAGCCTTTTCTTTACAAAATTGTGGCGGATCTTTTACATAATTGTCCTGGACTTTAAATGACTGTGACAGTCTCCTAAAATTAATCCCAGAAATTAATTATTCAGATTTTTTCTAAATAGAATTTTAAATGTTGCCATGGATTCCCCATTCTCATTATATAAGTATTTAATACCTGAACAATTTTTATCCTGGAACCTATCATTAGACATAAAAGGTTATATTACCCTAACAAGAATCACTTCGACTTTACTAAGAGAAAGTCACATTCAAATAATTAAAAAGGAAGATGTAATTTATAAATTCTACAAAACTGAAAGCATAGAAGAAATGACCCACTACATCTCTGAATACACTATTGCTAACGAGGAACGGAATAAGATCTTAAAGAACATTATCCAAGTCTACGTGAACCCAGTTCAGCTAAACAGAATAATGTCCGAGAAAAAATATATAGCTATAGAAATGTTTAACTTTCATAAAGCGTTAGAGAACAAGGTCTCTTCTTCTTCTTTCTTATCTCCACTCAATCATATTAGGGTATCAAGCTTGTTTGACAACCATCATGACTGTGTGAAGTAGAATGCGTCTGCCTTTGTCATTAAGACTGGGAGCACTACTCAGTGGCAGGCCGACTTAGCTCCAAAAGAAATGTCCGCCTCTGACATGAGGAACAGACGCCATGTGCAGCCGCTCCTAACATGGAGTACAAACGCTGCTCATCCTGTATCCCTGGATTAGGAGCCCTAACAGGGTCTATCAGCCGGGCCAGCTGAACCCAGGTTTTTTAGTGAGCTTGTTACTGCTCCCCCTCCTCCTTTTTCATCCGGGCTTGGGACCGGCAAAGGCGGAGAAGGTGATCAAGGAGAACAAGGTGATCTCCAAGAACTAAAATTACAGAACAATTTACTTCCATAGTTAATTTGTATAGTTATGTTGAATACTTTGATTTCCTTTTCATTTTCCATTTTCTCCTTTGTTTATGTTTTTTTTTTCTTTTTTTCATGAGAATGATATATGGGGAGTCCTTACAGGACGGAAATGTCCTAATAAAGCTGTTGTTGTTGTTGTTGGATTCCCCATTCTTACTTAAGTCAGCAGAAATGTTTGAAAGCCCGGCCAATAAGAACTTTACAAGAAATTCTCAACCTCATTTTGTACTTTTTATAATCTACTTGCCTTTTATGATGTATTTGTAAGTATATTTTAATATATATTACGAAAATCTATATTAATAAAATGCAAATTTCATAAGAGGACATCACTAAAAACTTTCGTTACAGTGCATCAATTTCGACCAAATTTTCAACATTTATGTAAAACGAGATGGAGCAGGTTTTGCTTAACGTCAAAATATTTTTCCCTAACATTAACATGCGTAACTTCGCTGTTATCGATTAAATACAAAAAAAATCAACAGAGTTAATTTTATTTATATATAAATACAAAATTAAATTTCAACAGAGTTAATATTTTTACATACTAGCTAATAATCTCAATCTAAAAATATAATATAAAAAGCCAACAATGAAGAGTGAATGTAAGATAAAAAGCCAACAATGAAGAGTAAATGTAATATAAATTTTCTTTCTCTCTTTCAATATCATAAGTATTTAAAATATATAAATAATAATTTGTATATAAAAATAGTATTTGTCATTAATTTATTATTGTGATACTCCTGTTGAAGGACTGACAAGTCCGAAAGCTTGAAAATAAAAAGTTGAACAAGAAACTTAGCCCTGGAAGCTTTATATACTTTAAATAATTAATTTATTAGAAAACAAATACGAGAATCATGGGACGAGTGTCTTTTGTAGGAAGCTTTATTTTAAATCGCTCAAGCTTTCGGGCTGACCGGCCCTTCTACAGGAAAATTAATTTATTGTTTTAAAGGAATAGATAAAAAGCCAACAATGAAGAGTGAATGTAATATAAAAAGCCAACAATGAAGAATGAATGTAAGATAAAAAGCCAACAATGAAGAGTGAATGTAAGATAAAAAGCCAACAATGAATAGTAAATGTAATATAAAAAGCCAACAATGAAGAATGAATCTATATTAATAAAATGCAAATTTCATAAGAGGACATCACTAAAAACTTTCGTTACAATGCATCAATTTCAACCAAATTTTCAACATTTATGTAAAACGAGATGGAGCAGGTTTTGCTTAACATCAAAATATTTTTCCCTAACATTAACATGCGTAACTTAGCTGTTATCGATTAAATACAAAAAAAAAATCAACAGAGTTAATTTTATTTATATATAAATACAAAAAAAAATTCAGCAATTCATTCAACTCAATCTAAAAAAATATTCAAAACAAGCAATTTTAAGATAACACCATATGTAAAACAGTCGGCCAAGAAAACAACAACGATATTACATCTTTCTCACATATTCACACACAATCTTGATTAATAATTAAAACTGATCTTTAACATTGTTTATTATACTTCATAATATATAATATTCGTTAGGCAAACTTTCACTCGGATAAATGTAATATAAAAAGCCAACAATGCAGAATGAATGTAAGATAAAAATCCAACAATGAAGAGTAAATATAATATAAAAAGCCAACAATGAAGAATGAATGTAAGATAAAAAGCCAACAATGAAGAGTAAATATAATATAAAAAGCCAACAATGAAGAGTGAATGTAAGATAAAAATCCAACAATGAAGAGTAAATGTAATATAAAAAGCCAACAGAGTGAATGTAAGATAAAAAGCCAACAATGAAGAGTGAATGTAATATAAAAAGCCAACAATGAAGAATGAATGTAAGATAAAAAGCCAACAATGAAGAGTGAATGTAATATAAAAAGCCAACAATGAAGAATGAATGTAAGATAAAAAGCCAACAATGAAGAATGAATGTAAGATAAAAAGCCAACAATGAATAGTAAATGTAATATAAAAAGCCAACAATGAAGAATGAATGTAAGATAAAAAGCCAACAATGAATAGTAAATATAATATAAAAAGCCAACAATGAAGAATGAATGTAAGATAAAAAGCCAACAATGAAGAGTAAATATAATATAAAAAGCCAACAATGAAGAGTGAATGTAATATAAAAAGCCAACAATGAAGAATGAATGTAAGATAAAAAGCCAACAATGAAGAGTGAATGTAATATAAAAAGCCAACAATGAAGAATGAATGTAAGATAAAAAGCCAACAATGAAGAGTGAATGTAAGATAAAAAGCCAACAATGAATAGTAAATGTAATATAAAAAGCCAACAATGAAGAATGAATGTAAGATAAAAAGCCAACAATGAATAGTAAATATAATATAAAAAGCCAACAATGAAAAATGAATGTAAGATGAAAAGCCAACAATGAAGAGTAAATATAATATAAAAAGCCAACAATGAAGAGTGAATGTAAGATAAAAAGCCAACAATGAAGAGTAAATGTAATATAAAAAGCCAACAGAGTGAATGTAAGATAAAAAGCCAACAATGAAGAGTGAATGTAATATAAAAAGTCAACAATTAAGAATGAATGTAAGATAAAAAGCCAACAATGAAGAGTGAATGTAATATAAAAAGCCAACAATGAAGAATGAATGTAAGATAAAAAGCCAACAATGAAGAGTGAATCTATCTATATATATAAAATTGAATGTCTGTCTGTCTGTTTGTCTGCACTCTATAGATTCAAAAACCATGCATCCAATCGCCGTGAAATTTTGGGATATTATTAGGTATATCACCGGGAAGGTTTTTGAAAAATAATTTCCTGAATATCTTGAATATCCTTAGAGTTATTTGCAGATTTGTAGATTTAACTCGCAAGCAGCGCCATCCATTGTGACGATGATAACAATATATCGAGAGATTCAAATTTACGAGTTTCAAATTATCAAAATATATCTTTTTTTTTTTTTAAATAAGTTTTTAGAGAATTGTTTTAACAAATGTTCGTTAGACAAACATTCACTCGGGTAAAACCCGGGCGAAGCCGGGCACATCCGCTAGTGTAAGATAAAAAGCCAACAAAGAAGAGTAAATCTACTTATATAATTGCCTTATTCTGTCTGTGTGAAGTTCACTGTGTGAAGTTCACAGATAGATTTTGGTCAGAATATAATATAAAAAGCCAACAATGAAGAGTAAATATGATATAAAAAGCCAACAATGAAGAATGAATGTAAGATAAAAAGCCAACAATAAAGAGTAAATGTAATATAAAAAGCCAACAATGAAGAATAAATTTAAGATAAAAAGCCAACAATGAAGAGTAAATATAATATAAAAAGCCAACAATGAAGAATAAAGGCAATGTGACACGGCAATGTGACACGGGAAAAAATGTTCACTAGATAAAACTATGATTTTCTAATGTAGAAAATTAGGAAAGACAAAATTCAGGATGACACGGCACACAGGGACCGGGAAAAAATGTTCACTTTATCGAGAGATTCAAATTTACGAGTTTCAAATTATCAAAATATATCTTTTTTTTTTTAAATAAGTTTTTAGAGAATTGTTTTAACAAATGTTCGCTAGACAAACCTTTACTCGGGTAAAACCCCGGGCGAAGCCGAGTACGTTTTATAAGTTTATAGAGAATTGTTTTAACAAATGTTCGTTAGACAAACATTCACTCGGGTAAAACCCGGGCGAAGCCGGGCACATCCGCTAGTAGAAAAATAATATCATACTATTCCTTTAAAACAATAAATTAATTATATAAAGTATATAAAGCTTCCAGGGCTAAGTTTCTTGTTCAACTTTTTATTTTCAAGCTTTCGGACTTGTCAGTCCTTCAACAGGAGTATCACAATAATAAATTAATGACAAATACTATTTTTATATACAAATTATTATTTATATATTTTAAATACTTATGATATTGAAAGAGAGAAAGAAAATATATTACATTCTTTGTGTGTGAAAATATATTTTTTGAAAATATACGTGCATGGTGGATGATAAAATAATTACTTAAAAAGTTTCAAATATAGTGGCGTTCTTAATTATACATTACTAAGGGGCACCTTTTATAATAGCTCGTAAATAAGGAAATAATATAGATAAAAATGCAATAAAGAGTTTTATAACCAACAATTAGGGCTGTAACTGAATAAGCTGGGACATCAAATAGTGCTTGAAATCTCGCTGTAAAATATATTTTAATTGACGGCCTTATCGTGTGGAGAAACAAAAGCACATAATGGAGAGGTCATCTTTACAGAATTCGCACGATGGTGATTTGGAATATCTTGAAATAAAGTCTGATCACGCTGGCATTTGAGATAAGGGATTTATTAAAATGGCGCTGACGTTCTTTCAAGACATAATTCTTCTTCTGATGATTTCTGAAGTTGTTCGCTAGGCTGGGCACGTGTTACCTCGTAAATATTCTCCCATCTTGCATTCTGTTTGGTTGGTGCCGTGAGAATGTTTGGTAGGTTCTCTAGCTCTACGATTGTTTTTGATAATTTCATTCTTCTATTATGTTACAAGTAAATTTGTTTTAAAGATGGATATTAATACAAAGCAATAACGCGTCATCCATATATAACGAATAAAGACATTAAAACGCGAATGTTTCTTTTCACAAATAAATCAAACTTCTATCTTGTTGACAATTGTATTAGGCTTTGTGGAGTCAATTTGAATGCCTTACAATACTTTTTTCCGATAATATTTGGGTCAGAGCATATTTATTGTGGCTTTTGTATTTAAAAAGGCGTCTTTAAATAGTAATTTGAGAGCATTATTCGCCATCCTCTTCAAGTACTGCTTCCAAGCTTTTTTGAGCCGATGATCGATGATTGAATGGGTCACTTTGAAGTTTTCGGTTAACATTCTCGTTGTCAATATTGCGTTTTATTCCGTAGCTACCAATAGTATCTAATCGTCGACATTTGATATCCGACATTTTCTTCATCTACGAAATTTGTATCACCCGATTCAAACTTCTTGAACCATTTTTCAATATGGCTTTCAATATATCAAAAAATTTCGTTGAGATCACGAGATCACTTTGTTGCATTCCAACCTTTTTGAAGTGGTAGAGTATCCTTCTATGACGAATATTGATATGTTTATTGGTATTCATTTTTGTTATCTGAAATGCAGCGCAATACCAAGTCGAATGGTTGCTTTATCCCTGTATAATTTTTACAAAGCAGTAAGTAGGAATAGTAACTTGGATTCATCGTTTTCTCCTCCACTACATGATGGTAATTGATCATCGTGGGATATCGTTGCAAGCCGGCAATGAGAGAGGAGAATCTGTATAAGACTGGTGTCTTAAAAACGCTTTATATGTGTGTGTGTTATCTGAAATGAGAGGCTTACTTTCATTGAAAAATAAATAATACATCTAAATTCTTATGGAAAAAAATAAGTGAAGGAGAAATGGACAGCAATAATTATGCACACATACCGACTCATTATATTTAAAAAGTTATTTTTATACCATTTTTAAAATTTTAGATTTCGTTATATTTCTTTCATTAGTAATATCATTGATGGTATACAAAACTTCAGCTAATAATACAAATCCTTAGATGGTGCTTTGCCATAAGAGACATTTGGTTAGATGATCAGTTGGGGTGTTGTCTTGTCCATGAAGCAGATCAGATCGGTCCATGCACCCTGATCACAATACCGGCCAAGTCCGTATGGATGTCCTCTTCTGGATTGATGTCTGCCATATAGATTCAGGGCTGCAAGGATGGCAACCGTAAATATAGATGATCAGTAACTGCTCGTTTAATCATCACCATCATAATACCATCCCAATATCCTTCTTCTCCATATTTTACCTCGTTTTGACCATGTTTAGCGCATCCATGCATGTCTTAAATATATATTTTACTGAATTTAAAAAAGCGTTAAGAGGATTCTCTTGGTAAATCATTAGACTCAACCTATACCACGCTTACTAGGGTCAACAGCCTGCAACACATACCTAGTTGGCTTTTCTTGTTAATCAAGGGAGGCTATTGACCCCATATAACTGATAATGGAATACCAATAGAAAATGCAGTTAGTTGAATTATATGGGCAATTGTATAGAGGTCCATCCTCCATAGCATTGTGAGCACTTAGCATCAGGTAGAATCGGCCAGGTACAGTGATAACAGCCGAAGATCTCAAATAAATAATTATTAAAAATACGGCAGAAGGCCCCGGTAATAGACCGATATAGTATATATTAGCAGATGGAGGAAGACCAATTTGAATACTTCAATTCTATTCCTCGCTATCCCAATTATGAAACAAAGTGACCAAAGTACAGTGATATCAGCCGAAGATCTCAAAACAAAAAAATATAAAAAGTACGGTAGTAAGCCCCGGTAATAGACCGATATATGTATATATAGCAGAAAGAGGAAGGCCAATTTGAATACTTCAATTCTATTCCTCGCTATCCCAGGTATGAAACAAAGTGTCAAAGGTACAGTGATAGCAGCCGACGATCTCAAAACAAAGAATTATAAAAAGTACGGTAATAGACCGATATATGTATATATTAGCAGATAGAGGAAGACCAATTTGAATACTTCAATTCTATTCCTCGCTATCCCGGGTATGAAACAAAGTACGGTGGCAGCAGCCGATGCAAATGTCCCCCAACCCCATTCATCGCCACGGCTACAATTAAGGTATCGGCCTACATCGAGACGACCCAGATGATTGGCGGCAAAAACCCGGCGTGGCCACTCACCCGGCCGCTCCCTGGCCTGGGGCGGAGGCTGACGGTATGGCTCGGCGACATTCGCTTCACCCTCTCCTCCGTGTGTTCTGTGTTTGTTCTTCCTGCTATGGTAGTTGTACTGACAACACCCGTCCTCTTGAGAGACAGAGTGTCATTATTTCTTGAAGTCCATCACCAATCTTCTACGTACCGTTCTCCTAATGGTATAGACACAACCCAACCAACACCCATCTCGTTGTTTTTGCTGAGTCCATGCTGATCTTCTCTGACTCATTCCTATTGGTTAAAGATATTTGTTCTCTTCCTACTATAGTAGTTGTATTGAACAACACCCGTCCCCCCCCCCCCCCCCTCTTGAGACAGAGTGTCATTATTTATTGAAGTCTATTAACCAATCTTCTACGTATCGTTTCCAATGGTATAGACACAACCCAACCAACATCCATCTCGTTGTTTTTGCTGAGTCCATGCCGATCTTTTCTGACTCATTCCTATTGGTTAAAGAGATTTGTTCTTTCTACTATAGTAGTTGTACTGGACAACACCCGTCCTCTTGAGACAGAGTGTCATTATTTCTTTTAAGTCAATTAGCAATCTACTACGTATCGTTCCCAATGGTATAGACACAACCCAACCAACATCCATCTCTTTGTTTTTGCCTAGTCCATGCTGATCTTTTCTGACTCATTCTTATTGGTTGGAGAGATTTGTTCTTTCTACTATAGTAGTTGTACTGGACAACACCCGTTCTCTTCAGACAGACAGAGTGTCATTATTTCTTGAAGTCCATTACCAATCTCCTACGTATCGTTATCCTAATGGTATAGACACAACTCAACCAATATCCATCTTGTTGTTTTTGCTGAGTCCATGCTGATCTTCTCTGACTCGTTCCTATTGGTTATAGAGATTATACCACGGATCTGGCGAAAGCAACAACATTTATGTATACTGACCCACCCCTGTTGAATGGGGAATATACCAATTGGAATGACTGACTCAATGAATCATTTAACAGGGGTGTAGACACATCTTGTTGCTTTCGCTAGGTCATGATAATATTTCTTATATATTTCAAATTGGAACGTGAACCACCTACCAGGTGTGCACACCGATATATTGAGTGTGTCATCCTTTCTTGTAGATCATTACTAATCTTTTTGTATCGTTCTTGTTTGTGTAGAGACCGCCCAATGCATACATCTTGTTGTTTTTGAAAGATCCGTTCTGATCTCTGTACCATTCCTATTTGCAGGTGAACCACTCAACAGGAGTGTGCACCCATATCTTTGTTTTCGATAAATCCATGCTGATCTTCTCTGTACCATTCCTGTTGGCAGGTGAACCACTCAACAGTCATGTGAAACCATCTTGTTGTTCTCAATAGATCCATGCTGATCTTCTCTGTACCATTCCTGTTGGCAGATGAACCACTCGACAGTAGTGTACATCCATCTTGTTGTTCTCAATAGATCCATGCTGATCTTCTCTGTACCATTCCTGTTTGTAGGTGAATCACTCAACAGTCGTGTACACCCATCTTGTTGTTCTCAATAGATCCATGCTGATCTTCTCTGTACCATTCCTGTTTGTAGGTGAATCACTCAAAAGGCGAGTGAAACAATCTTGTTGTTCTCAATAGATCCGTGCTGATCTTCTCTGTACCATTCCTGTTGGCAGGTGAACCACTCGACAGTCGTGTGAAACCATCTTGTTGTTCTCAATAGATCCATGTGCTGATCTTCTCTGTACCATTCCTTTTGGCAGGTAAACTCATCAGTCGTGTGCACCCATCTTGTTGTTTTTGATAGATCCATGTTGATCTTCTCTGTACCATTACTGTTGGCAGGTGAACCACTCAACAGGAATGTGTACCCATCTTGTTGTTTCTATAGATACATGCTGATCTCTGTACCATTCCTGTTGGCAGGTAAACCAATCGTGTACATTCATCTTATTGCTTTCGATAGATCCATGCTGATCTTCTCTGCGTCATTCCTGTGTCATATATTTGTTTCCAATAGATACAAGCTGATCTTAACAGGTTGGACTGAAAACATTTTTCCAATTTATATTTACAAAAATTAAATACTAAAGTAAGAATATATATTTATCAAAACATTATCCTAATAAATATAAAAACAACCAAATATAAATATTCCGTGTTGTTCTTTGTCATGGTAATACAAACACGAACAAAATATGCAGACAATTAAAAACAGATCAAATCCTAAATAGCTATATATAAAATTATTTTTAGAGATTTTGATCCAATAATGTTTTTTTATTATCATATAAATCATCATAAATATCTGCAGACGATGTCTGAAAAATTAATTATAGAACTTTGCTCATCAGTGGTGAACGCTATGAGTGATTTTGCCAAATAAAACATTGGGGTCAAAATGTACATAGTGTGATCAATAATTTCCACGAATGTTAAATATTTAAAGAAATACCAAAGTATAATAAAGTTTTATTTAAAATTTCTCAAAATAATCACCGTCACTATCTATACACTTGTTCCATCTTTTTTTCCAGATATCAAAACACCTCTGAAAATCCTCATCTTTCAGGCTTTTCAAAATATTCTTCGTATTCTCCTTTATTTCAGGTATTGAGTTAAATCGACGTCCTTTTAAGACTTTTTTAATTTTAGGGTAAAGGAAAAAGTCGTTGGGAGCATGGTCAGGAGAATAGGGTGGCTGGGGTAGTAAAGTAATTCCGTGTTTGGCCAAATAGAGTTGTACAGTGACAGAGTTGTATAAAATTTACTCAATAGGTGGTATTTTAATATTTAATATGCTGCCTATAAGAACGTAAATTAAATTATATTTGCTGAAGACGATGGTAGAGGCATTTTTATGCAATTACAGGTATACATTTCTGCAGGCCTAGATGTTTATATGTCAATAGATATTTTATATACTTCGTATATGACCTTCTTATCAAATGCAGACTGTATAAGAAAAATTGTCCGAAACAATAGTAGAGTGAAAAATGAACTTTTTAGTTTTTTTTTGCCATTTTCAAACAAAGCTCTTCCCACTGTCCTTACTATAAGGGGAAAAAGCATTGTAAAGGCCTGACTCATCAATGGTGAATCTTTCCAGCGGCTTCACCAGTTGAATCGACCATATCACCATGATAAATTGCATGCATCCACTATTGTGTTGAAGGGTTTCAGCTTACACTTATGGACAAAACTTAAGGAATTTATACCTTTTAGCATGTATATCGAGATTCAGATAATAACTCTGAAATATATTTGATACACAGTGATGTTTATTGAAGACACGAGATAGCCAAGTGTGAACAAATTTGCCTCTTTCTTCTTAAAAAATATATATAGACTTCGGAAACGTCAGACTTTCCACTTCCTTAAGTTTTGCCCATGAGTATATATCTCCCTCACTCGAAAGGAATCCTTTGTTAAGCTTTTCAACAAATCTATATGGAAATATAAGTTTAGAAGACAGTGAACCTATATGTATGTTATATAAAAATATATATATTTTTTAAATTATATTTCATATATTCAAATACTCTGTTAAATCGACCGCCAGAGGTCACACTTTCCCTATTTAAACCGATTGTTGTGTTTCCTGATGGCCGGCTCAAATCTTTTGTACATTATGTAAACAAGTTTTTCATTTTTTTAATTCTTACGCCTTAAGCCAGGCAGTACTTTACCAAATTATGTTTTTCTATATTCCTTAGCTCAATTAAAGAAATCTCTGATCAAAACCATTTTTATTATTATTCTTTCAAGATTTTAACCACGACTGCATTACCATGGCATAATCCTCAAGATAATCAAAAATCAATAGGAAATCTCATTATCTTTTATTTTGCAGTAAGAATAGGAAGAAGCGTTTTATTTTAAAAAGAGTGAGATAATAAAAAATAGACTGAATTGTTTCATTTTTTGCATAAAGATGGCACTCATATGCATATCGTTTAAACAGCCGTTTAGTCTAGATATTAATTTGGCGAAACCTTTGAAAATATTCACCACTAATGAGCCAAGCCCTCTAATTTAATTTTGCTAAAACCACAGTAAGGTTGTTCAAATATATTCTGATTTTTTACGTGAAAAGATACCTTAGTGGGTCAAAATTTTGAAGAAGTTATATGATGTGAAATATGAATGCATGTGAAAGTGTATAGAAGGAATTTTCCATCATTCCACTGCTGGAAACCATCCAATCATGGAAACCACTTGTAGCCTCAGGTGCAGGACCTGAGGGAATCCATGCAATTAAAGGATACCTTCCTTGAAGGGAGTTGAAGTCAGAACAGAGATAACGCCAAGATGGGAAAGAAACAAACTTCACTCTAAATGAAAGAAGAGGCCTCAAGGCCTATCCGACCTAAATGAAGTTTCCAGTATTACCCCGGCCGTTTGTCTGTCTGCCCTGTGGCCAACGCTACAGAATTTTGTATTTGATCTCATTGATTTCTATTATGTCCTTCTTCTTCTACATTACTATGTTCTTTTTTATCTTGACGTTTAGAAAGATTGAGTGTGAATGATTGAATATTTATTCAAAAATATAATCAGCCAATACAACAGAATGATAAATTTCAGAATTGGTGGTATTGATGCAATTGTTTCTTATCCAAATTTCACATTGGTACAGGTTATGATAATCATAGTAGGAAGGGATTTGACACTACTCTACTCTAAGTTAGCTACTTTGAAACCCATGAAAAATTCAGTTCGACCATGTACTTACAAGGTACTGAAGCCCCGTTTAGATACTTGAATACATTGGTAGGGTTGGACGTAGGAAAATCGAATACAGTAAGCAATATTAGCATTTTTAAATACTAGTTAAAACCTCCAGTCGATATTCAATACTTGCACTTGATTTTCGAAAATGGGCAGTCTGTATCACCATGCTACCACTTCCTAAATCTCTTGTCAATCTAAATATCTGCTTATTGTACAAATGATAATAATAAAGTATCGAGTTAAAAGAATTATAAAGTTGCCTTGTCATCTCAACTTGATTGTTCAAAAGTTAGATTCAGTCTTTTACAGTCGTTGTCTTGGTTTTTTATATAACGTACTCTTCATTTTCGACAGCATAATGTTTGACTACCATAAACGATGTGACTAGCTGTCTATTTAGTCGAGCGGCCGGTAAAGCCATGCTACCAGATGTGGCTGCCACAGTACATTCTGCAGCAATCAAAAGAGAGCAGTGAGCAACGACATGACTAAGTTCTCCACCTAAATTAGGGTCTAGATCAAGCCAAGCACCTTGCCACAAGATGTGACAGGCACAGTACATCCTAAAGTTAAGAGAGATCAGCGTAAACTCATGTGACTAAGCTGTCCACATGGTAGTCGAGACAGGCTACCAGATGTGACAGTACATCCTGCAGTCAAGAGAGACCAGCGTGGAACGATGTAGCCTATCCACCTAGCCGAGCGGCCAGGCTACCAGGTATAGAATTCCTCAGTACATCCTGCAGTCAAGAGAGACCAGCGTGGAACGATGTAGCCTATCCACCTAGCCGAGCGGCCAGTCAAGCCAGGCTACCATGTATAGAATCCCACAGTACATCCTGCAGTCAAGAGAGACCAGCGTGAAACGATGTAGCCTATCCACCAAGCCGAACGGCCAGTCAAGCCAGGCTACCAGGTATAGAATCCCACAGTACATCCTGCAGTCAAGATAGACCAGCGTGAAACGATGTAGCCTATCCACCTAGCCGAGCGGCCAGTCAAGCCAGGCTACCAGGTATAGAATCCCTCAGTACATCCTGCAGCCAAGATAGACCTGTGTGAAACGATGTAGCCTATCCACCTAGCCGAGCGGCCAGTCAAGCCAGGCTACCAGGTATAGAATCTCACAGTACATCCTGCAGTCAAGAGAGACCAGCGTGAAACGATGTAGCCTATCCACCAAGCCGAACGGCCAGTCAAGCCAGGCTACCAGGTATAGAATCCCTCAGTACATCCTGCAGTCAAGATAGACCTGTGTGAAACGATGTAGCCTATCCACCTAGCCGAGCGGCCAGTCAAGCCAGGCTACCAGGTATAGAATCTCACAGTACATCCTGCAGTCAAGAGAGACCAGCGTGGAACGATGTAGCCTATCCACCTAGCCGAGCGGCCAGTCAAGCCAAGCTACCAGGTATAGAATCCCACAGTACATCCTGCAGTCAAGAGAGACCAGCGTGGAACAATGTAGCCTATCCACCTGGCCGAGCGGCCAGTCAAGCCAGGCTACCAGGTATAGAATCTCACAGTACATCCTGCAGTCAAGAGAGACCAGCGTGGAACGATGTAGCCTATCCACCAAGCCGAACGGCCAGTCAAGCCAGGCTACCAGGTATAGAATCCCTCAGTACATCCTGCAGTCAAGAGAGACCTGCGTGAAACGATGTAGCCTATCCACCTAGCCGAGCGGCCAGGCTACCAGGTATAGAATCCCACAGTACATCCTGCAGTCAAGATAGACCAGCGTGAAACGATGTAGCCTATCCACCTAGCCGAGCGGCCAGTCAAGCCAGGCTACCAGATGTGACAGTACATCCTGCAGTCAAGAGAGGGAGACCTTATTGTTCCGTGTTCCGCAATCAGAGCCACCTGCAGGGAAGTGCGTGGGGGCGCTGCTTAATTTGGAACTGCTCATGTATGGATGCAGTCCAGCTGTGTTTCCGCTAATGAGTCCCATTGACTGCCCAGGTGACGCCGGAAAGACCACAATGCTCTGCCATCAGCTAATTGCCGTCATTAGGGGCAATCCCAGCCGACTCCGTAACACTCCACCGCCCCCACGTGCGCCAACCCCTTCGGACGCCCGCGATGGTCCTACCCCAGCCAGTGATTAGCGAGGCAACAAGTTCATAATTACTGGCTCAGGCTATTGTTGGGACTTCAAATTGAAGCATCTATCATCCCCTGGGGGAACTGTTATTATTGGGGTCGACCGTAGGGGAAATAGAGTGGATTTTACTTTTCATTAACTTCATATCTCTATATACACCACGTCTCTCTCCATTCTCTCCCAGAGTATCGTCTATGATCTTTCTATATTTAGTATGTTCATATATCTCTCGTATATTGTTTAGATACTTTACATATACACACTAATTACATGTATTAACACTTGGTCAATTAAAAAATGGTTTGAATGAATCTCTCTCTCTAACTTACCGCGATCTGAAAAGATACGATTTGAAATTACCATGACCAATAACAATTGGCCATTGTAGTCATTTATTTTAACATAAAATTGACAATTTAAAAAAGTGAAGTTATTATTAAATTCTTCATAGATTTATTATCTTACAATTATCCTGTTATGTGGCTGAAAATAATTTCTCTGTTTAATGTTAATTTTGATTTTCAATAAGTTTGATCCGATATAAATATTTGTGCCAGAATATGGATACAGTTGGATCATGGTGTACTGTAAGACTGTATTGATGTTTGAGAACATTTTTTTGCAGAACGTTCAGTTTATCTTCCTTGTTTATAAAGATGGTTAGAATATTACACCTGTTATATCAACGTTTATTTATAATTACTGTATATATAGGTTCGACTTATAGGTAACAAATTACTGGAAACCTATCAAATACATGAGTAACTCTTATTATAGACATCTTTTACCTGAGGATAATGACAGAAAATTACTGAAACATCGAGAATTACATAAATTATTAGTTGATGTAGCTATATTATTTACATGTCAAATTATTTGACAAATATAGCAGCTTCAATCTTCTCAGTTATACGGGAAGAATGTTGTTAATTTGTTAAGTGAACTGATCTCTCACGTCATTGGACCAATGTGGCCATGTTTATACATAAAAGAGGGTTGAAACGGAATGCGAGGAGTCGTGGATTGGTGTTCGAGTGGAGACGCTTAAAGCGTTCTCTGTGTACTTGTCTGGTGATCTCCTCGCATACCTGTGAAACCCCGGTCCGCTCCTTATCAACGCTGCAAATAAAAGATAAGTACTGTTTTTATTTTATTTAACAAATCGTGTTTTTTTTATTTACCCCCTTTTTGTTGTTGATTTTGTACTTTTGAGTGTACCTTTTTCTGTGTTTAAGTCACTCTTACTGTAGGCCCTAGTTTATTCCATTTTTGTGTGTTAATCCGCAAAAGTAGTAACTTTTGTCATACAAACCAACCTCCAACCTACAAATGATCTAAAACTATCCCTTTTTTTTGGACAATCTTACTGTAGAATTAATCTTCTTGATGAATGACTCCTAGCAGGTTTTTAAGAGAATTTTCTTCTCCCCTAAGAATGGTATTTTACAAGATGGTATCTACTGAGCATTATCTGTGAGAGAGAAGCTTGATGATCAATACCTTCTGTATTAAAAAGTGGAAGTTGTATAAGCTTATGATTTTGCTTTGTTTTAAAAATGAATCTATGTTGGTTCCATATGCTTGAATTGAGTATTACACCTTAGTTCTATATATTTTATTGCTTAAAAAGGAACACAACAAAACAAAAAAGAAACTACAATTGAAAATGATTTGATAAATAACTAAGAAAAAAGAAACAAAAATAATGTCCAAAAATGATGATGATAAAAAATTGAATTTGTCTGCCAGAAAAATGTTTCTATGAATTGAAAAATAAGAATAATTACAAAATTAACATATAAATTTCAAATACCTTCAACGTTGTACTAGCTGTGTTATATATGTTGATTGGTCTCCAAAATCTTTTTATCTCTCTCGCTCTCTCTTCCTTTGGATCTGTAGGTCAGAATCTTCAGCTGCCTCCGTTCAGATGTCAGCACAGCAGGGGCAAGGTGCCATATTGGTCTTGAGTCAGGTAATGCCAGCTATCACGTCGACCTAGTCACTTTGGGAAAAAGACCTCTAGCAATCCAGCAGTGGGAATGTATTCGCAGCGAGGATACCATCAATGATAGACTCAACCTATGTTATAGAAATTTGTTATTTACAATACACTCACGGACAAAACTTAAAGAAAAGGGGTTTTCGATGTCGCCGCTCGTCTGTTCTTTTAAAGAGACAGAGGCAATTTTGTTCACTCTTGGTTATCTCATGTTTTTTCAATAAAGGTAACTGTGTATCAAATATCTTTCATAGTTATTGTCTGAATCCCGATATACATGCTAGAAGGTACAACTTCCTTAAGTTTTTACATGAGTGTATATGACCTTATGAAAATAAAGGTCGCCTCTCCCGTCAAAATAGACGCCAAAACTAGGCGCTATCTATTGACCACCTCCGCAATCTAATGGTCTCGAATCGGCGATAAAACCACAATACTAGCGTTGGCAAATTCCAAAACTGGTGTTGTGGCTTTGACACAGACCGGAGTCCGCTATATTGCAGAGACGGTCAATAGATGGCGCTTAGCTATGACGTCTATTTTGACGGGAGAGGAAAACTTTATTTTTATAGATCATAATCCCCTCTCTCTCGACAAAACTTCCATCTATAACCTTAGTAACGTTTTATTAAATATTTTTCTTAATATATTCAATATATATATATTTTTGCTTATCCCTAGTACACGTGATACAGGCCATGATAATCATGGTGGGTAGTTAGCGACTGCTTTTTACTGTAAGCGCACCACATGTCTACACATGTGAAAGCAGTTCGACTTTGCACTTACAAATGTGCCAGAGCCCCGTTTGGTTACTTGCACTCGCTGGTGGGGTTGGACTCTTGCAAGAATCGGGGGGCCATTGGAGCATTTTTTTTTTTAAACAGAAAAAAGTGTCCAATGCGGGGATCGAACCCGGGTCGTAGTGGTCGTAAACCAAACGGTTTAACCAGCCTTCCACCGACCCCCCATATATTCAATATGAACCTGGGTAATAAAGAGTTATAATCTCAATCATTTTCTTCTTCCACATAAATTTATCATAAATCGTAAATATGGGAATATAAATACAAAAGAGTATTTATTTATTTTTTTAAAAAATATTTTTAAATATATATATAAATATAAATGCAGAGAAGCGTCTATATAACGCGGCAATAAGATTAAAACAAATCGAGAAAGATTTTTGAAAACAAGATTTCAAACTTTTCTTACTTTTATTAAGTTTTTGTGAATCTCCTTATTCCAAAAAAAAAAAAAAAAAAAAAACATTCAAATTTCTGAAGAATTTTTAAATATTCTTAATTTTTTTATAAAAGGAATTCGAAAAAGCTTAATAAAAAGTGGGGAAAGTTTGAGCTTGTTTATGAACCTAATTCATATTCTTTTTATACTTTCTTATACTTATTACCTTTCAAAAAGACTAGCCAAAGATAGGAGAGAAGCCCCGAGAAAATAAAAGACAAGAATATTAAAATATACGTACACTCATGGACAAAACTCAAGAAAGTTGTTAACTTTTAGCATGTATATCAGGATTCAGACAATAACTCTGAAAGATATTACAGTGACCTTTATTGAAGACACACATAACCAAGGTGTGAACAAAATTGCCTGTCTTCTTCAAAATAACAGATGACGGGCGACACAAAGACTTTCCACTTCCTTAAATTTTATACATGAATGTATATACACTGCCCACCAGGTTAAAGACAATTTTTTGACAATTCAATATATTTTAAAAATAGAGCAATCCAGAAATAAATATTTAATTAAAAAGGCATATATTGGATCAAAACACATTACATACACATTACATATTAATATGTTATAATACCTTGATAAAGGTTGGCGTTCAGCCAACTGAAATATTGGTAAAATAAATAATATTTTGATCCAATATATGCCTTTTTAATTAAAAAAAAAACAATATATTTTATTGACCTCTTAGTTAATTGTTACAAAAATCAAAGATAAATTAAACAAATATAAATGTGATTATTTACAATTTAGTGATTAAATATAAAAACTGTTCTTAGGAAGGGAGGCTCCTCTACATTAAGAGAGTCCTAGGTTAAAAAGAAACATATAGAATTTTAAAAATGAAACGACTATTTAAAAGAACCAATTAAAAGAATGTATACATATATAAAATGGTCCAAGGATGCTGTGATAGTGGGTGCTCTGGTGGGTCACGGTCCAGAGCTTCTCTCTGAGCTACCAGCTGCTTCCTTCCTATAGAAATGTTGACTCGTTCAGCCATTCTACTGATGGTGGGAGCCCAAACTGATGACGCTTATTCAAGCCGTTCGTTATTACTGCTGCTTTTTTGACCGTAATTTGGTTTTTCTAATTCTATACCGATACGTTGATCTAAGGCCTATCTGATTCTGTCAGAACAATAACTCCTAAAACATATTTAGAAAGAGTGTTCCCTCTTTATCCGTTTTATTTGTTGTTGTTGTTGTTGTTGAAGAGACTCAGATGTCCCCATGCATCTCTATCACAGCAGTCACAATGTCCTCTATCTTGGGTGTGTAAAGCTGCTGCTCTGGGTCCATGTTAATTTTCTGAAAGGCTGCGGCCATTGCTGGGCATGAGAATATGTGGGTAGGTGTTTGTTCCACACCAGGACAGATCCGTTTTATTTAATATATGAAATAAAGAATTGCGATGGAGAGATTAATATGTTGGGTCTTCAACTTACAACATGAATCATGCTGGATGCAGGATCAAATAATCCTCACAAGACCACCTCTTGGAATGTATGAGAGCCTCAAGACAAAACCTATATTCCAACCCTACCAAGATTATAAATTTAATCCATAAATTCAGTCTCCATGACCTTGTATAATTATACAATGGTATAATTGAAAAAATCATGTCATGCTGGTGAGAGACGTCAGTCTGAGACACGAACGTGGTTAGTTTTCTTGATACAAGTATTCTTATATTAAAAAAAAAAGATCAATTCTTAAAAAGAGTGTAAAAATCAACAGAGAGTTTATATAAATTGTTGTTTTTCAGACAGAAATAATGTAATACACTTCTCTCTCAATATCATAAGTATTTAAAATATGTAAATAATAATGTGTAAATAAAAATAGTATTTATCATTAATTTGTTAACATGATAATTCTGTTGAAGGAATGACACACACACACAAGTCCGAAAACTTGAAAATAAAAAGTTTTACAAGAAACTTAGCCCTGGAAGCTTTGTTTATTTTATAAGAAATTTGATATAGTTTTCGAATAAGTTTAAGAATACTGTTTGTTTCTCCTCGAGAAAGCCACGTGAAAAATCTGAAAGCAGAAGAACTAAATTGCCTACTATGCACAAATAAAACCAAGGCAGAGAACACCATATATTTGAATGTATATCTCTGAAGACGGAGAGAAACTCTTGTTTCTGAGATAGGCTGCCTTCACCGTACACTCTCTTCTATCAAGTCTGATAGACAATATTGCTTTATCTGTATATAATTTCTTCAGAAGAGTCATGAAGAAAGCGGATCTGATAAATTAGTCTTTCCATTATAATAATGATAATTAATCTTCAAAACTTTTTTCTTCTTTTGTTAGACCATGCTTTTTACTGCATTTCATGTAATATTGTACATATAAAACTCCACTCATCCTGATCATTATTGTCTACACTCTGGAGAATCTGTGTAAGACCAATGTGGTCTTAATAAAGGCTTTGTGTGTATATTATATAGTTTTTCTATTGATGATAGAGTGTAATCAGCAACATTCAGTTGTACACAATAAGGAGATTTTTTTTCATTATATCATACTTTATCAACTTTAGATCTATGTTTTCTCAATGGTAAAATGCCTGTCAAAAAAGGTATACGTATAATATTCTTTAAAACATATACTCTTTTGATTACATAATTTCAATCATAATATTAAAAAAAAGTATGTTTAAAAGATGATTAGTTCTTACGATTCTAATTTAAAGTTAGCCTTTATTCTATTTTACCCAGAGGTTTAAACTTAAAGCTTGATCAGTTTTATGTTGTTTGACCTTGTCGTGATTATTGATATGAATAAAAGGATTCTTTCCTGAAATCTATTCAAGTTTTAATTCAAAAGAATATCGGAAGGTATATATGTCATCTATTGATTTGGTGTGTTTAATATATCACCCCTCCCAACTCCATATAATTAAAAACATATATAGCATCCTCTCGACGGATGAACATTTCGTCACACACTATATTCCAAAAGAACTGACACTATAACAATTCAGTTATAGCAGCCATAATTTAAAGCATTAATACTTCACCAGCTGAGATCTTCCTTTCTTCATAACTCCATAACTTACAAAGCCTTCACAATCCTCGTGATTAAACATTTCGTCACTATATTCCAAAATACCTGATCACTATAACAATTCAGCTATAGCAGCCATAGTTGAAATTATTGATACTTCACTAACTGAGATCCCTCTTTCTCCACAACTCCATAACTAAAAAAAAATATATAGCATCTTTGAGATAAACATTTTGTCATTATATTCCAAAAGACCTGAACACTATAACAATTCAGTTATAGCATCCATAGTTGAATGTATTGATACTCTACCAGCTGAGATCTTTCTTTCTCCATAACTCCATAACTAACAAAGATATAGCATCGTACATATGAACATTTCGTCACTATATTCCAAAAGACCTGAACACTATAACAATTCAGTTATAGCATCCATAGTTGAATGTATTGATACTCTACCAGCTGAGATCTTCCTTTCTCCATAACTGCATAAATAACAAAGATATAGCATCTTACAGATGAACATTTCGTCACTATATTCCAAAAGAACTGAACACTATCACAATTCAGCTGTAGCAGCGATAGTTGAAGGCATTGATACTTCACTAGCTGAGATCTTCCTTTCTCCATAACTCCATAAATAACAAAGATATAGCATCCTACAGATGAACATTTCGTCACTATATTCCAAAAGAACTGAACACTATAACAATTCAGCTATAGGAGCCATAGTTGAAGACATTGATACTCTACCAGCTGAGATCTTCCTTTCTTGGAAACACTCCCCCTCTCTTCCTCTAATGAGACAATTCTGGACATTTCTTCCTGGTCCTCGTTAGGGTTCCTCAGACCGTTGCACATGCGGCTGACGCGGCACTTTCCGATGCCAATTGTGCTACGACTGGCTGTTTATTTTGAGTCGTTTCCTGGGACACTTTCTCTTCACTCTATCTCTTTCTACCTCTATACTATGGTACAGTAAAACCTCTCTATAGCGAACCATATATCGGACTGAATCTGTGGTTCACTATATCCATGGTATTATATATGTAATATAAAAACTTTTATTTCATTTAAAAATTATAAATTCTAGAATAAATACTACAATGTAAACTACATCGCAAGATATCGCGGTTTTCCCTATATAAACCCATTGTTGTTGTTTCCCGTTGGCCGGCTCAAATCTTTTTGTAGATATGTAAATAAGTCTTTTGTTTTCTTTAATCTACTCGCCTTAAGTCAGGGAGTATTTTCTAAATATGTGCTTTATATTCCTTAAACTCAATTAAAACTAATTTTGATCCAAACTATTTTTATTAACACGACTGCATAATCACAAACATACCTATGTATCCTAATAAACAACCTAAGCAAATTATATATTAAATTACTTTCTTTACATGACTAACTTTCAACCATTTTGTCGTGTCGTATCTATAACAGTGATTGAAATAAATATTTCAATCAGTAGTAACGACAGGCAATATGTAAAAAGGAAGAACCTTTAAAAACACCTTCAGGAGAAACAACGAATATAAAAACAGGCCAGATGGTTCTGCCTTCACAGATGAGCGTAGCATGGATGAAATAGGCTATACGATCTTTGGCATCCAAAACCCTACTATTTTACTTTCAATAATATAATTACTTTGGTGAATTTATAAATAAAAACTCTAACTAAGGAACCATATAATTTCCATCATTCTTGGTACCAAATAGAACACCACAAAAAACAGACCCTCCAACTAAACAGAAGGTAGTCGACAGAGTTGGCCAGATGGAAATCTGGTCATCTGCGCCCTCTAGTCTATAAAGAGGGAGCCAAAAGCTTCCCCATGTGCACTAGGTGCAAAACCGAAGAGGCCACTCCCCAACATTTACTAAATTGTATTGGAAAGGACAAAGGATCCCTGTACAGAGAACCAAGAAGAGTTCTTGGACTAATTTATGAGCACGACCTCCAAGATCTTGTCTAATTTAGATTAATAAAAGGATAAGAATAAAATAAATGAATAAATAAAATTCTCTGAGGGACGAATATCTTTTTATATATAACGGTAATACAAGTTTTTTTCGGGCTCAACAGCCCTCCAACAGGTATAACTACGCTAATAAAATTCTTCAAAGCTTGTAATGCTGTTATAAAAACAAATTTTTCACTCAACGAATTGTCTTTTATTTATAGTTTACACTGTATTATAAAATATTGTAGCAAAGTATTTATTATTTTATTAACAGAGTATCATATCTTATGTTTATATTTTGCTATACTCTGTAAACTTCCCTCATTGCTCGGGATGAGACAGCAATTTATTTCAGGTAAGAACAAACTATGATTGGTAAACAAAAGATAATTAAATTTATAAATTTAATTGTTATCTATCGTTAATATTTTATACAAATAAATTTACTGGCAATGCGTTTCTTTTAAGAAGAAAAGATAAGCAATGAGGGAAGTTTACAGCGTAGAAAAATATAAACATAAGAAAATGATACTCTGATAATAAAATAATAAATACTTTGCTACAATATAAATTGAATTATATCAGGTTTGTTATAAGAGAAGGTTTGCTATATCTTAGGTTAATTTTAGCGGGATTTTACTTTACTTTTAAACTAATTCGATATGTTTGTAATGTATATTTACAAGTTTATTTTTAAATTAATGAGATTGTAATCGAATGCTGAGAATATTTAAGCGAATAAAAGGTCAAAATAGAAATTGAATAAATTCATTTCTTGGAAATATATTATAAATATTGATGAGAAATACGATTACACAAAGTCAATTCTAGAGGTAGAATTACGCATATCCCTGCAAACATTATTTTTAAACCAGTTTTAAGGAATACTCTTAGAATAATATTAGCAGTTTTTTTTAATTTATTTCTCACAAAACCTACAACCCCAAAACACATTATTGACTGTATTGACTCGCCCATTGATGATCTCTACTCATCTCCAGCAGACACCATCAAAAGTCTCAAGATTTACAAGCTTGATACTCTAATATGATTGAGTGGAGATAAGAAAGAAGAAGAAGTTTATCTATATATTTAATAGATAAAAATTAGATAATAACAAAAATATAGGGTTAGGAGATAAAGAATGGAAAATTTTATTCATTCTAGGTATTGTACTTCAACCGGCATAAAGTTGAGATACAAGTTGAGATACTTGTACAATGCTCGAAATCTAGTTAAATTTTTATCTATACACAATTATTTAATTTTGACCAAGTTCATACATTTTTATATATGAATAGACAACTGTGCGAATCACCCTTGAATAATTATTAAATATATATACGGATATCAAAAACAAAGTAGGCATATCCTGATCACTAACATGAGGGTTATTTAAATGGCAGAGAGCTCCATCTAGTAGAACATAAATCAACTAAACGTTAATTTAACCTGTTCCTTGATATAAATAACGCTCATTTATTTCATTTATTACCAGTTACAAATAAGACACGCTATATTCGATCTGGATAATTGCCTGTGAAAACTATTTACAATAATTCTTATTGTTGTAGAGTAGGTAACAGAATTATCAAAAGAAAATACACAATTAAGAAAAAGAGCATTGAATAAACATATACATTAAACAAATAAGCAACAACATAAGCAGATAGACGAAACCGCAAGGTAGTTATAAGTAATAACGATCATGTTAGCAGTCAGGATATGTTTACTTTGTTTTTGATATCAATACCTGATCTTTTTATTATTTTTCATATTATTTTTTCACGTATACGGATATAGAAGCATAGGGCGCCTCTCCCGTCAAAACCTGATGCCATCTATTGACCGTCGCCGCGAACTAGCGGCCTCGGGTCGGTGACAAAGCCACAACACCAGCTTTGGCAAACTGAGAAGCGTCCACCTAGAGACCATGGTTTCGGGCTAATGGCCCTCGTCAGTCTAGGGCGGAGTTTATTCCAAGAGATCCACACGGGATATAATGTAATCTTCACAATCTACCAAAGAGGTGTTTTTCTGGCAAGGTGGCTGGCCCAAATCTATGGCTAGAATATAGATGAAAATTTTTCCGGGAAGAAATTGATCCATAGACTGAAGAGGGACATTAGCCCGAAACCATGGTCTCTAGGTAGACGCTTCTCAGTTTGCCAAAGCTGGTGTTGTGGCTTTGTCGCCGACCCGAGGCCGCTAGTTGCGGCGACGGTCAATAGATGGCGTCAGGTTTTGACGTTTATTTTGACGGGAGAAGCACCCTATGTTTCTATGGATCAATTTCCTCCCGGAAAATTTTCCATCTATATACGGATATATATCGAATTTTAGAAATATCTATCAACCATGAGAAAACCAAAGACTTGTTTATTTTTCTTTTGAAACTAAATATTAAAGTGATTATTGTATGTAAATGTTATGTAAAAGAATGATGTATGTAAACACACTAACTCATCTTTTCTAAGCAATTATGCACTTGGGCCAATATTGTGTAGGGCATAGGTCCGCCATAAAAGGCTTGTCGTTGTTGTTAAAATGATCATATTTATATATGTGAGCAATAGTTACCAAGAAATTATTGGAAAAAAAAAGTAAAAATAAAAATAAGGTAAAAAGTTTCTTTTAATTTAAATTTTCAAGCTTTCGAGCAAATATACTGCTCTTCAACAGGCTGATATTCTATGTACAATCTCTAAATAATATTTATATAGAATAATTGAAAACTTTTGTTATTAGCATGTGTTCTCGCGGGCGTGCATCAGACTGTTTCTAGCTAAAGTAAAATATATTATACTGGGATTACAACAACAACAACAATAGCCTTTATTGGGCACACGTGCCATACAGGATTCTCTCTGTAGGACAAAATAGATAAATAAAAAATTAGCATCGTAGTTATATACAGGTATTGGGTATTGGCCTCGACCAATTATCGAGTTGGATCCGGTGTCTGTGCTAAATATTTTGATTGAGCTGATTTCCAGTATTTATAAAAAGCGAATGCAAAGGGTCTGGATTTTACGACTTTTGCCATTAAAACATAAGGCGAATTGCTATTATAGCCGGTCTCTTGAAGAAGAATTTCTCTTTCTTCTTCCATTGCCGTACAGTAGAACATGTAGTGTGGAAAATCGAGACTAAATTCACCGTTGCATAAGGTGCATTTTATGGTCTTAGTTTTCAATAGTGAAACATGATTAATTCTCTGTACTACAAAAAGGCTTCTTACTTGTACAATGATTCTCTTTAAGGTTAGGGGGATATTGTCATTCAGATAGCATTCCATTGTAGGTGATGAATGAAAGTATTTATAGTGAGAGTAGAGTACTGATTTTCTTATTCTTACATAATCGAGCTGCAAGGACTGATCGGTTGCCGTTCTAATAATTAGAGGGATGTATCTTTGTAGAATATTGAAGTCTGTACATCCAACAAGCCATGAGAAGCCGGTGTTATTAAGTAGCTCTGTTATACTTTTTACCAGTCCGATATTCTGTTTTGAAGAAATTGAAATGTCCCAAACATATTGAAGGTAGCCTGCTGCCGTCCATTTTCAGAATTCTAGTCCAGAATTTTAAAGTTAGTTTTTTCACTGTGATATCAAGAGAGTTTCTTCCTGTTTCAGCCCTCAAAATATAGCCCGGAGTATAGCTTGGAAGGCACAGAAAACGTCTGAGGAAGGTATCCTGGATTCTATCTAGGATTAAGGCTTGATCATGTGCCCAGATTAGAGCCGCATATACTGGGATTAAATATATATACATTCCAATAATTATTAATATTTAGATTATTTGTCAGAGATATTGTTATATTGGGTTGGGAGGTCAATTTTTCTATTGATGCTATTTATTTTTGATGATACCAGTGCTTCCAGGAATAATCGTTGTTGCTTTCTTTCTATGTCATGATAATGGACTATTGTTTGTTTTCTAATATTCATATATATTAAGCTCTCAGTACACTTTAGATATTAGAATTTGTGGTTTTTAACTATTCATATCATGATTTGAAAGCTTTTTCACAACTAATTCTCAATATATGTGAATAATTATCATACATTTTATCGATAGAGGGCAATTGAATTTATAAACACTTATATTCAATCTCATTAACAATAGATTAATCTTTTATGAGCGAGTCATTTGACAAATGTTTTTTCCTCTTTTTACATATTGTCTGTCATTATTACTGATTGAAAGATTTAGTTTAATCGCTGTTCTAGATACGACACGACAAATGATTAAAAGTTAGCCATGAAAAAAGGTAAAAAGTGGTTTAATGGGAAATCGCCCACTAAGTGACCGCTTCTTAATGAACAGCCAAAATAGAAAATAACCTGATATAACTCAACATTTAAAAAACACCTTCAGGAGAAACAACGAATATAAAAAAGACCAAATGGTTCTACCATACCGGATGAGCGGAGCATGGATTATATAGGCTATACAATCTTTGGCATCCAAAACCCTAGCTCATGTCCAAATCAACGGAAACTTGGTAAAAACACCAATCCTATATAAGGATTTCTTCCCCAGCATTCATTTGCCCCTCCAAAGTAAAACTGCTTCTCTAGAAGCTGCAAGAGCTTCTCAAGATCATCCTTTGGCCCTAGAGGGAAAAGCAATCCAAAGGGGAGGTGTCGCTGGCATCTACCTGTCTTCCTAAACTGACAGGCAGAGCTGAAGGAGTATCTATGATTCTAAGTTGTATTTCATTGAAGGTTTTACTATTTACAAATACGAGGCGTGTTCAAAAAGCATCGATTCCTTATTTCCACGGAAACCGATGAAGCGCAAAAGGCTTTCTTAGGAGAGAACATTCATGTACAGTCGGGAATTCTGTCCCACCCGCAGAAAGTGTCAATCACTGGCTGTCGGCCTATGAAGGAAGATGTATTGTAAGAGTCCATCAGATTCCAGTAGGTTTCAAAATGACGGGACATCGTGAACAGCGATATTAATACTAATTTTACCGATACCCAAGTAGAAACCATTCTCAATATTCAACAGGTTTTTAGATACGATGCCATGAGCAACTCACAGATAAAGAAGTTGTACAACCGCTTCAACGATGGTCAAACATCAGTAGACATCGAACCACGTTCAGCGATATTAAATCCAATTTTACCAATACCCAAGTGGAAACCATTCACAATATTCAACAGACTTTCAGATACGATGCCATGAGCAACTCACAGATAAAGAAGTACAACCGCTTCAATGATGGTCAAACATCAGTAGACATCGAACCACATTCATCTTGATACTCAACAAGTCGAAATGAGAATTCAACATAGATAATTATATAAAGTAACTTATAATACAATATAATGTGGCTTATGATTGTAGAACGACATTTTAAAATATCCCGCATGTGTTTCTTTTGACCGAAAAATCGAAATTTCCGTTTACCATTACTCTTCACAATTCATCCTTTCATACATCATTCCTAAAGTTAGAAATAATCGTTATTTCTCCTTAAAATAAATTTCGATTTTTCGGTCAAAAGAAACACATGCGGGATATTTTCAAATGTTGTTCTACAATAGATAATTATTTCCAATTAACAATCGTTATAATTGAAAGAGCTAACCATTCTCATTATTAAACATCTCCATTGTGTTAAGTCCCTTCAATTAAACACATGTCGAGATACACCTTTCTAGATCACCTATTGAATTCTAATCAAAAATTAAAGGGCGTTTTTCTCAAGAAAAATAACTATTTAGATAATTAAAGAACTTAACTACAATAATCGAGGTCAATTATTGTTATCCTCTATTATAGAAAACTGTAAGAAAGATGATAATAGATTATCTTCATTAGTTAACAGAAGGTTTGAGGTCAAAAAATGGAAAATTTCCGTGAATACTAATTCTGCTTCCAAGTTCCTCTCTATACAATATATATAAGCAGAAGAACAATCCTTCAAGATAAGCAGAGAGAACAAAACCAAACGATACCCCAATTAAGACGGACCTTCCTTGTAAAATTTTATTAGGAAGTTCAGGATCACAATAAAAACATCAATCTTTGGATTTAATGGGTAGACGGACGTGCAATCGCAGTCCGGTAGCATCACGCTCTCCTCTATGGCCGTGGGATAATGGACTGTATTTTCCACTTAATTGAAATTGGAGACCTCTAATCACTGCATCGCCATTTTTTTAGTGTTTTGATTCATGCCAGTGATTGTCAGTTATAGTCCATTGTTGGGGTTTTTAAAATAAATATTGAAATAAGGAAGATATGTTTTTTTCAATAATCTTTTTTCAATCAAAATATTAAACAAGGCAAAAAACATTATAGCGGCACTTATAAAACTAGTATTTTAATGAAAAATGCTTACGGTATCATCCACAGATTCTTTTCTGAAAATGAATTGAAAATGCATTAAGTTATTTGGAAAAATCGCCGAGTAGATGTATGACGAATGTGAGACGAGAAGTTTCTTTAATAAATCAAAGATCCATCTTTAGAAGAATACGTTTCTTTATCAGTTTTTATTAATTCAAGCTTTCAGATATTAATAAATGCTTATTTATGTTTGTATCATAAGTAAATACTAATGTTTAAGTTTTCCTTTATATATTTTACATTATTACCATTAAATGTGATTCGATTTTTTTTCCATTTCCAGACTCAGTGGTAAAATTCAATGTATAAAATAAATTTCTTTTCCTAGGATTTACCTTGAACAATCTATTCATGAACTTGATTGTAATACGTTTTCCTGTGTATAAATGTAATTATTACCATTAAATGTTATTGGCTTTCACCTTTTATTATTATTTTTATTTGCAGACTTCATATATAAGACTATATGTCTTTAATAAAGGCTTTTTATGTGAAAAACTCAAGATTTCAGAGTTATCAGTCCTTCGACGGGGGAATAACACAATAACTTTAATAGCTTATTGAGCTATGCTTGTCGAAGGGCTGATCAGCCCGAAAGTTGTAGTTAATAAAAACTGATATAGAAACTTATTTTCAGATATATTTTCGATTTATTAAATTGAGCATAGTAAATTAATATCTATTAGAAGTTTCCTTTATTCAATGCATGTTTAGAAAGATTCTGAGTAAGATTCTGTGGCTTGAAAGCCCTTGCACACATTTTAATGAAAGAAACGTCGCGTGCTATTGTTGAGGAATCTTTTGATTGAGAATTATACGGACAATTTTAGTACTAAGAATCATAATGATCTTTATTCCTTAATGTCCCAGAAACATTCAGCTCTTGTATTCTTCTAGATTTGTTGATATTTTCATGTTTTAGTGAAAATAACAAAATCAATGCTTTAATCCAAGAGAACGCAATGAAATAAAACCTCGCTAAAGTGAATCGGTAATATAGCGAATCTTCCCTTTATAACGAACCTAGAATAAAAACAACGATAATCTCCCTATTCCCTATTGAAGAAGGAACACAGCTCAGGGAGAAGAACTTCTTTATATATAAGAAAACACAATCGTACAAGATTTCGGGCAAAACGTCCGTTCTACGCTCCTTCGTGTCTTTCCCTACCCGTAGAAGGGTGTCTTGTACGATCGAAAGAATGCTTTTCTCCACGACCCGTATTTATTCTTCTAGAACCTAGAATAATCACCAATTCCATTCCATTGTAGCATTCAGCCATAGCTATAGCAAAACTTTGGCTATGGTGAAATCAAAGCTTTAGTCCCATGGGTTTCGCTCTTGTGAAGTTTTGCTCTATTTACTTACCTTTTTATTCAATTCTTATGAATGTTTTTCCTACATCCGTCACGCTATGTTTTGCTAATCATTGTTATTCTTTATTTTATCTCGTAAACTTAACTTTTTTTCAGATCATTTTGAATTAAGATAATCAACGGAGAATTCAATCTTTAGGCTAAATTACCGATATCAACAGTGTGCAATGGCACATCACCACACAGTATATCTGTTAATTAAATACTATAATAATACAACATTCAATTGTTTCCGAATACCTTTATGTGATGTAGCTTCGTAAAAAACGCTTCCCATCATAGTCAGGTGTTTGAAAAACAAAAAAAAAGAGTTTCATCAAAACATTTTAATCTTTAAAAAAAGAGAGATAGAAACCTCCTCTTGGCATCCTTCCAAGATAACTACCATAAAGCGGTTCGATGGGAACGGCGTTCTTTATAAATATTCATTTTCCCTAATACGGTATTAATGTACTCTCTCTCTCCAAAAAGACATCAATAAAAACTTGACAAACCAAGTGTTCCAGGGCTGCATACAAACTATCAACTAAACCATTATTACCTATCTATTAACTAGCTTAACCTTATCCCATTATCAATCAATTGAAATTTAATCTACGGCGCCTAAGGAAAATTCCATTAATCAAATTTAGTCAAGAAAGAAGAAGCGGGTCACCCATAGATCGGAACGAATTAGAAAATAAAGAACGGGTTTAATTTGCATGTCGAGTGAATTATTTAGAACTGAACGACCTTCGTACCAACAATCTTCCTGAGTAGAAGTAAATCACACTGTGATGGTTTGTTTTCTGGGCGTTCTGCGCTGAGGAAGATCTGGGTTGGTTCCCCGAAATACCCGATATTCATGCCGGTTGCTCGTTAGCACACAAGGACTCCTCGTTCTGTTCTCCAGTAATTGGCCTTTTGTCCTGGACGGCCATTAGATGCGGACGTAATCTTCTTGCACCTACATGGAATACTCATTTCTTCTTCTCCAATTCATCTTCTTCCTTCTATGCCATATGGCAAAATGACAAGTGGTTTGCTTTTCTACTATATGACAAAGTGAATTCCAGCAAAACTTGTCTTAATCATGTTCTATCCGCATCTAAACAATGGAATCCCATTGTCACCTTGATTAGTAAAACATCGCTAAAGCGAACCTCAGTGGGACTATGAACACATGGTTTATTATAATCATGGTTCACTAATACCATGATTCAATATTTAGTATTATCAACATTGGGGATTAATTTTAGGTTCGTTGTATGGGAGGATTCATTCTATGCCCTATTCATTTTAGCGAGATTTTCCTGCACATGTTCCTGAACCTGTATTAAACATATTCTATCCCTAATTTTTCTCGGTTTCCTCAATGATTTTTAAGATCATTTTTACCTGATTTGTAGCCCACAGCAACATTAATCCCTGCATAACATTGTAAAATATAGCATATATAATTCCATCTCTATAACAGCCTAGAACTTCATGGGCAACCTGTAACCTGTGTACACTATATAGCACAATGTGTCTGCTAATTCATGTAACGTATGGAAACGTATTTTTGATTCTTGTTTTCATTATCTTTCGTTCATGTACCTTCATGACAACAGAAATCTTGATCTCGCATGCCCAAGTAACAGTTAAAAAAATCCTTAAATCATATTTAACGTGAACACAATTTAACAGTGACAACGTGAAATGTCTGAACTATATAGCAACATGGAATCATTGTTCTTATCTTGCACTTATATGATAAAAGGACATGCCATCTTTGTCTTGTACTACCTGACAACATGTCTTGACTCTCTATCCAGATGTAGCAGCGTCAAAGTCAATTCTCCAATGAAAATAACAAATGGAGAATTATTTTAGTTTCTTCGAATATCATAAGATAGAACGACATGGTCTTCTGTACATGACGCAATAAAAGTTCTCTATATTAACATACTTGCATCAGCTTGTAAATGTTATATACCGGGTTCGTCTTCTTTAAATCTTCTATAACCCACGATGTAAACCTTTTCATCTCTAAAGAACAAAGTCATAATAAAGATAAATAAATTTCTCTTTATTCAAGTAAAATCTTTATTCATACCTCACATATATAAGCTGTGTTATGTGCTTTGTAAAAAAAGAGTGAATATAATAGAGCCATAAATATTAAATTAGAATCTTAAAAACTCCCATATGCAAAAATAAATTCTAAGAAAATATATTTATATATGAGAAAGAATACATTTTTCAAAAATATATGCATATAAGCAAAAATAGATGCATCAAACGTGTGTGTATATGCAAACGTCAAACTTTATTCTTTTACAGACATCTAAAAAATGGAATAAACGAATTATTTTCCTCTGTGCTACAGATCATCTTGAAAAACTTGTCCCTTAGGCCACCCAACAAAGCTAAGTGTATATAGCGCAAAATGCACTACTTTGGCAAAGTACATTTTTTGTACTCTTGTACGACAATGTCGGATGGCTTTGTCTTTCATGCTGCTTTTTTACCTGCTGTTTCCATTGTTACTGTGCTAATGCGATGTAGTTTTTCTCTTATTTAACCTAAAACTTTTCATTTTGGTATTTTCTTTAACTGATTACAGTAAAACGTCGCTATGGCGGTGAACTCCAATAGGACTGAAGCTTTGATTCACCTTAGACTGCTCTCTAATGCGAAGTAATTTCCCCCTTATTTAACCTAAAACTTTTAATTTTGGTATTTTCTTTTACTTTAACGGATTACAGTAAGACCTCGCTAAGGCAAACCCCAATTAGACTGAAGCTTTGGTTCACTATAGCCATGGTAAATTATAGCGATTTCTGAATGATATAATGGAATTGAAGATTATTCTGGCGAAGAAATAATTTATTATTTAATTTAATATTTAATATAATTCAGTGAAAATATTAAACAGATTACAATTACAATTATTTTATTTCCAAAGCGCTATATCCCGCAAGGGATACTTGCGCCAAACAAGGAGAGAAGTTTGTTTATGATAAAAATATATTACTCTGTATTTGTGAAATCATCTTCAAAATATTTCTTTGTTGCTTGTTCAATATCCCCTAGCTGTAGAGAGTTTGGTTAATTTGTTAATAATTGTCGACTAGTCGCCGTGACGTCATCAATAAATACTTTCACATCTCCAGTTATACAAAGACTTGATTTCTATGCTACAATATTTTTAATTGAATTTCGTTATATGAAAATTATTGTTTTATATATCTAGTATAATCTGAATGAACCGAACCATACCCTTTTAAAGTATCTTTATTTATTTATTCCTTTCTGTTCATGTCTATAATATCTTATAAATATGTAATTCTTTTATCTCTGCATATATGCACATATATATGTATGCAAATATATCTTTGATGGCCTCGGGCGGCAGATTGCAGTGTTAGACTGTAAGTGCCCCGACTCATCTTTCTTATTTCAGCATCATCCACTTTAACAACCATATTTTATATTTTAGATGTTTAATAATGTTTATGCTACTTCGACACTATCACACATTTGGAATATAGGTTTGATAAATATGGAAAACACACCATTAGCCCTTTGTGAAAATTGTTTTGAAGACTTATATACTTTCAGTTGCCCGATAAGGAGATGCCCTTTTTTCTTTTTTAATTTATACACCTTATCCCGGTACAATATCACATTTGTAGTATTTTTTCACATTTATTCGCGTTCTCACTCAATTCTGGCCTTAAATACCCATTTCATGATTTTTCAGGATGCCTGAATGACCAGTTTGTTGGTCGTTGATGTAAAGTTTGCACCACGCTGACGAGGGTCAACAGCCCGAAACGCGTCCGTGGTTAGCTTTTCTTGATTACTCAAGAATGGGTATTTGGCCAATTCTGGAATAATTAAAAAAATCAACAAATAGTTGATATTTATTCCGATAGATGGCGCAAGCCACCAGCAACTTTCAGTTTCCCGATAAGGAGATGCCTTTTTCTTTTTAATATACTGGCGTTTAAAAGCTTTTACCTTTCTTCATATAACTCTAAAATCTCGCTATAGCGAACCCTAATGGAACCGAACTCTCTTGGTTCATTATAGCCATGATTCACTATATGGTAACACTAATATTGGATATTACACTCATGGACAAAACTTACGGAAGTTGTACCTTTAAGCATGTATATCGAGATTCAAACAATAACTCTGAAATATATTACAGTGACCTTTATTGTCGACACACGAGATAAGTGTGTGAACAAAATTGTCTCTGTCTCTTTATATATATATATATATATATATATATATATATATATATATATATATATATATATATATATAAAAAACAACCGGCAAGTCAAAATATGAAACTTCTTAATAAAAAAAAAGAAAAATAAACAAAATATTAAAATATGAAACTTTTGTCCTTGAGTGTATTTTAGGTTGGTTATGAGGCAAGATTCAATATATTCATTGTTCGTTTAAGCGAGGTTTTACGGTACATTTCGGAAAAAAAATGTATACCCTTTTGCTATGTTTCTAGATTCCATAAATACTCGTAATAAATCTTCCATTGAAATAACAGACTATATAAATAAAACAATTCCATACAATAGTACAACGGTCTGAAGAATAAGTTGGTGAAACCTCTGAGAGGGTTCACTACTGATAAGCCAATCCTTCTTATTTTATATTTTCTATAATTACTGTAAGGTCTGTTACTGGTTATTATGATTTATATAAGAAAGACAGACACAAAAACTATGAAAATATTACTATAATACTTATAAGCGTTTATTTATTATCTTTTTATATATTCGAGATCATTTTCCAATCTATTCATTGATTTTAAAAAAGATTGAAAATTGGAAGTAGAAAAACACACAATTCCAATCGTTAAAAAAGTTCAAAAGTAAAAGAGGAGCTATATAAATAAGGTATAGTGTTCTTACAACAATGGGATAAATCAAAACTCGTAAATAGAAGCTCTCAAACTAGGTTAGGTATATTTTGACAGGGAGGTAAAAAAAACGGCAGTGAAGAAGGGAGTCAAGTTTTTATTTTGTCGCCATCCTGATGACAACCCCTCATCAGCGACTTGCGACACCTATTGTATTTAAATCTGTTGAGATAATTAATTAGGTTGTCTGTTTGGAGACATACAGGACAGTCGCTCTGACAAGCGGGAAACTTTTATAAACATCATATAAATAATGTGAAAAAAAATAGTACAAATGTAAAATTGTACTGGGATAAAGTGGAGGAATTTAAGAAAAAAGCATTTTCTTATTGTGTAACTGAAAGTTGCTGATGGCTTGCGTCAACTATAGGAATAGATGTAGCGGCTCCTAAATATAAACTTTTCATATTTTCATTATAAGTTTTAATTTGTTTAATAACTATTTAATTCAAATATTAAATTGAATTATCTTATAAATATATAATGCTCATAAAATATACTTTATTAAAATTATATAAATTAACATTAATATCATATTATTTGTTGTCATATTAATAATAAAAAAATAATTATACATCATTCTAAATATAAATCATAAATCATATAAAATGTAAAATATTTATCTATAATATATCAAACACATATATCTAACATTTTATAATCTAGAAATGATATTTGACCACACACACAGATACAAAAAGAACTTCAACATGTAGTATACAACAATACTTCTGATATTTTGTATTAAATAAATGTAATTCAAAGTTGATTTTACAATAAATAATTTGTTATCTGACTCCGCCTAGAATTCCATGCCGCACACAGATATAAACTATTTGTTGATTTTTAATTATTCCACTATTGGTCAAATACCCATTCTTGATTAATCAAGAAAAGCTTACCATGTACACGTTTTGGGCTGTTAGCCCTTGTGACCGTTTCATGATTTTTAAGGATACCTGAATGACAAGTTTTTTGGTCTTGCACCACGCTCACGAGGGTTTTTAATTTATTTATTATTCAATTATATAATACAATATAATGCGGCTTATATGATTGTAGAAGGAAGTTTGACAATTATACCGCAAATGTTTCTTTTGAACGAAAAATCGAAATTTATTTTAAGGAGAAATAACGATTATTTCTAACCTTAGGGATGAAGTATGAAAGAATGAATTGTGAAGAGTAATGATGAACGGAAAAATTATATAAACAGTTAAAGAAAATCGCTATATATAATATTGTGTCTCAATAAAAGAATAGAGATACATAGAGATATCTTAGCAGGTTTTATTATTAAACTGAGGAACGAAATGAGTGATAATTTCCTTAGAACATTCTAAAGAAGAAATATATACAATTACAGAATTTACATTTCTCATATAACATCAAACTATTAAAATATTTACATATTTTATATGTACTCCATGTATTTTATAATTACTTTTATTTATTTATTACCAATTTCAAATAAGACGCGCTATATCCGATCTGGATAATTGCGTGTGAAACTATTTACAATAATTGTAGTAGAGTAGAGAGTTAACAGAATTATCAAAATGAAAATAAACAATTAAGAAAAAGAGCATTGAATAAACATATACATTAAACATATAAGCAACAACATAAACAGATAGAAGAAATCACAAGGTAGTTATTTACAATATGTTAAGCAATGATGGAAGTTGATGAAGTTATCTGTAATAATTAGTTAAATATGTTTTATATTTGAATATATAATATTAGTTAGGATGGAAAATATACTGTATTCACTGAAATTTTAGTTAGATTTTATGTTGAGATTTTTTAAACATGTTTTTGATGAAATTTAATTAAATACGTTTCACATTAAAATAATAATTACTTTGATTTCATTCTAGACAAATTCCGCGACAATATTATAATGAGATTAAAAAAAAAAAAAAAACAGCAAGTACAAGTAACCAAATGGAGTCTGACACATTCGTAAGTGCAATAGTCGAACTGCTCTCTACAAGTGCAGACATGTGGTGCATTTACAGTAAAAGCAGTAGCCAATTACAACCCATCATGATTATCATGGCATGTATCACATGTACTCTAAAGATAAAAAGAATGAAATCTCTCCGGAAAGAGTAAATCTCTCTCTTGACTTTGACTTTGTAGCTGGGTATTGTTCTTTACAGAGAAGTTCTACTGTATATATAAAACGCCACATATGAAGTCTCTCCACTCTGTTGATAGCTGAAGAAATATCCGACCCAAAGCTTCTGTTATTACTTTTTCAATAAAAGGTCTGTCACGCCAACTACTTCTTTAATTCTATCTAGCAGAACGATAGAACAGGCAAAACCTTTGGAAGGGTTACCAATTGACGAGCCAAGCCATCGTGATATTTCCCATCAGAGTAAATATATGAAGAGCTGATTTTAAACAAGAAATTTTTGTTTTATTCTTTTATAATAATAATTTTGAACTTTAACATTTACCATCAGTTCTGATATTATAACGTATACCCGGCTCTTATAGCTATATCGTATCTTGATGGGAGATCTTACTCTACCTTACGTCTACCACTAGCTGTGAGATACACCTAGCTCTCATAGCTAGGCTGTATCGTGATTAAAGACCTTACGTATACCTTACGTCTACCACTAGCTGTGAGATACACCTAGCTCTCATAGCTAGGCTGTATCGTGATTAAAGACCTTACGTCTACCACTAGCTGTGAGAAACACCTGGCTCTCATAGCTAGGCTGTATCGTGATTAAAGACCTTACGTATACCTTACGTCTACCACTAGCTGTGAGATACACCTGGCTCTCATAGCAAGGCTGTATCGTGATTTAAGACCTTACGTCTACCTTACGTCTACCACTAGCTGTAAGATACACCTAGCTCTCATAGCTAGGCTGTATCTTGATGTAAGACCTTACGTCTACCTTACGTCTACCACTAGCTGTAAGATACACCTAGCTCTCATAGCTAGGTTGTATCTTGATGTAAGACCTTACGTCTACCACTAGCTGTAAGATACACCCGGCTCTCATAGCTAGGCTGTATCTTGTTTTAAGACCTTACGTCTACCTTACGTCTACCACTAGCTGTAAGATACACCGGGCTCTCATAGCTAAGCTGTATCTTGATGTAAGACCTTACGTCTACCTTACGTCTGCCACTAGCTGTGAGATACACCTGGCTCTCATAGCTAGGCTGTATCGTGATTTAAGACCTTACGTCTACCTTACGTCTACCACTAGCTGTAAGATACACCTAGCTCTCATAGCTAGGCTGTATCGTGATTAAAGACCTTACGTCTACCTTACGTCTACCACTAGCTGTAAGATACACCTAGCTCTCATAGTTAGGCTGTATCGTGATTTAAGACCTTACGTATACCTTACGTCTACCACTAGCTGTAAGATACACCTAGCTCTCATAGCTAGGCTGTATCGTGATTTAAGACCTTACGTCTACCACTAGCTGTGAGATACACCTGGCTCTCATAGCTAGGCTGTATCTTGATGTAAGACCTTACGTCTACCACCCGGCCTGTGAGATACCCACCCGGCCTGTGACTACGTTCTACCATGACGGAAGACATCCGGGAGATGGCTGCCAAGAGAGCTGACTCCGCCTAATGATGCCCCAGGATCCAGAAGTTGCACTTTCATCTTAGATTGACTCAGGACTGCCGGTTCAATCTACATAACTCTCTCTGTCTGCATCAATGAGATGTCAGCAACTTGGGAATCAATAGGAGATTTGGGTGTGTGTTTGAATTAGCGGAATATAGATTTTACACACAACACTATCTCATAGAAGTAAACCTCAATACTCATTTTTATCACAAGTTGTTCTATATATTGCAGAAGAATATTCATTATAACAACAACAACAAAAAGCCTTTATTCAGGGTCACTGACCCTATACAGGATTCACCAGAGGTATGCATAAGAACAAAGCAGTGAGACAAAGGAAATAACGATATATACAGAAGAAAAAGAAAAAAAAAACAAGAAAGAGAAAGAGGGAAGCAAGAAAAACAACACAAAAAGAGTAGCAGTAAGAAAGTGAGGAGTGAGTGTCACTTGGCCTTCTTCTGAGATACGGACTTGTGGAAACCATAAAACGCCGTGTAGCAATATACTTATTCTGGGTTATATTGTCAATTATTGATGGAAGTGAAGCACAGAGTTGCCCAGTTTTGAGCATAAGGGTTCTTCTTTCTTCTTTCAGAACATAGCAATCAAAAATATAGTGAGTGATTTCATTTTTTAGTTTTGAATTACAGAAGGTACAAATCGGGTCCTCACCGCAGAGCATCTTGGTGTGGTTTTCTCTAAAAAAACTTGAAAGTATTCTAACTTGTGCGAGTAGTCTTACAACCGGGAAAGGAAAATCCCCTAAAAGGTATCCCTCCGTCATGAAAGATATGTGAATGTCTTTGTAGTGAGAGTATAGCTTAGATTTATCCATTCTTGTAAGGTCGTTTTGTATAGATTGGTCTGCCGCTGTTTTTAAGAGCCCTGTAATCGCGCTCCTCAGCGTTTCAGGATCATCACAGGAAACAAGTGCAGGGGATCCATTATTGTTAAGCAGATTGGTGAGCTTTTTAATGAAACCGATGGGTGTGCCCGAAGCATTAGACAGTTCCCGTGTTCTATTAAAACATATACGCGGCAATCTGTCACTGCTCATATTCAACACCCGCAGCCAATACTTCAGGGTTAATTTTAAAGCTGTTACACTCAATGAGATACGACCGGTTTCTAATCTGATTATGTAGCCTGGAGTGTATCTGGGCAGATTCAGGAACCTACGGATAAATATGTCTTGTATACTATCCAATAAGTCTTTATGCTCTGTTTCCCACAATGGAGCGGCATACATCAGGACAGCTCTCACTATTGTATCAAAGAGTTTGGTTGATAAATTTATTGACTTTGCTTTTGATTTTATTAATATTGGGTGTGTGGCATTAATTGCTGTAAGTGCTTTTCCTTTAAAGTAATTTGCCGGGTGAGTAGTTGTTATTGTTGGTGTCAGAGGGAATCCCAAGTATGTATATCTTGAAGTTATTGTTATGGGTTTATCATTCCAGAACCATCTATCTTTATTTGAGGGTTTACCTCCATTACGGAACACCATAATCTTTGACTTGGACTCATTTAATATTCATTATTTTATTAATAGATTAACATTTTTGATATTTGTATTTTTTACTCTGTAAACTCTTCTTACTTTGTACATATATATCTATTAAGATTAGAGTCACATCTACCGTAAAATAGACTTCAAAGCTAAATTAAATAAGTGTGTAGTAAAAACATGATTTTAACAATTTATAAAAATGGAAATGGAATTTTGTGCGCCGTCTGCACTTTTGTCCCACGATGACCTCTAAGGTCAACTTCATGTCGCAGATATTAAGCAACATTTTCCTTAATTGCATAATAACAAAGATAAATTCTCATAAAACAAAGAGGTTTAACAATTCAAAGTTGAAATCAGTCGTAAGAAATGGCAATAAAAGTTTAGGGTTTTGACCCAAAATTTCCTTAGGATGTTTTAAAGGCCCATCTCAAGGCACACATTCTGTTGTGCTAGTTCTACTCCAGCGCTTGGTTTTCAAATATTTGGATTTTATCGTATTAACATATTTCACAAATTTCAATTTTTGAGAAATTTTTCAATATCTAAGTAATTTTTGTTAGAATAATTAATGAGATTAATTTGAAAACGTTCCCCCTATCGGCATAATTTTGCAGCAATTTCAATCAACAAAAATTTATATTTATACATTTTTTAAAAATAAATTGATAAAGATAGAGTAATCCCTCGAAATACACTCATGGACAAAACTTATGAAGTGGAAAGTCTCTGATGTCACCAGTCGTCTGATTTTTTGTTTAATTTCGCTCACACTTGGTTATCTCGGGTCTTCAATAAAAAGGTGTCACTATAAAATCTTTCAGAGTTATTGTCTGAATCCCGCTATATATATTCTAAAAGGTATAACTTCCTTCAAGTTTTGTCCATGAGGGTTGTTGTAAAATTTGTTTTTATTCAACAGATCCACACCTTTTCATAAGAATAAAATCATATTTAGAGAAAATGATAATTTTATGACAAATTACACTATATATAGAATAAGTCTGAATATTTTTTAAAATAACATTTTTGCTTTTGAGCGCATTTTCAACTGAAAAAAAAAATGCAGAATTCAATTCCTCTCATTTTAAACCAAAAAAGAAATCGGCCAATTATTTACACAATAAAAAGAACATTTCATAGAAAATAGAATCCATACCTCGCAATTTATTTGAAACTTTTCTATAATCAGCTCTAAAATATGTATTTAAATAATAATAAAATGATCAATTCACCTTTGTGAAGACTTTCAGTCCTAAATGCAGTAAATTCTCCGGAGACTCACAGAGAAGGAATGGATTAAAAATTTGCAAAGTTGTAGTTTCCCAAATACCTACACACATCTAGATCTATTATTATTTTATATAAAATTGTATACAATATCAAACTATTCAAGAAATACAGTAAAACCTTGCTAAAATACATCAGGAATATCGCAAACCTTAATAACGAAACCTAAAATAATTTCCTTTTTTTTTTTTTTCATTTGGGAAAATTCATCCGGAGAGAAAGACACAATTTCGACAATTAATATTTTGTCAATATTGATATCCTGTCAATACAATGTCAAAGTGCACAATCCACACTAATCAGCGAGTGATCATGAGAAGTTTATTATACAATATAATGCGTCTTATGATTTTAGAACGAAGTTTGAAAATTATACCGCAAATGTTTCTTTTAAATGAAAAATCTGAATTTATTTTAAGGAGAAATAACGATTATTTCTAACCTTAGGGATGAAGTATGAAAGTATGAATTGTGAAGAGTAATGATAAACGGAAAAATAAAGTATCCAGGGATGGGAATCGAACCCACAGTGTTCCGCTTACCGAGCAGATGCCATATCCACTAGGTTACCCTGGACACCCTTTACAAGGGTGATGATATGTTCGAGAGAGAGAGAGAGTGTTTCTTGTACCATATAATAAATCTTTAATATATCTTTTTGTAAAACAATACTTAAAGTTTCACCGCATAAGTTTCTTTTCTGTGAAAAATCAATATTTATTTCAAAGAGAAATATTTACTATTTCTCACTTTTTTGGATGAAGTATGAAAGGGTGAAAATATGAAGAGTAATGGCGAACGGAAAAATAAAAGTGTCCAGGGGCAGGAAATTTTTTCCGTTCGCCATTACTCTTCATATTTTCACCCTTTCATACTTCATCCAAAAAAGTTAGAAATAGTAAATATTTATATTTGAAATAAATATTGATTTTTCACAGAAAAGAAACTTATGCGGTGAAACTTTAAGTATTGTTTTATAATCACACGCCGCAGTCCTTTATAATATATCTTTTTGTATGAATCTTTGGTATATATCCTTTTAAAGAGAGATGCCTATTTTCTTAATTTATCCACCTTAACCCAGTACAATATCACATTTGTACTATTTTTTCACATTGATTAGCGTCCTCGCGCAATTCTGGCCTTAACTATCCATTTTCATGATTTTTCAGGATGCCTGAATGACCAGTTTTTTGTTCGTTGAAGTACAGCTTGCATCACGCTGATGAGGGCCAACAGCCAAAAACGCATACGTGGTTAGCTTTTCTTGATTAATCAAGAATGGGTATTTGTCTAATTCTGCAATAATTAAAAAATCAACGAATATTTCATATAAGAATCCTATATCCCTGCATGATATCTCCCAAATGTTATGATACAATGATTATCATTTTAAATCCATATTTCTTTAGCATAGTGAATCATGGCCATCATGATTCATAGGCAGAAACCATGGTCTCCGGGTGGGTATCTTGAAATCACCAAAGCATGTAAAAAGATACATAAATGCACTATCTATTTACTAGCTGAGCATCTATTTGCTGTCTAAACATCTCTTTGGAAAATTCTTAAGATTCCACGAATACCATGTGCAGATCTCCTTATATCAAAGCCTACCTGGATTGACGAGGACCTTAGCTAGACACCATAGCCGCAAGGTGGACGTTCTGAATTTCTTAAAGCAGGTGCTCTGGCTTTGTTATCGACCCGATTTCACAGAGACGGTCAAAAGACGCAGTTTTTCGTCTATTTTGGACTGGAGACGACACCTTTCGTTTTATTGACCTATTTAGGTTCGCTATAACAATATTTCACTGTCGGTAAATTTAATATGTTTTAAGACGTGGCATATACAGAGATAAAGTCTCAAATTTCAAGGATCTGTTTAGCTAGCACGGACAACCATTACATCACACAAAGAAAGATGGCTGTTGTTAAATCAGCGCGGCCAATGGAGTGTAAAGTCCCTCGCCACCTTGGCCCAGTTGTGGCCAAACAAAACTGGCCTCGGGTGCTTCGCCAGGATTAAGGAAGGATTTCACCAACGATTCATTAACATCGGTCCTTCCTTCTCTACCATCGCACGTTTTATCTCAAGCCATTGTGATATGCTCTGGGTGTTGTAAGGGCGTGTATTGTATACCGATCGTACAGCCCCATCTATTGTAATGTTTTCTTACAACCCCGCGTCAAATTGTATCTCGGCTATTTTTATAGTTCTCCTATACTGTTAATACTTGACCTATTCATAGATATTTTGCCGCAAGCTGGTAGATAGTTTCAGAAAACAATGCGCCATCTATTGACCACCAGATATATTTTCTAGCTGAACACCTCTTTGGCAAATTCTTAAGATCTCATGAATCCCAAATGAATCTTATAATATCAAACCTTACTTGGACTGACGAAGACCATAGCCCGTAAGCATGGTCTCCGGGTGGGTATCTTGATATCTCCAAGGCATGTAAAAAGCTACCAAAAAGTGTACTATCTATTGACTAGCTAAGCATCTATTTTCTGGCTGAACATTTCTTTGACAAATCCTTAGGATCTCGTGAATTCCATGTAAATCTCATTATATCAAACCTTACTTGGACTGACGAAGACTAAAGCTCGAAGTCATGGTCTCCAGGTGGATATCTTTAAATCTCAAAGAGAATGTAAAAAAATACATAAATGCACTATCTATTGACTAGCTAAGCATATATTTGCTGGCTGAACATTTCTTTGGAAAATTCTTAAGATTCCAAGAATCCCTTGTGCAGATCTCCATATGTCAAAGCCTACCGTGGACTGTGAGGACCCTAGCTATACACGACAGTCGCCATGTGAAAGTTCTCAAGTTCCTAATAATAAATAAAATTACCAAAAATCGAACTGTGCTGTCTACATGTGTAGACATGTGATGCACTTACAGTACAAACAATCGCTATCTACTATCCACCATGATTATCATGGCATGTACTACGTGTACTAGGGGGGTAATAAATAAAAAAAAAAACCTTCTCTATTAAGTCTTGAATGATTTAACATCAAGACTACGAAGAAGACCAAGAGGATGAACTGGATTTATAAACATCAAGAAATGAACCAACTCATTCCCATGGGGTGAACAAAAGGCAAAATATCATCCAAGGTAGCAAGTTAAATTTCATTTGAACTTCCCTATCTGATTTGAATGGATAATAGTTGACAACAATCCCAATGTGTTTATTTCATCAAATACGAGGTGTGTTCAAAAGGTATCGCGACTTTTGTGTGTTTTTTCGAAAATTATTTATTTATTCATGAATACCTATTTTGTCCCCTTCAAAGTAATTCCCATGAGATATTATACACTTGTGCCAACGGTTTTTCCAATCTTCGAAGCACTTCAAAAAATCATTTTTAAAAAAAATTTTTTCAGCTCCTCCTTCTATGCCGTCTTTATCTCGTTAAGCGTAGCGTAACGTCGTCCTTTCATAGGCCTCTTCAGTTTAGGGAACAAGAAAAAGTCACAGGAGGCCAGATCTGGGGAATACGGTGGCTGCGGCATCATTAGTGTGTTGTTTTTGGCCAAAAGGTCGCGCACAAGCAACGATGTGTGAGCAGGGGCGTTATCGTGGTGCAAAAGCCAATTTTTGTTCTTCCGCAAATCCGGGCGTTTCTGGCGGATTGCCTCGCGCAAATTGCGCATAACTTGCAGGTAATATTCCTTATTGACCGTTCTACCCTGTGGCAAGAACTCATGATGCACCACGCCCCTGCAATCGAAGAAAACTGTCAGCAAAACTTTCACATTCGACCGAACTTAGCGCACTTTTTTCGGTCTTGGTTCGTGCGGCAGCTTCCATTGAGATGATTGAGCTTTGGTTTCCACGTCATAACCATAAACCCACGCTTCGTCACCAGTTATGACCCTCTGGAGCAAATTTGGGTCGTCGCGGACAGAGTTCGACATCTCATTAGCAATGTTCATGCGATGCTGCTTTTGGTCGCAATTGAGCAATTTTGGTACGAATTTCGCGGCGACCCGTCTCATGCCCAAATCATTGATAAAAATCGAATGGCACGAGCCAATCGATATGTTTAGGTCCTCAGCAACTTCTCTAACGGTGATTCGACGATTGGCCAATATCATTTTCTCCACTTCATTAATTTTTTCGTCTGTTGTTGAAGTGCTCGGGCGTCCGGCACGCTCTTCGTCGTTCACATCTTATCGGCCTTCTGAGAACATTTTGTACCACCGATAAACGTTGCTTCGGTCCAAGGTAGCTTCTCCGTATGCCACAGTCAACATTCGGAATGCATCCGCGCACTTAATTTCATTTTTCACACAAAATTTGATACAGGTTCTTTGATCCATTTTTTTAATAGGTAAAAATCGAAGACAATCCAAAACACCTGCAAGCAAAGCAGCTGTCAACAATTAAGTGAGCATTCAAAATGGCCGAGCTTGTCGGCATAAGTGAGAGATATGAGTACCAACATAAAGCCACAAAAAGATCGAAATTCGAATATACGTAACCCGCGAAAATTCAAATTTCGCGATACTTTTTGAACACACCTCGTATATTGTAATCAATGAGTTGACTTTAAGTAATGTTTTCTTTATTTAGAATTAGCGAATACTTCAGTGGAAACTAAGAGTTATTTACAAGTTATTGATGTACAGTTACGGCTGTGAAGGAACAACTTTCCTATATCTGTAATGATATAATAAATAGAAAGTCTTTTCATCAGTAATCAATTGTTAACATGTTTCGCAATGAGTATTTTACAATGAGTGTCTTTAAAATACAAACTTTATGTATTGGAAAAATTAATAATCTGACCAACAGATTAACCTAATCTACACTTGTCACCTTCAATTTTGTATATACAGTAGAACCTCCATGAGAGGACACTCACGCTAAAGGACACCTCTCTATAAAGGACAGTTTTCATAGGTAAAATTACCATTTTTACTATTTAGCTACACCTCTCCCTAAAGGACACTTTGGCTTTGCAATTAGCTGTCCTTTACTGGGAGGTTCTACTGTATATATACACGTGGATAAATACCTACCAAACTACCTTTTATTCTTACCATTTTATACTTTTAAATACCGTATTATTCACCATTATTTGTTTATATATTTTTTCGTTGAATAATAATGAGTATCAATCCATAAAATGAGAGTCAATTGGATACACATTATACTATGTGGAAAAAAACAAAATAAAAATATAAAAAATAAAGAGGTCAGGTGTTGATATTAAAAATAAAAAATGCATATCCTAACCAGGAGCACATGTGCTTTTCAGAAGGCAGAGCGCCATCTTGTGGAACAGAAATCAACTAAACATTGATTTAGCCTGTTCCCTGCTATTTGGCCAACCTAATATCTTGATAAAATCAAGAAAAGCCATCCACGAACGTGATGTTTCCACTCGTCATACTATACTACCCATTATACTATGAATATCACACACAAGCAGAACTCTCCTCAAATCAATGTTTTGAATCTAGTAACTAAAAACCTATTCAATAAAACTACTCTGTTATAACACACCTTACGTTATCTAATCGTTCTACTGTCAATTTGGCAGAATAATATCATAGTCCACCGTTCTTAGCTTTAACAGTTCCATTAAATAATATATAAAATACACAAACTAACTTCTTACTAATTAAACGAAAAAACATGGTGAAGGAAGACGAGTTTCTTTTGTTGATGCATGGGTGCAAGCTTTCGGGTAAAAACCCTTCAACAGGCGAGAAATGAAGCGCGAATTATAAGGACTATGGTACAAATGGTAGGAAGGAATAAATTTATTTTTCCTACCATTTGTACCATTATTATTAATAACTTTATTAACATCATGAAACGCGATATCCCAAACTCAGGGATATTTGCGTCAATACATTTCACTGCATTACAGCAATTCGGCTATATACAATCCTGTTCAATTCATTATTTTACATAAATTAGCTAAAGAAAATTGTCCAAAGAGAAAAACAAACAACAAAGCAAAACACACAGAGCAAGCATCGCAGTTCATTTTTTTTTTCTAAGATTCCTTCTATTTTTTCCAATTCAAGAGAAAGTTGTATATGTATTTACAAAATTGATCAAAATTTTTATACTTTTCTTTTTTGTCTACAAATTCATCAAGCTGTCCAATACGACCAAATCTATTTTCCCTAAAATCCCGGAAAATTGGGCACTCCAGAAGTAGATGTCTCGCGTCTTGAATTTGTACCATAGTCCTTAATATTCGCGCTTCATTTCTCGCCTGTTGAAGGGTTTTTACCCGAAAGCTTGCACCCATGCATCAATAAAAGAAACTCGTCTTCCTTCACCATGTTTTTTCGTTTAATTTCAAATCAGGAAGAATTCTTTATCTATATTTAACTTCTTACTAGTAAAGAGTGAAATTTGGAACAAACGATGAAAGAGAAAGTGACTGTTGAAAGGGAAAGAAAGAAAGATCAGAAAGTGTCCACATATCCAGGAAGAGGTAGGTGTCAGTCAATAAGAAGACAGTTGGTCCCATCAGTTGGTGCCATGGTGGCCTGGACGTTTCAATCAGCACCAGTGGAAGCCCTGACCTGGTTGACTGGGCGGGGCGGCTGCCCTGGATTGATTCATCTGAGCGCTACTGCCTTCTTCCACTCACACTTCTGGCTGAATACACCCTAGACACTCTCCAAACTTTACATACAAACCTCTAGAAACATTCATCATTGATGGTTTGAGGAATTCGACAGATTACAGATATAAGATATAAGATATAAGACGTCGTAACTATTTTTTATTTATGAAAAATGGCATCTCCTTATCGTGCAACTGAAAGTTACTGATGGCTTGCGCCATCTATCGGAATAAATATCAACTATTCTCGTTGATTTTTAATTATTCCAGAATTGGCCAAATACCCATTCTTGATTAATCAAGAAAAGCTAACCACGGACGCGTTTCGGGCTGTTGGCCCTCATCAGCGTGGTGAAAGCTGTACCTCAACGACCAAAAAACTGGTCATTCAAGGCATCCTGAAAAATCATGAAACGGGTAGTTGAGGCCAGAATTATAGTACAATATCACATTTGTACTATTTTTTCATATTTTTTTATTTATTTGGTTAAATAAAGTTTCAGCAAACCCCTTCTTCAGCTAACTAGTTATCTTTAGTTAGTTAAAGAAGGGATTTTCCAAAAGCTTCTTTAACCAAGTAAATAAAATAGAGTTGGGGGTTTTATATTTTTTTGTATACAAATACATATTAGCATTATTCCAAATATAGAAATATCGATATGAAATCTTCATTATTGATGAAACGCTTATTTTGGATCAGTTATTCTTTATATATATTGGTTTCATCGAATATTTCATTCAGGAAAAACGCCTTTCTTCTACATGGTGTATGCCTTAAGAACCTTGAAAAAAATAGGTGATGGGCCTGATTGAAATATTAGACGACACCAATAAATAAATTGTTGATCCAAAATAAGTCCATGCTTTATCCGCAATACGAGCATCAAAAAATAACGTTTTCACTCAAAACTTTATATATAAAATAAAAGGACTTAAAAGCGCGAATGTTTCTTTTATACATAAAACGAACTTCTACTGTCCTTACTGCGATGAAAAAAATATATTGGGAGGGCTTGGCTCATCAGTGGTGAAGCCTCCCAGCGGTTTCGCCAATTTAATCCACCAGACCGCTTCTCGGAGCTCAAATATATACTGTATTGGATCATTCTGTTTTTATATGCTGCACTGAAGGATGGAATCTTAGAAATGGTTTTCAAGTAAACTATGGACATTAGCTTATAGGACAGTAGAATTACATTCAAATATTAAATTGGCTAAACCGCTGGGAGGGTTCACCACTGATGAGCCAAGCCCTCCCAATATATTTTTTTCATCGCAGTAAGGACAGTAGAAGTTCGTTTTATGTATAAAAGAAACATTCGCGCTTTTAAGTCCTTTTATTTTATATGTATAGATGGCGCGTTATTGCTTTGTGTTAATTTATTCCTAACTGGCCTTGTCTTTATAGTTTGCTGAAGAGCATTGCTCGAAGCAAATATTTGAATGTAATTCTACTGTCCTATAAGCTAATGTCCATAGTTTACTTGAAAACCATTTCTAAGATTCCATCCTTCAGTGTAGCATATGAAAGCAGAATGATCCAATACAGTATATATTAGAGCTCCGAGAAGCGGTCTGGTGGATTAAATTGGCGAAACCGCTGGGAGGGTTCACCACTGATGAGCCAAGCCCTCCCAATATATTTTTTCATCGCAGTAAGGACAGTAGAAGTTCGTTTTATGTATAAAAGAAACATTCGCGCTTTTAAGTCCTTTTATTTTATATGTATAGATGGCGCGTTATTGCTTTGTGTCAAAACTTTATATCAACTTTTTTTGAAAATAAATTAGGATTACGATTTCTATACCAGCAAAGCTTCAATTCAATTACATAACTTCTACTGAAGTTCCACCAGCGCAACTTAAAATGAGGGTCTATTACATAACTTCAACTGATGGTCTATTACATAACTTCAACTGATGGTCTACCAGTGCAATTTCAACTGATGGTCTATTACATAACATAAACTGATGGTCTACCATCCCTACTTCAACAGAGGGTCTATTACATAACTTCAACTGATGGTCTACCAGTGCAATTTCAACTGATGGTCTATTACATAACATAAACTGATGGTCTACCATCCCTACTTCAACAGAGGGTCTATTACATAACATCAACTGATGGTCTACCAGCGAAACTTCAACAGAGGGTCTATTACATAACTTCTACTGATGGTCTACCAGCGAAACTTCAACAGAGGGTCTATTACATAACTTCTACTGAAGTTCCACCAGCGCAACTTAAACTGAGGGTCTATTACATAACTTCAACTGATGGTGTACCATCCCTACTTCAACTGATGGTCTACCATCCCTACTTCAACAGAGGGTCTATTATATAACTTTAACTGATGGTCTACCATCCCTACTTCAACTGATGGTCTACCATCCCTACTTCAACTGATGGTCCACCATCCCTACTTCAACAGAGGGTCTATTACATAACTTTAACTGATGGTCTACCAGCGAAACTTCAACAGAGGGTCTATTACATAACTTCTACTGAAGTTCCACCAGCGCAACTTAAACTGAGGGTCTATTACATAACTTCAACTGATGGTGTACCATCCCTACTTCAACTGATGGTCTACCATCCCTACTTCAACAGAGGGTCTATTATATAACTTTAACTGATGGTCTACCATCCCTACTTCAACTGATGGTCTACCATCCCTACTTCAACTGATGGTCCACCATCCCTACTTCAACAGAGGGTCTATTACATAACTTTAACTGATGGTCTACCATCCCTACTTAAACTAAGAGTCTATTACATAACTTCAACTGATGGTTTACCAGCGAAACTTCAACAGAGGGTCATTACATAACTTCGACTCATGGTCTACCATCCTTACTTGAACTAAGAGTCTATTACATGACTTCAACTGATGGTCAACCAGCGAAACTTCAACAGAGGGTCATTACATAACTTCAACTGATGGTCTACCATCCCTACTTGAACTAAGAGTCTATTACATAACTTCAACTGATGGTCTACCAGCGAAACTTCAACAGAGGGTCTATTACATAACTTCAACTGATGGTCTACCATCTCTACTTGAACTAAGAGTCTATTACATAACTTCATAACTGATGGTCTACCATCCCTACTTAAAATAAGGGTCTATTACATAACTTCAACTGATGGTCTACCAGCGAAACTTCAACAGAGGGTCTATTACATAACTTCGACTCATGGTCTACCATCCCTACTTAAACTAAGGGTCTATTACATAACTTCATAACTGATGGTCTACCATCCCTACTTAAAATAAGGGTCTATTACATAACTTCAACTGATGATCTACCAGCGAAACTTCAACAGAGGGTCTATTACATGACTTCAACTGATGGTCTAACATCCCTACTTAAACTAAGGGTCTATTACATAACTTCATAACTGATGGTCTACCATCCCTACTTAAAATAAGGGTCTATTACATAACTTCAACTGATGATCTACCAGCGAAACTTCAACAGAGGGTCTATTACATGACTTCAACTGATGGTCTAACATCCCTACTTAAACTAAGGGTCTATTACATAACTTCATAACTGATGGTCTACCATCCCTACTTAAAATAAGGGTCTATTACATAACTTCAACTGATGATCTACCAGCGAAACTTCAACAGAGGGTCTATTACATGACTTCAACTGATGGTCTAACATCCCTACTTAAACTAAGGGTCTATTACATAACTTCATAACTGATGGTCTACCATCCCTACTTAAAATAAGGGTCTATTACATAACTTCAACTGATGATCTACCAGCGAAACTTCAACAGAGGGTCTATTACATGACTTCAACTGATGGTCTAACATCCCTACTTAAACTAAGGGTCTATTACATAACTTCATAACTGATGATCTACCAACGAAACTTCAACAGAGGGTCATTACATAACTTCGACTCATGGTCTACCATCACTACTTCAACTAAGAATCTACGATAACTTCAACATTAATTCTAATAGCAAAATTTCAACTGAAGGTATACTAACCCAAATTCAATAAAATAATACCAAAAATACAGTTTCAACAGAATATATTTATAGACCAACAAAACATACATAGCTATAGATAAAGCAGAATTCTACCAAACTCGTCAATACACACCAAACAAGGGATAATTTCCCAACTCCTATCATCATCAATTATCATCCCCAGGCGATGACGTTCCCGACTACAGTAGCTGCCACGACATGACCTCCCTCGGCACAGAAAGGCTCCGATTGTGCCCTCCCAGGATGATCCTCCCCTCTCTTTTTCTTATTCTTTTTTCCCCCCAGTTTTTTTCTTATACTCGGCTACTGTGGATCTGAGGATTCCGACACTAAGCGTCTCCTTTTTACATCTTCCACATGATCGCTTTTTTATAAGACTTCTAAAAAGATACTTTATGACACCTCTTTTTTTTTATCCTCGAAATTCTTTACTAATATGGTTTGATTGATTCTTTTTATGAGCCAATTTTGAGTTGAACACTTTCCATACGATTTTATATCCCTATTTCTATATTTGTTAGATCATTTTAGTAAAAGGGTGGATCAATAAATACCGATAAAAGTTTTTTATAAAGTGCAAACTAAAATACAATTTTATTTTTTAATCCTCTAATAAGCCCCTCCTTTTTCTATACACTTCTTCCAAAGGTCAGGTAGCTTGTAAATTCACTTTAAGAAAAAATCTTGTGTGTGTTGGGCAAGCCATCCATGTACCGCATTTTTAACCTCATCATCAGTCTTGAAAGTCATGCCCCTTAAACATCTTGTTTTCAATATAACAACAGAGTTCAAATTATATGGATATACCTATATATACATTTGTTTTCTTCTTTATTATTTTTTCTAATAAACTTTTATCGTTTTTTAATGATCCACCCTTGTACAATATCATCTGCTTGCTTTAATATAAAAATCTATTTTTGAAAACAAAATACAGTAAAACATTGCTAATAACTAACAAGAGTTAGAGCGAAGCTTCCCTTATAATGAACCTGAAATAATCCCTAATATTAAAGATACTATACAGTAACAATGACTAGAGGCTATACATGGCTATAGCGAATCAAGAGTCGATCAAATTAGTGTTCATATAGCGAGAATTACTGTAGTTTTTTAGCCATCCGTTTTATAAAAATAATCGTAATAGTTAGCCACAATAATTAAAGAACACGGTTGTTCACTGTTATGCAGAGTCTATGATAATGTTCGTGAGCTGGTGTTTGCGAATGATTATATCAAAGGTGCAACACCTTTCTACATATTTTAACAGTCTTTTAGTTTATTCATAATTTTTATAAATTTGTTAATACTCCTATTATTCTTATCGTCCTTCTAGTTTTACCAGGTAAATAAGGTGAAACATTTTTTATCAAAATAAATTGCCTTGTCATCCCGCTGTTTGCCATTCCTCATTTTTATGCAAGAAGAGAATATAGATAGAGATGCAATTCAACTTGTGTCTTTCCCAGGTGCCAGTTTGGTCTTTCGCACTTACCAGTAGGATTGGACTTGTTCAAGTAAGAAGAGAGATAGAGAATAACCTGGAGTGGGATTGGATTTGTTAAACAAAGAAGAGAGAGAAGAACCTGGAGTGGGATTGGACTTGTTCAAGTAAGAAGAGAGATAGAGAAGAACCTGGAGTGGGATTGGATTTGTTAAACAAAGAAGAGAGAGAAGAACCTGGAGTGGGATTGGACTTGTTCAAGTAAGAAGAGAGATAGAGAAGAATCTGGAGTGGGATTGGATTTGTTAAACAAAGAAGAGAGAGAAGAACCTGGAGTGGGATTGGACTTGTTCAAGTAAGAAGAGAGATAGAGAAGAACCTGGAGTGGGATTGGATTTGTTAAACAAAGAAGAGAGAGAAGAACCTGGAGTGGGATTGGACTTGTTCAAGTAAGAAGAGAGATAGAGAATAACCTGGAGTGGGATTGGATTTGTTAAACAAAGAAGAGAGAGAAGAACCTGGAGTGGGATTGGACTTGTTCAAGTAAGAAGAGAGATAGAGAATAACCTGGAGTGGGATTGGATTTGTTAAACAAAGAAGAGAGAGAAGAACCTGGAGTGGGATTGGACTTGTTCAAGTAAGAAGAGAGATAGAGAATAACCTGGAGTGGGATTGGATTTGTTAAACAAAGAAGAGAGAGAAGAACCTGGAGTGGGATTGGACTTGTTCAAGTAAGAAGAGAGATAGAGAAGAACCTGGAGTGGGATTGGATTTGTTAAACAAAGAAGAGAGAGAAGAACCTGGAGTGGGATTGGACTTGTTCAAGTAAGAAGAGAGATAGAGAAGAACCTGGAGTGGGATTGGATTTGTTAAACAAAGAAGAGAGAGAAGAACCTGGAGTGGGATTGGACTTGTTCAAGTAAGAAGAGAGATAGAGAAGAACCTGGAGTGGGATTGGATTTGTTAAACAAAGAAGAGAGAGAAGAACCTGGAGTGGGATTGGATTTGTTAAACAAAGAAGAGAGAGAAGAACCTGGAGTGGGATTGAACTTGTTCAAGTAAGAAGAGAGATAGAGAAGAACCTGTAATGGGATTGGAATTGTTAAACAAAGAAGAGAGAGAAGAACCTGGAGTGGGATTGGACTTGTTGAAGTAAGAAGAGAGATAGATAAGAACCTGGAGTGGGATTGGATTTGTTAAACAAAGAAGAGAGATAGAGAAGAACCTGGAGTGGGATTGGATTTGTTAAACAAAGAAGAGAGATAAGAACCTGGAGTGGGATTGGATTTGTTAAACAAAGAAGAGAGAGAAGAACCTGGAGTGGAATTGGATTTGTTAAACAAAGAAGAGAGAGAAGAACCTGTAATGGGATTGGATTTGTTAAAGAAAGAAGAGAGAGAAGAACCTGGAGTGGGATTGGATTTGTTAAACAAAGAAAAGAGAGAAGAACCTGGAGTGGGATTGGATTTGTTAAACAAAGAAGAGAGAGAAGAACCTGGAGTGGGATTGGATTTGTTAAACAAAGAAGAGAGAAAAGAAGAACCTGGAATGGAATTGGATTTGTTAAAGAAAGAAGAGAGAGAAGAACCTGGAGTGGGATTGGATTTGTTAAAGAAAGAAGAGAGAGAAGAACCTGGAGTGGGATTGGATTTGTTAAAGAAAGAAGAGAGAGAAGAACCTGGAGTGGGATTGGATTTGTTCAAGAAAGAAGAGAGAAAAGAAGAACCTGCAGTGGGATTAGATTAGTTCAAGAAAGAAGAGAGAAAAGAAGAACCTGCAGTGGGATTAGATTAGTTCAAGAAAGAAGAGAGAAAAGAAGAACCTGCAGTGGGATTGGAATAGTTCAAGAAAGAAGAGAGAGAGAAGAACCTGCAGTGGGATTGGATTAGTTCAAGAAAGAAGAGAGAAAAGAAGAACCTGCAGTGGGATTGGATTAGTTCAAGAAAGAAGAGAGAGAGAAGAACCTGTAGTGGGATTGGATTAGTTCAAGAAAGAAGAGAGAAGAACCTGCAGTGGGATTGGATTAGTTCAAGAAAGAAGAGAGAAAAGAAGAGCCTGCAGTGGGATTGGATTAGTTCAAGAAAGAAGAGAGAAAAGAAGAGCCTGCAGTGGGATTGAATTAGTTCAAGAAAGAAGAGAGAGAGAGAAGAACCTGCAGTGGGATTGGATTAATTCAAGAAAGAAGAGAAAGAAGCTGGAATGGGGGAAGAGAGAGAGAAACCTGCAGTGGGATTGAATTAGTTCAAGAAAGAAGAGAAAGAAGCTGGAATGGGAGAAGAGAGAGAGAGAGAGAAACCTGCAGTGGGATTGAATTAGTTCAAGAAAGAAGAGAAAGAAGCTGGAATGGGAGAAGAGAGAGAGAGAGAGAAACCTGCAGTGGGATTGGATTAATTCAAGTAAGAAGAGAGACAAAGAACCTGAAGCTGTTCAAGCAATTTATTATTTTTCAAAATCTAAAAAGGTTATCATGGCGTTTATTATAGAGAAAAAGATCGCAGCAGTTGTAGGCAATTATGTGTAATTCCCATGGCCCCCGACTTCTTATACCGCACCAGCCCACAAGCATTGTTGCGGTAATAGGTGCCGGTAACCAGTGAGTTGTTCAGACAATGGCTACAAACCTAATCTCTCATTTCAACCACATTGAGCTAGCTGGCTCCATCATCATTTCCGCAATAAATAAGATCAGCCACTATTGAATATGGATTCAGGATTCTGAGGAGCTCTTACAACTTTGTACCAAAACATGCCAGCACACATCTAAACAACAAAAGAACCTTAGAAAACATGCGGTAAATTTTGATAAGTGATTTTATTTTTGAAGATCATTTTTTGGTTGGAATTTGTTTGGAAAAAGATATGGGTACATTAACCAATTTTTCATTTATTCATCTGATAAGAGTGATAGCGAATCAATGAAACGTTGGAACTAAATAAAAATTGATTGAAGTCGCTTCATGTTTTTTACTTATTATCAAAACCCAGAGGTTGATGGGCAGTATTCTTGTCATCCCATAGTTTCCATTACACAGTCAGTTTCTTGATGAAATCTTGTGGAATTCTACCTAAATTGTGATTGAACATCATTCACGATCTTTCTCTACCAAACCTTCCCTCTATACCAATATAGATCGCATTTATTATAGGTGAAGAATGAAGACTTTTATAATATTCTTGTTTCTGTAGAGACAAAGCCTGCTATATAAATGTATATGTCATATTACCTTCGTGTAGAATATTAAATATATCTTTAATTTATTAAAATAATTTTATAAGTGATTAGAGGGTGATTAATATATATTTAAAATTATATTTCATAGATAAAATACTCTGCTAAATCAAATCGACCGCCAGAGGTCACTCTTCCCGTATAAAAACTCGTTGTTGTTTTATCCCCATTGGCCGGCTCAAAACTTTTGTACATTGTGTAAATAAGCTTTTCTTTTTTATTCTTACGCCTTAAGCCAGGCAGTACTTTTATCAAATTATGTTTTTATATATCTTATAAGCTTAATTAAAGCAATTTCTAATCTTTACTATTTTTATTATTTTACTTTCAAGATTCTTGCCACGACTGTTAACCAATACCATTTAGTAGTAAAAAGAACCAGCAAATAATTACCATTACCATAATCCTCAACATGATCTAAAATTCAAGCAGAAAATCAAATCTCATTTTGTTTTTATAACATATATATAATAATACTAGCGGATGTGTACCCGGCTTCGCCCGGGTTTTATCCGAGTGAAAGTTTGCCTAACGAATATTATATATTATGAAGTATAATAAACAATGCTAAAGATTAGTTTTAATTATTAATCAAGATTGTGTGTGAATATGTGAGAAAGATGTAATATCGTTGTTGTTTTCTTGGCCGTCAGTTTTACATATGGTGTTATCTTAAAATTGCTTGTTTTGAATATTTTTTTAGATTGAGTTGAATGAATTACTGAATTTTTTTTTTGTATTTATATATAAATAAAATTAACTCTGTTGATTTTTTTTTTGTATTTAATCGATAACAGCGAAGTTACGCATGTTAAAGTTAGGAAAAATATATTGATGTTAAGCAAAACCTGCTCCATCTCGTTTTACATAAATGTTGAAAATTTGGTCGAAATTGATGCATTGTAACGAAAGTTTTTAGCGAACACCACTTATGAAATTTCCATTTATATAGAAGATATAATATAAATGAGTTTTTAAAATTGTTTAAAAAAAAATGCATCGGCCGGGAATCGAACCCTGGCCGCCCGCGTGGCAGGCGAGCATTCTACCACTGAACCACCGATGCTTTAAAAAAATCAAATTCATTTATCGTCGCGACCAGTGCTGCGCCCTAGCGGTAAAAGACTGGAACTAACGCTTTTTGGTTTTTTATTTTTAAAAAAAAGCACATTAACTTTTTTAGTTTTTTGAATAGCCTATATGTTAAACGAAATCTTCAGCTACCTACATGCGAAATTCCATAATGATTGAGTCAGTAGATTTTGCGTGATGCGATAACAAACATCGATTTCGCATTTCATTTTTATATATATAAGGATTTGGAAATACGTAAAATAAAATGGCCTGTGTGGGAGTACAAGGAAAGAGGGAAGATAGCCAGGTTAACAAACAACCCCCTTGGTAAACAAGTATCACGACTTCATTCTCCCCTAGGGGACTTATCTGACTTAAAGCGGTTTAAAAGCGGCTAGACGGAATGATCAAAGTTCAGTTCCCACCGAGGTGGCCTCGACGCCAGTTGTTCTAGGGGTTGTTCTGGGACCTTCTATCTTTCCTCCCCGATCTATTTCCTCACGGGTTTTTGCCTCTGGATCCTGTCTCCTGTGTGTCCTTCCACCCATCGCTCAACAACCACGACTGCTTCTAACCAACATGCCACACTGCATTCATCCAACAGCATAAACTACATTACTACAGAGAGTCGACAAGATGAACAAGGACAAGAACCAGACCCCATCGGAGGTAGGTCAGATCGACGAGAGAGTGGAGCTCCCCTTCGCCCCAATCACTCTGGAGAACCTGGTAACCCAGCTCACAATTGCCTTACAAAACCTCCGCCCAAAGGCCCGTCAAGACCTAGAGATGCCCAAGTATGACGGTACGTATCCAGCACAAAGCTTCTTCGAGACCTACGACAACCAAGCGGACCGAGCTGGACTCTCCGCTTCCGAGAAGCTAGACAGACTGCCGCTGTTCCTGGTCCAACAGCCCTTGCAATACTTCCACCAGCTTCGGCTGTACACTCGGAACTACTTCCAGGCGAGAGACACCTTGCTGGATCTCTACCCCTCGACCAGCGAAGTCACCTACTCGAAATACTTCGCCCTGCGCCTACAAGATCAGTCCTTGGAAGAATATTACCGCACCAAGACCGCCATGGGGCTACAACTAGGCCTGCCCCAAGAGACTATCTTGGAAACCTTGACCGAAGGACTACCCTTCGGGGACCAACAGTTAGTAAGGATCATACCGCCAACCTCCCTAACCGAGTGGTATGGAAGGGTAACAAGGATTCGGGAATATACCCAGCCCACGACACGCCAAGCGAGCAGTGGTCCACCTTATATCTCGGGACTCTACACCAGCACCCAGAGATTTCAACCCAGGTCTTCCCACGGTGCAAACAGCCTGCCATCTTCACCATGTCGGTACTGTGGCCAGAATCATTGCAACAAACAATGTCGTAAACAACCATTCGCCGCCGACAATACTCTCCTTCACCAGGTACAGATCCCTGAGCAGAGGTCTTCTCTCCGAGATGCGCAAATCTATCCCATCGAGCAAGCTATTACAAAACCAATAGCCACGCCACAAATTTTTCACGTGGCACCTTCCCTAGTCCAAATTGAACAAACTTCCCAAGTCCCAATTGAACAGACTTCCCAAGTCCCAATTGAACAGACTTCCCAAGTCTCAATTGAAAAGACTTCCCAAGTCCCAATTGAAAAGACTTCCAAAGTCCAAATTGAACATACTTCCCAAGTCCCAATTGAACAGACTTCCCAAGTCCAAATTGAAAAGACTTCCAAAGTCCCAATTGAACAGACTTCCCAAGTCCAAATTGAACAGACTTCCCAAGTCCCAATTGCACAGACTTCTCAAGATCCCACTACCCCTGATCTACATGAGCTGACTGTGGAAGATGAGAAGTCCAAGAACCCTCAACATGAACACCGCCTAGTGTTAGAGGACACAGACCTCAGTGACTCTAGCACGCCGGACAAGCGAGACAACCCCAGTCTCAGTGAGGAGAAGTGCTACGAGAGCTTTAGTGACTGCGATCCAACGCATCCCGACAGTAGTAGAGTAATGCAAAACCCCACTGGGACAATTGCTTCCAACAACGCCGTCCCCTGCCAGTCGACGCCACCACGAGCGGATCAAGCCGCCTACGTCCCGCGGACTCGTCTACACGCCATGTACGGCAACCACATTCCCCATCGGGACTTTCCAACATGAACCAAGGTTCAATCTGCGACCCCGAAGTCTTCAACACAACCCAGCTTCGAAGTCCAACAGAAGCCCATCAACAGTGAGTGTTTAACTTTATTTTGATTTCGTCCGTTTACATTTTTGCTTGTTATATATATCACATCCATGTTAGCCCACTTTTAGCACAGTTTATGCTCTAAATAACTTATCTCATATCAATTTTAAAACCATAATATGCCCATTTTATGTTTAAATTTACTTCATTTATTTAACTATAATTCAATTCCTTAAATTGCTTAACTTTAAAGAGTTACACATTTTAAAAAATTAATATTTACTATTAATGTCCCCTTAATCAAACTGGTCACCTGAGAATAACCCCAAATTTACAACAACTTATGTGTAGTACTATCACATTATGGCATAGCGTGAACTTTTTTTTTATCAACTCAACCAAATTATCTCACTTTTCATTCACCTGTGACCAATTTTTTTCTCTTAAAATCGTGTCCACACTGTAGTACCATTTCTACCTGAAACTGTCATAAACAATGTATCTACTGTATTTGAATAGCAGTTTTAAAAAATACTCGCTCGCCAATATACATTATACATACGACTTTAAATGGGCATGGGGCATATCAATCTTTTTACATAAAAATTATTTCTTTTTTTTTTGTTAAAATATGTTAACCAATATGCATTTAGTCTTTTATTTTTATATATTCCCCCTCAACCTTTTATTAACTCCAATACAATTTTAATTTCACCTCGACCAACTTTTATCTTTTATTATTATTTATTGTTAATTTTAAAATCTCATTTAATTAAATCCCCACCACACACACACTTTTTTCAAATTTCAAAATTTATTTCAACTTTTAAGTCACTTTTACTTATGTTTTTTTTTTTTGCTTTAAAAATTTGCCTTTTATATTTATCATACATATCTCTCATTTATAATTCAATTAATGGACAATTTTCAGATATCATGCCACAACCTTTCAAGCTTACAATGCCTTATTGTCTTCTTAATAACAGGTTCTCTCGAATTTTTCTTATCATTCACCATCGCTCTTGAAAAAAAAAAAAAACTCTTGTTCTTTAATTTTTCGTACATCAACTTATGTTTTTTATGAATCAATGACCAATTTTTTCGCTGAACCTCACAGTCTTTCTGCAGTGTATCTATTCCTACATTGAAATTTAGGTTCTGAAAGTCAAGGCTTTTTTTTTTTTTGTAACCATTCGACCTCAGAGGTCTTATTTTTTGTCAATTGATCGCAAAGGTCGACTTTTTTTTTTCACTTGACCCCGAAGGTCTTTTTCACGTACGTGCATGTCCATTATTTGTTTAATTTATTAATTTTAGTGTCATCAAGAGAACCGCACATAAGTTGTCTGTTTAATCATTCTCCTTCATTCTAAATTATCTCTGTAAAATGTCTCAATACGTTTTGTTGACGAATGCTGCAGAGATGACTATTTGCTCCAGCCTCTTTCTAATGGCTTCCTTTATTCATTTTACAATGTTGAACCACTTACTTTACAGCTCTCTTACTTTCCACCTTTCCATTCTCTTCACCTCCTCATTCACGTATCCATATTGTACATAGCTATGATTGTCCATACCTACACTCTGTACCATCATATTAACCTACACATAAAATTAATTTGTACATAGCCAAATTATTTCCCACCCTCAAAGAATTTCCTGCACAAATTCTTCTTTGAAAGGGGGGGACATCTATAATAATATTTGGAAATACGTAAAATAAAATGGCCTGTGTGGGAGTACAAGGAAAGAGGGAAGATAGCCAGGTTAACAAACAACCCCCTTGGTAAACAAGTATCACGACTTCATTCTCCCCTAGGGGACTTATCTGACTTAAAGCGGTTTAAAAGCGGCTAGACGGAATGATCAAAGTTCAGTTCTCACCGAGGTGGCCTCGACGCCAGTTGTTCTAGGGGTTGTTCTGGGACCTTCTATCTTTCCTCCCCGATCTATTTCCTCACGGGTTTTTGCCTCTGGATCCTGTCTCCTGTGTGTCCTTACCACCCATCGCTCAACAACCACGACTGCTTCTAACCAACATGCCACAATGCATTCATCCAAAAACATAAACTACAATACTACATATATATATATTAAGAAAAAGGCATCTCCTTATCGTGCAACTGAAAGTTGCTGATGGCTGGCGCCATCTATCGGAATAAATATCAACTATTCTCGTTGATTTTTAATTATTCCAGAATTATGTGTTTTAAAATATTTCTAACGAATCAAAAGATGACGAATGATTTCAGACGCTATAAGTTTCTTCATTTCTACTGGCAAGATTTTGATCAATAGTTTTTCTTTGGCCCATCGAAGATGTCTCTATTGAAAGCTTGCCAGTATTAAATCAAGAAACTCATCGCGTCTTAAATCATTTTTCATCTTTTGAATCATATTTATATTCTCATATTTGAACGCTTATCAATATTTAACATGGGTATAAAATCTTTTCAAGTTGAGAAGCTCCTGTGAAACCATTGTGTCAGTATTTTAGAATACTCTATGCTTTCTATTGTTTATTTCCAATACCAATATAGATGAATGCTATTCATTGAAAAAGCGTGTAAAATAAAACTTCCCTCCTTCCTGGCCGAAATGTCACTAGCAGTCAGAGAGAGAGAAAGAACAGATGACTTACCTCTTCTATCAGTGTGAACGGCTGGAAGCGGACATCGGATTATATTCTGCACACACAGACGTCCAGAGATTGCCTATTTATAAATGATACAGAACATGGCTCAATATGGACTATATTACCAATGAAGAAGTATATTGAAAGATAATCTGCTTGGGAAACATTCAAAAATATATTATCATCCCTAGTGCACGTGATACAGGCTATGATAATCTTTGTGGGTAGTAGTTGGCGACTGCTTTAACAGTAAGTGCACCACATGTCTACACATGTGGAAAGCAGTTCGACTTTTGCACTTACAAACATGCCAGAGCCTCGTTTAGTTACTTGCACCCACTAGTAGGGTTGGACTTTTGAAAGAATCGAGAGCCATTGGAAGAATTTTTCATTAAGAAAAAAAGTGTCCAATGCGGGATTCGTTCCTGGGTCGTTGCTGTCAACGGTTTATATCACTCTTCCATCGAACTCCTTCGCGAAAACATTATTTTAAGAACTAAAATGTGTGAAACACCCAATGCCACAATTGACATGGTTAGATCTAACGCCTTTTCCTACCAAGATTTGAAGGGTTTAACCTCAGAACAACGTAAAAGCCCTGAACTAGATGGATAATGAAATAACTTTGTTGAATATACACACAGTATTTTTTCTTCCTTCTCCCACAACTTATGGGAATCTTTATATAGTGAATTGAGAGCAAGAGAATACCTACAATTTATATACCCTATAATATATATCTCTATTGTAAAAAAACACTTGAAGTTACACCGCATGAGTTTCTTTTCAACGAAAAATAAAAATTTATTTCAAGGTGAAATATTGACCATTTCTAACCTTTTTTCACCTTGAAATAAATTTTGATTTTTCGTTGAAAAGAAACTCATGCGGTGTAAATTCAAGTGTTGTTATACAATCTCAAGCAGCAGTGTATTATATTGTATATATCTCTATATTATATCAAAGTAATTATAGCTCCATTTGTACATATTTCCCATATAACTTTGTAAATGATCATTTATTTCTCCTTATATTTCCACTCCTTTTCTGTATATCTCAGGAGAATCTGTATATACGAATAAAGGTGTCTTAATAAAGGTTTTGATTGATTGATAATAGAAGACCTCATCTCGCAAAGAACTAACAATAAAATACCGACCACAACAGCCATGACAACATTCAGTGAGAAACATATCATCCTAACTGTTCAAAATATCCTATATGGACTATGGGAAGACGAGTAGGAATTGCTTAAACACATCTAATAAGATTTCCTCAGAAATTCCGGAATATAAAAAGAATATCCCAAAACAGCATTAGAATGCCGTGAGTACACCAATACCTCGTTTTGCGTTTTTTGCGGAGTTGCGTCACTGCTTAATTTTTACTGATTTTCACTGTGCGTCGTTAGATTTTCGAAGTTTCGTTGTTTTGGATTCGAGTCTTTAATTTTTTTTTTTTCCTAAAATATGGCAACATCTTTGTTTTTGATTGCGCCATGCCATCAAAATTTGGGGATTCCCTTTCTAACTAAAAATCAAGGCAAATTTAATACAATTTTCTATATAAAATTTATTTTCACTTTGCGTCGTTTCAATTTGCGTCGTGTTTTTTTGGAACGTAACCCCGACGCAAAGCGAGGTATGGGTGTATATTAAACAAGGTAAAACCGCAGGGAGTGTTAACCACTGATGATCCACAGGCTCCTCTCCAGATATTTTAATAATATCAGTAAGTATTTCAGAGATTGGTTTAATTATAAAAAGTAAAAAAGACTGCAGAATAGTTAACATCCATCTAGATGGTAGTACAAGGTGTGAAGATATCTGACCACGTCAACCTTGGGGGCTGCTGGCCCAGGAGCGGTCACGTCCTGGGTGATAGCATCTGCGCTGGCCTCGCTCCTGTGGAGGACTTTGCTACGTGTAGAATCTACATTTCTCTACGAAACCTTACACTACATCTCTTTACTAAAACACTACACTTTCTCTAAATTTTGGCTTCTTTCATATTTATGGTTTCCTTTTCAATATAACAGCTTCCCCGTAAATATTTAGCCCATACTACAAATGTTTACACAATGTAAATTAAAGTTATTTTTCTATATACACTCGTGTACAAAGCTTGAGGAAGTTGTACCTTTCAGCATGTAACGGGATTCAGACAATAACTCTGAAAGATATTTGAAACACAGTAATATATATATTGAAGACACACGAGATAACCAAGTATGAACAAAATTATCTTTGTCTACTTAAAAAAAGTCTCAAGCTCTGTCTTCCCTTTCTTGATGTGTCTCCTCAATTAGGTTCTTTAAGGCAATCAACGTTTAGTCTGAAAGTTATTAAGTTAGAAACTGCAACAAAGATGAATAAATCTGCTATAAGATTATATGAATGTCAAAGGCAAAGGGAAGCCACCATATTGTAAAATGGATGGCAAGATATCCGAGAGGCCAAGATTCCAGAGTCTTCTTCTTCTTTCTTATCTCCACTCAATCATATTAGGGTATCAAGTTGTGACCCTTGATGGTGTCTGTTTGACAACCATCATGTTTGGGTGAAGTAGAATGCGTCTGCCCATTGTCATTAAGACTGAGAGCACTACTCAGTGGCAGGTCGACTTAGTTACGAAAGAAATGGCCGCCTCTGACATGAGGAACAGACGCCATGTGCAATCGCTCTTAATATGGAGTACAAACGCTGCTCATCCTGTATCCCTGGATTAGAAGCCCTAACGGGGTACTATCAGCCGGGCCAGCTGAACCCAGGTTTTAAGTGAGCTATTTACTGCTCCCCCGCCTCCTTTTTCATTCGGGCTTGGGACCTGCAAAGGCGGAGTTCCAGAGTAAAGTTAGGGGGAAGATAGGTGGACTCCAGCTGCTCCTGCTGCCATATTTGAGGGGAACAGACGCCAAAAACGGCATTCGTGTGTGGGGGGAAGACGGAGTCTGGTCACATCTGCGGCGAGTGGAGGACGGGGCGAGTTGCCTCCGGGCTTGTAGATGATCCTACAAGACGGTGCCAGAGAAGCTTGCCTGACTTGTACGGGAACCGGCCGTAAACAAGGAGGATCCTTCTGATGGCGGATATTTGAGACAAGTCCATCTAAGTAGTTCCACATTCCATTAAAAGCTCCTGGCAATAAAGTATATCAGCTGTATCCACAACGAACCTACATTGAACTTGTACGCAAACAACGACCGCTGAAAAACGTCGAAACAGTATCATTTTGGCCACAAATGTTCTCAATGAATGCAACAGCTGGACTAGGGATAGAACAATCCCTTAGAGGAGAGTCCTTATCAAATTGAAATATTATAAATCAATAACGCGACATATGTTTAGGAAATGAAAGCATTGAAGCATGAATGTTTCTTTTACACATAAAACCCACATAAATTTATCCCCTTCTTGTCTGGAAGAGGAATCTCTCAAGGTGGGGAAGCCTTCTTTGCTGAAGACATTTGTACACAACTATATATATGTTCCCCTACACTTTATATGCCCTTTTACTCTTTTATTTTTCCACTTTTGTAAAATTTGATTGAAAGAATCAATAAAATTGTTAAAATTGTCAAAAAAAATTGTCTTTTACACATAAAACAAACTTCTAAGAAGAGGTCTTGTAGATTAAATTATCGAAACACCTGAAAAGATTAACCACTAATGAGCCAAGCCCTCCCAATATTTTTCCATCACAGTAAGTATAGTATAAGTTTGTTTTATGTGTAGAATCAATTGATATATTTATATCGACGTTTCAAAGTTTTACCGCAAATGTTTCTTTCGAACTAAAAATCGTAATTTTATATATTAATAATCGAAAAGTCGTTATTTCTCCTTAAAATGCCTTAAGAATTTTCGTTCAAAACAAACATTTGCGGTAAAACTTGTCGAAGATCGTTTTACAATCATAAGCCGCATTATATTGTATTATAAAATATATATGGCTGATTTGTATTTTATACGCATTTTTATACAAACTGTATAATATCAGAATTTATAATTTGGAAATCTTTTGAAAGTATATCTATAAGATAAGTCTTATGTTTATCACTATATACAATAGTAAAGAAAAACCTACAAATAAAAATTAATGTGATTGTAAACACATGTTTTTCTTTATAGAAATATCGCTAATATTGAATCCTTTTAATAGAAGAAAGCGAAATGTAAGCTGTGTCTCTGAATGAATTCTATATATATACTCTGAATATATTGATTACAAAAATAGCTAGTAGCTTTTCCCCAAAAAAATTGAATTCAGTATATCGGCTAAATTGTTTATAAGGAAACTCTTCTAAAAAAATATGAAGTTCAAGTATAACAAAAGAAGCTTGGTAAATCTGTAAAAAAAAAAACTGGATCCAGTGGGGAAAAAAGAGTGTGCTATTGGTTATCTGAAAGACAGAAGGGTTCTAACCTATTTCAGAGTATGAAAGGTCACACCATGTTCTTTGTAGGGATACCTAAACCCTATGTCAGTTTAAAGAAGTTGTCTTTGTGGGTGTCCATGGACCACCAGGGTGACAAAGAGGTGTCCACCCGCGCCAAGCACCATTGTCCAGAACATCTTGTTGCCTCTAGAAGTAGGCTGACGTAAGCGAACCGGATCGCCATTGATTCTCTTCGCTTTTTTTGGGGTCTCGCACTCTAAATGTTCGACAATGTATTGTCCATTTTGATTGGCCCCGCTAGCTTGATATAAGGCAACAGGTTGCTTTTGTTCCTAGTACTCCATAATTGTTGGTTGCATGTCTTCTGATGGTGTAGCTACGAATAGTAAACTAGTTATCTATATGCGTTTACCTTTTGATATCTTAGAACCACATCTCTTTTTATAGTTAGTAGAATACTCAATTATAATTCGCTTGTTTTTATATCCACTTTATTGATCATTGTCTTATAACACATAGAGGTACAGTATAAGATTTTATTATACTATATTCGAAAATTCATTTAATCATATGTATTCAAATGTGAAAAAATAATAGAATATCAGGGAACAGGTTAAATCAATTGCCTAAAATTGAACTCTTCGAATAAAATAGCTAAATATAACGACCATTGAAGAATTGTGAAGAATGTTATAAGACACTCCTCTTCAATCGTCATTATATTTTGCTAGGTTAAATCAACGTTTAGTTGATTTCTGTTCCACTAGATGGCACTCTGCCATCTAAAAAGCACAAGTGCTTCTGGTCAAAATATGCCTTCTTTGTTTTATGGAGAAATAACGATTATTTCTAACCTCAGGGATGAAGTATGAAAGGATGAATTGTGAAGAGTAATGATAAACGGAAAAATAAAATGTCCTGGGATGGGAATCGAACTCACAGTGTTCTGCTTACCGGGCAGATGACATGTCCACTAGGCTACCCTGGACATATTTTTCCGTTCGTATTATATTGTATTACAAATACCTATATTATATTATTGTGAATGTATTAGATAGTATTGGTTGAGATTGGATGTCTCAAATATTCAGTTGGAGTCGAAGTTGACAAATTGACAATATTTACGGTCAGACTTCTGGTATCGTGTGTGTGGCTTTAATGTGCCATTGTGGAGGGCACGTGCTCTTTCTGAGAGCCAGGAAGGGACTGAAATATATATAAAGTGAATATATAAAGTATAATATATATAAAGTTTTGACTGGTGGATATCTTTATGGGGAGAACTCACAGCAAATCTGTCGCATGGAATTGACGACAAAGATAGTAAAATATTGATAAAATATTTTAAAGATTTAAAAGTATTAAACAATTTTATAAAGTTGTCATATATAGCCATTTCTTGGTTTCTCAAGAAGCCTCTGGGACCAAAATTATTATTGGTCGCAGTGGTACAGCCTACTCCACGCTGACGAGCGCCAACAGCGTTCGTGGATGGCTTTTCTTGATTTATCAAGAAATTGGGTCGGCCAAATATCACGGAACAAGTTAAATAAACGTTTAATTTATTTTTGCCTCCACTAGATGGCGCTCTGCCGTCTAAAAAGCACATGTGCTTGTGGTCAGGATATGCTTCCTTTATTTTTAATATTATGATTTATATTTTGCAAATGTTTACGAACTTTTGGTACAACCTTGGTAATAATGGTAACTTTGATTCCTTCTTCAAGATGATGCCTGACGATTCCTTCTCTTGTAATTGGTAACATTGGTAAAATAATATTATAATTCTATATACAGTTACGAGCGTCATGCGTTCTTAAATCTTCAGTTTTCATCTCTGTCACCGTTTGCTTATTTTTTTGGAATGGCGCTCTCCTATTGGTTGGCTACGATCACGCCACCTTTGCCCCCCCCCCCCCCCCCCCACTCGCTTTTTGGTTTTTGTAACTATTGTGTTGGAGCGGGTCGCACCTTAAATAAATGCATATATTAGTTAATAACTAAATAGAATCCTCTCTTTCTTTTTCCCAGTAAGAGACGCCTACGGAAGACAACAGTACATAGACAGATAAAGCACATAGGCTATAGTTATTAACTAATATATGCATTTATTTAAGGCGCCAATTTATAATTGTAACAAATAGTATTTGAATAAAAACATTCAATCGGGTAAAACACGGGCGTTGCCCGGGTCATTCGGCTAGTTATTATAGAAGAATGATTTAATCTCTGATTTTCTATATCAAGAGTGGCCAATCAGCAGGTGGGCCAAGTTTCATAATTACAAGGTTGTCCCAAAAGTTCTTAAACACTTGTAAAATATAAATCACAATATGTTTACGAACTTGTTGGACAACCTTGTAATATTTTTTTCTGAATATCCTTTCTTAATAAATCAAGAAAGGAAAATCACATAGGCGTTTCATCTTTGTTGGTACTCGTCAGGATGGTGCAAGCTGTACATCAACGACCAAAGAATCTTATTGTAAAGACTTTCTGAAAAATTAAGGAAAGGGTATTCTGGAATAAATGAAAAATAAAAGATTAGTTGATATTTATTCCGATAGATGGATTAAACCATCATTAATTTCCAGTTCAAGAAGTGTTATTTCCTTAATTTTTCAGTACCTAACCATTGTAGAGTTGATGGTTGATAGGTTCCCACATTAGACCTTGTTAAAGAAATGTCGCAACTTCTCCTCAACAATGCTGCTGTGATCCTGTTGCATAGATTTCCATAATGGCAGATGGCCGGTCCGAGAAGTTCCGCCCGGGTTATCCTTCATCCACACGGCCACAAGGCCATCGCTCGCTGTATACAATTAGGTCGCTCACACATCATTTATACCATAACACTAATTACCTGTTTTCATTATTTACGTGGAGGGGTCGGTGGAAGGATAATCTAAACCGTTAATTTTCGGCCGCTACGACCCGGGTTCGATTCCCGCATTAGACACTTTTTTTTTCTGATTAAAAAAAAAATGCTCCAATGACCCACGATTCTTGCAAAAGTACAACCCCACCAGCGAGTGCAAGTAATTAAACGGGGCTCTGGCACATTTGTAAGTGCAAAGTCGAACTGCTTTTCACATGTGGTGCACTTACAGTAAAAGCAGTCGCTAACTACCCACCATGATTGTCATAGCCTGTACCAGGTGTACTAGGGATAAGTAAAAATATATTATTTATGTGAGTTTCTCTCGATGTAAACATTTCTATCTGAATTTGGGATATTTGGAGACTTTATTTGATGTTTTTAACTTATTGTGAATTGGTGGAGATATGGACTACAGCCATCGATTTTTGACAATTACGATCAGGGATTGAATCTCGCAATGAGTACTTATTTTCTGCTTTGATGGCCCTCAATTCTTGCACAGGTCTAACACAACGCACTAGAATATGACACCTTTTAAGTGCAAATATGCTGAACGCTAAACCTTTATCAAGGCATTACATTTTATATACACAAACTCAGCGCCGCATTGTGTTATCTGTATGTTATCGGTTAACACTATGCGGCGCTGAATTTGTATATACAAAAATATAATGCCTTGATAAAGGTTTGGCGTTCAGCCAACTTAAATATTTGGAAATAAATCTTTTATTAAATCCAATATATGCTTTTTTATTATCTAATATATGTGTGTGTATTAAAAGTATGAATATGTTTGAAGTCTTAAGATTTTATTAGTATCTGGCTAGCTGATTTCAAATCTCAAGTCATTTTCAAAAGCGTTTTTATTAGACAAAACAACCCTGTTGTTTTAGTCATACTTAAAAACCTAAGAATTATGGAACAGTGATTACTTCTAACACTTAGAAGAAAATAAAAGCTTGTTAAAGAAATAACAATTATTTTATATCTCCATATACATTAGTAACCATTAGATAAATCTGTGGTTTCTTTTTAGAACTTCCATTGTTGAGTATTCTTTTTAATTGTGCATTGTGAACTATCAAATTCCTATTACATAATAGCTGTCAAATTTGCATGCATGAGAAACACCAGCTACGCCCATTTCTCAATGTTTAATTCAATATGGTTCAGCATCTTCTGAAGGCCGCGCCATTTTGTTTCTCAGGTATTCATCGTCTGAACAAGATGGATCCCAGTATACCTTCACCGTTTTACCCATCATTCTGTACCAGACTCGAAATAGAGCGCAATGTTCAAATGCATGTAAAACTACCTTGGATTACACAAAAGTAAAGAAAATCCCGAAATAGGTAAAGCTATACTCATATAATTTGATTAATGGTTATAATATTAGTGCAATGCATTACGAAAACTACGTTGGGTTGCAGAAAAAGTAAATAAAATCCTGAAATAGGTAAAGAACAAATCATCAACAAATCAAATTATGGTTATAATATCATTATTACATCATGGAATCATAATATTATTACTACATCAACGAAATGCATTGGGAAAACTACGTTGGGTTGCAGAAAAAGTATAGAAAATCCTGAAATAGGTAAATCTAGCGTCTTATTATCTGAATCATACTTATAATATCGGTGCAATGCATTGGGAAAACTACGTTGGGTTGCAGAAAAGTATAGAAAATCCTGAAATAGGTAAATTTAGCGTCTTATTATCTGAATCATACTTATAATATCGGTGCAATGCATTGGGAAAACTACGTTGGGTTGCAGAAAAGTATAGAAAATCCTGAAATAGGTAAATCTAGCGTCTTATTATCTGAATCATACTTATAATATCAGTGCAATGCATTGGGAAAACTACGTTGGGTTGCAGAAAAAGTATAGAAAATCCTGAAATAGGTAATTCTAGCGTCTTATTATCTGAATCATACTTATAATATCGGTGCAATGCATTGGGAAAACTACGTTGGGTTGCAGAAAAAGTATAGAAAATCCTGAAATAGGTAATTCTAGCGTCTTATTATCTGAATCATACTTATAATATCGGTGCAATGCATTGGGAAAACTACGTTGGGTTTCAGAAAAAGTATAGAAAATCCTGAAATAGGTAAATCTAGCGTCTTATTATCTGAATCATACTTATAATATCGGTGCAATGCATTGGGAAAACAAGGTCAGGTTGAATAAAAGTAAAGTAATTCCTGAAATATGTAAATTTAGCGTCTTATAATTTGATATATACTTAATAATATCAGTGCAATGCATTAGGAAAACTACGTTGGGTTGCACAAAAGTAAAGAAAATATCGAAATAGGTAAATCTAGAGTCATATAATTGGTTATACTTATAATACCAGCGCAATGCATTGGTAAAACTACGGTGGGTTGCACAAAAGGTATATAGAATTCTGAAATAAGTAAATCTAGCGTCATATAATCTGAAATATACTTATAATATCAGCGACATGCGCAAATGCATTGATAAAACTACGTTGGGTTGCAGAAAAGTGAAGAAAAAAAAAACATAATGGCAAAAATGAGTGTCATTAAACCGAAATTATACAAATAATACTCCTCGTATCAAAAAAGGAAAATACAAAGGTACTGGGACCAGGTAGTTAAGAAAAAGGCATTTCTTTATCGTGCAACCGATAATTGTTAATAGCTTGCGCCATCTATCGGAGTAAATATCCATTTATCGTTGATATTTATATTTTTCTAAAATTTTTGCTGATATCTCTTCTATGATATATCAAGACGTATAAGCACGTACACGTTTCAGGTTGTTGGCCCTCGTCAGCGTAGTGCAGTCTATAGCTCAACAACCAAAAAAAGCTGGCTCTATATAACAATAAATTTGCGTTCTCGTGAACTTTTGGTTTTAACCACCCATTCCTTGATTCTTCAGGAAGCCTCTAAGACCCGCTTTTTAGGTCGTTATTAATGTACAGCTTGTACCACGTTGACGAGGGCCAGCAGCCCGAAACGCGTACGCGAATGACTATCTAGAAAGATTTCTATAATATGAAAAATATTCATATACAGTGGACCCTCGGTTTGCGAGCATAATCCGTTCCAGAGCCATGCTCGTACTCCAAAACGCTCGTAGTGCGAAACTAATTTCTTATTTTCAATAATTGAAACTCGGGCAATTCTTCTTGCTACGAACAATTGCACAGTTTCCCACATTTTACATATTTCCCGAATCTGATCTGAAGGGAGGGATCCCAGTGAATTTTCATCCATCACGATTACGGGCAACCATCACGAGTTGCTCGTAATGCGAAATTTCACTCGTAATCCGAGGTAAAATTTTTCAAAAAATTTTGCTCGTACTGCGAAAAGCTCGTACTCCAAGGTGCTCGTAAACCGAGGGTCCACTGTATCAACGAATAGTTGATATTTATTTCGATAGATGGCGAAAGTCATCAGCAACTTTCAGTTGCTCGATCAGGAGTTGCCTTAATAAATTCTCATGCTTCAAGTTTATTTATTATTTGTTGCGAATATATATTTCTCGATAGTTATTTAAAACGGAAGATTATTCCGAACATTTTCATTTAATGAAAATTTAAAAAGCTTTCGGGTAAGTCCTCTTCATCAGTTTGCTATAATAAACCATAAAGAATAAAATAAACATTTTAATATTTCCCCTTTTTTTAATTGAATTGTTTTCCACGTACGCCATTCTTCTCATACAAACTCACCATATCAAACTATTTATTTATTAATTGTTATTACCAAGTACATTAAGCTGATGAAGGGCAAAACTTCTTATATACAGTTAAACCTGTCTATAACGCCCCCTCTAAATAGCGCCTTCCTCTCATTAGCGCCCGATTTTAAATACGTAGTACGATGCGATTTACATTAAAAGTGACCTGTCTATAGCACCTAATTTGGTGAGTCCCAAGAGAGGGCGCTATAGACAGGTTTAACTGTACTTCTTAAAGAAGTGTAAAGTTTTTGATGTCGCAGAGCGTTCTTTTTTTTTTTTTAAGGAGACAGAGACAATTTTGTTCACACTTGGTATCTCGTATGTCTTTCTATAAAGATCACTGTGTATCAAATATATTTCAGAGTTATTTTCTGAATCTCGATATACATGCTAAAAGGTACAACTTCCTTAATTTTTGTCTATGAGTACATTATTATAAAATAAAAAGTTGCCTAGTAAATACAGATGGCGCAAGCCATCAGCAACTCTCTGTTGCAAGATAAGGAGATGCCTTTTTCTTTATATATATATTTAATTTTTGACTACTTGAAGAATAAATTATTTATTTTAATTTGTAATATTTATCGATAAAGGTAGATAGGTAGGTAGAAATAAACCTTTAAAATAACTACTTGTGGCCTCAATATGGATAAAATCATATAGATATCGACCTATTTGAAAATCCCTATTTTGAAATGTGTTCTCTGTATTGACAATATTATCGTTGAGTAGAGAATTATTTTCAAAGAAAATAAAGATAAAAATATTATTTTGTGATTAATTTCATGGTATATATTCTTAAGGGTATTATGATCACATTTCATTTATTCGCCCAAATCAGTGTTCACTAAAAGGAAGAATCGACACCTTGTCGTAGTTTCCTTTCAAAATCGGGCGCTGGAATCCCCCAATTGGGAAGTGATTAACCCTGATATGGTCCAGTGAGAACTCTCAGCATCGCGCCTAGACGGGGAGGTTTCTACCTGGTACAGAATCTGTTGTTGAATCCAGAGCAAGTGAATCATCATTGTAGACACCTAATTACCTTCAATACAATACACAGTTCGATGCTGATTGTGGGAGAACCTGTGAAGAGGAAGAAGTGCTAATCTATGCTGGAGATGAGGGCAAATTTGCAAACAAACAGGACGCCGTAAATCTCGGGCTGTAAATCACAAAGGTGCCCTGCGCACACCCCAGCGATCTCTCGCCAGCCCAGCCCTGCCAATTACATAGATTTAAGCACCTAGCCTTCCTAAATCACCTCCAGCCTATGGGGCAATCATTACACTTGATTTATGGAACCAATTTTACATCGAGCTCAACAAACTTCCGCCCCAAGGAGCTATATTAAGGTAGGGTTCCTCTAAACCAACTTTCTTTCAAACTCTTCATCAACACACAACTTGCATGATAACATTTTAAGTACATTACCTCCCAAAGTGGCATACCCTCTCTATATATAATTATAGTATTTTCTTTAAAGGAAAAACTTTAATTTCTTTTAAAATGTGTATTCTCTTTCTTTTTACCATAACAAGTTCGTTTGATAAATCGTTTTTGGCATAAACCTACTCATTTTATTGTTGGTAACGTTAAGGTTAAAAACATTAATCGCCTTACAGCATTCCAAATGAGAGAGAGAAGTAAAAAAAAAGGAGGACAGCAAAAGGAAAAATAGGCAATGAAAGAAAGGAAGAATGAATGATGAGATGATGATGGCACAAAGGGAGGGGCGGGCAAGCAGTAGTGGCGAAGAGTTAGTTCCCAAGGAGATGCCTCACACAGGTCAATGCCAAGCCATCGGTGAGAACGGATGGACCTTGTGGCTAGCAAGCAAGGCTACGAACGTGAGGGGCATTGTTGGCTTCTTGGCTGGCGGGGTAGAGAGAGAGAGAGAGAGTCGGATTTGTTAATTCCTCCGTTGAGTAAACAATCTGAAGTAGCTCAAGTGGAAGTTGAGTGGAGACAACCCGTGTGGATACTTCCTCTGGCGGTACAACAACCTCTTCACCTCATCATCCACTTGGCTGGACGTTCCAGTAGCTCTTAACTCTTCAAACAGCTCGACAAAGAGAGAATCACACCGCGCACTTTTATCTCCCGAATTCCACATTATTACCTTTATACATCAAGGCTATAAATACGAATATATAAATATTTAACACAACGATGATCTCACTATTCTTTATGGAAGATACACAACTCCCCGACTTTGTGTTTCTTTTTACATGTAAATATTTATATAAAAAATAGACACTTCGGCCAGTTGGAGTTTTTTTATTTTCTCAACGTTTCGACAAAAATCTTTTGTCTTCGTCAGGAGAAGTAAATAAAAATAAAGCATTTGGCAAGGCGTTAAAAATTGTTCTGAGGTTTGCAAGTGCGTTCTCACGTGATTTTTCGAATTTAGTACAACATCTAAAGAGCGAGTCAAAAACAAATATTAAACTCGTCAATATTTGTTATACTCAAAAATGTTTTGTTAATTTATATTTTATCTACATTTATGATTAATAAGTTACTGCCTCTTTTATGCAGTCTATATACTGATACTAAGCGTAAAACTTAGAATACAAATATAGCACAAAAAAATATTAAAAGATAGGATATCTCTATTGTGTATATTAAGAAAATTGTCCCAATAAATGAAGAGTCGTTTAGGTTTTGTTTCAAATAAAGTTCCAAGATAGGGAAAGAAATGCTATAATATTCTGTTACTATAACTTCCTAAAGACTATATGAAAATTGACACCTAACCGGTTTATTTAGAAATTACAGAAGGGCTTCGCTCGATGCATGTAATGGTATGTGTATTCATAAATATATAAATAAAAAGAGTTTCTGCTGTTATGAGATTAATTGCTTGTAGAGGAATTATTGTCATTTGCTTGATCCCGGAATCCATGTGACACTGCAGTCGTGGTAATAATTGAATAAAATTAGTTATCAAAAATTGCTTTAAGTGAGCTAAAGGAATATATAAAAACATAATTGATAAAGTACTGCCTGGCTTAAGGCGTAAGAATCTAAAAAATGAAAAACTTATTTACATAATTTACAAAGTTTGAGCCGGCCATCGGGAAACAACAACAATGAGTTTTTATAGGGGAAGCGTGACCTCTGGCGGTCGATTTAAAAGAGTATTTGAATCTATGAAATATAATTTTAAATAAAATGATATTTTTATATAACATATATATATAATGTCCAAAAAGCTTATCTCCATATATTCCTCAAATACGTATATCACGAATTCTTCTAAACTACCGAATACCCATCAATAAATTCCAATTCGCCTATATAAAATTCGCCATTTAAAGAATTCCATGATTTACCTTTGCTACAAATAGCTAAATCTAAACAAATATTGATGTTGTTGGAATTCTTTCAGCAACAAGTTTATCAAAATCCTGGCTGCAACAGGCTTCAGCTAAATTTCTTTAATCATTTTATATAAAATTCGCCATACAGTGTTTTTATGCTCTATCCTTGCTGCAAAATATCTGAATCTGAACAAATTCTGGATGTTGTGTTGTAGGAATCTTTTCATCAAATAATCATCCCATATAAAGAATTTCATGTGCTACCTTTGCTACAAAAAGATGGATCTAATCAAAGTCTGAATGTGCTTTAGGAATCCTTCCATCAAAAAGGTTATTTGAAGTCCAGGCTGCAGACGGCTTCACCTAAAGATTTTCCTATTCTTATTTATAAAAATTGCCATGCAAAGAAATCCATGCACTACCTTTGGTACAAAAGAGGTGGATCTAAGCAAAATCTGAATGTGATTTAGGAATTCTTCCATCAAGAAGTTTATTTGAAGTCCAGGCTGCAGAAGGCTTCACACACCTATAACGATCTTCCAATTCCTATTAATAAAAATCGCCATGTAAAGAATTCCATGGGCTACCTTTGGTACAAGAGGTGCATCTAATCAAAATCTGGATGTACTTTAGAAATCCTTCATCAAGAATATTATTTGAAGTCCAGGCTGCAGCAGGCATCACCTAAAGATTTTCCTATTCTTATTTATAAAAATCGCCATGTAAAGAAATCCATACACTACCTTTGCTACAAACGGGTAAATCTAATCCGAATCTGGATGTGCTTAGGAATCCTTCATCAAGAAGGTTATTTGAAGTCCAGGCTGCAGCAGGCTTCAACTAACGATCTTCCAATTCCTATTAATAAAAATCACCATACAAAGAAATCCATGCACTACCTTTGCTACAAACGGGTAAATCTAATCCGAATCTGGAAGTGCTTAGGAATCCTTCATCAAGAAGGTTATTTGAAGTCCAGGCTGCAGAAGATTTCACACACCTATAACGATCTTCTAATTTCTATTAATAAAAATCGCCATGTAAAGAAAGCCATGCATTACCTATGGTACAAAAGGGTGAATCTAATCCAAATCTGCAGCAGGAATCAGCTTTATCAGAAGTCCAGGCTGCAGAAGATTTCACACACCTATAACGATCTTCTAATTTCTATTAATAAAAATCGCCATGTAAAGAAAGCCATGCATTACCTATGGTACAAAAGGGTGAATCTAATCCAAATCTGCAGCAGGAATCAGCTTTATCAGAAGTCCAGGCTGCAGAAGGCTTCACACACCTATAAAGATATTCCAATTTCTATTAATAAAATTCGCAATACAAAGAAAACCAAGCACTACCTATGGTACAAAAGGGTGAATCTAATCCAAATCTGCTGCAGGAATCAGCTTTATCGGAAGTCCAGGCTGCAGAAGGCTTCACACACTTATAACGATCTTCCAATTTCTATTAATAAAAGTCGCAATACAAAGAAAACCAAGCACTACCTTTGGTACAAAAGGGTGAATCTAATCCAAATCTGCTGCAGGAATCAGCTTTATCGGAAGTCCAGGCTGCAGCATTATCTGAGCTCTTCGATCATCCTGGCAGCACGATGGCATCAGGGCACGTGGCCCAGCCCCTCATTTGGACGCCCACGCGCCCCAATCTTCGAGATAAATGGAGACCAGTTCCCACCTTGTTCACAGTTATTTACTGCCGCGGGTTGGGTTTCCCTTTGTACCTTGATGGCAGCTTTCGCAACTTCGCTCTTCCTTCAATTCTCCACTTCCATCGCTCTACTTCTGTGTACCAGTTCCCTTTTTGTGTTGATTGCAGAGAACTTAGCTTTTTTCAATCCATTTTCACTTTATCAGCTCAAATAGAATAGAAACGTAAGATCGAAACACAATTTGTCTTAAATTGAGACAATATAAAGCAACAATAACACACCATCTATACACAGCAAATTAAACCATTAGGACACGAATTTTTCTTTTACACATGATTCGTACGGACACCTAAGGATAGTAGAAGTTTGATTTATGTGTAAAATAAACATTCGCGTCTTAATGTTTTCATTTAATGTGTATTGAGATAATGACAATCTCACATTTGTAAAAGAGCATTGTACGATGCAAGTAACTATCTATATTTCTACTATTTTTCTAATATTGTTCCCTTTGGTTCCTTAAACTTTCCCAAGAATTATTTTCAATTTGCAATATATATCGATAAAGGTAGATAGGTAGGTATAAATAAACCTTTAAAATGACTACTTGTGGCCTCAATATGGATAAAATCATATAGATATCGACCTATTTGAAAATCCCTATTTTGAAACGTGTTCTCTGTATTGACATACATTATCGTTGGGTAGAGAATTTTTTTCAAAGAAAATAAAGATGAAAATATTATTTTGTGATTAATTTCATGGTATATTCTTTAGGGTATTATGATCACATTTCATTTATTCGCCCGATTCAGTGCTCAGTAAAAGGAAGAATCGACATCTTGTCGTAGTTTACTTTCAAAATCGGGCGCTGGAATCCACAAAGTGTCGGGTATATGAGCAGAATAACTCGGTTCAATAGTAGATATATACATGTTGTATCAGAGCGTGATGGTTGATTATACTGACGGAATCTATTGAAGGATTCACTACTGATGAGATAGGCCTTCTTAATGTATTTACATATCAGTAAGGACCACATGAAGCATTTTATTTGTAGAAGAAAATAGCGTTTTATGAATCGTATCATTTCTTGTATATTCAATAGACTTATGAATCTCATAATTATAGAATGTTTTCAATTAATGATAGTTAGCTTTGCACAAGTCCATAGACACTGTCTACATACAAACAGATGCCGTCTTGTAAAAATAGAGGACTAAACATCTTCAATGTATAACACGTCAAATTTCACATTCCTACTTTGTGTATGACATAGAACTGACTTTACACAGGCCCGTAGATACGTCTACATACATACAACGCGCCATTAAATTCTTCAAAAAAAGAAGACTCGACCATCTTCAGTGTTATAACACATTAGAATTTACACTCCCGTATTATTGTTAACTGGCTTCACAAAATCCGATACGAATCTATTTACATACAAATGTAGACATTGCATTCTTGAAAAATATGACAACTCGAACAACTTTATAATGTAACAGACCATAATTCGCACTTATAAACCTCGTCTATGACATATAACTGAGACAAAAGGTACTGTAAACATTCGAAGAGATACCGTTACAACATCAAAAAAATGTAAGATTCTAATATGTTATAGTTGACTTCATCAAAGCTCATAGACACAGTCTACATACAAATAGACGTCATTGCAGTCTTTAAAAATAGAAAACTCTGACATCTTTTTTCAATGTATATCACACTAGCCGAATGACCCGGGCAACGCCCGTGTTTTACCCGATTGAATGTTTTTATTCAAATACTATTTGTTACAATTATAAATTGGCGCCTTAAATAAATGCATATATTAGTTAATATCTATAGCCTATGTGCTTTATCTGTCTATGTACTGTTGGCTTCCGTAGGCGTCTCTTACTGGGAAAAAGAAAGAGAGGATTCCATTTAGTTATTAACTAATATATGCATTTATTTAAGGAGCGACCCGCTCCAACACAATAGTTACAAAAACGAAAAAGAGAGTGGGGGGGGGGGGGCAAAGGTGGCGTGATCGTAGCCAACCAATAGGAGGGCGCCATTCCAAAAAAAAAAAGCAAACGGTGACAGAGATGATTAGGAGATGAAGACTGACGCTCGTAACTGTATATAGAATTAGAAATCACGCTCCCATTTAATGTTATTTGACTCTACAAAATCCCATAGGCAATGTCTACAAACAACTACATTATCACAGGTTTTCGGATTTCGACAAATTACAAAAAAGGTATAAAACGTCGCAACTCTTTTTTATTAATTGTATAAAGTAGCTTTTGGGCAAGCACCTCCTCAGAAAACTAAGAACTTGTAACTTTTGTAATACAAATACATGCCATTGAAGTCTTTTAAAAAAATAGAAGAGTCTGACATCTTCAGTGTCTAACCCATTAGATGTCTCGCTTCTATTCTAATGTTAGTTGACTTCGTCCATTGGGATCACCTCCAGATAGCTTCCACTGCAGTCTTGCAATTCTGAATAAATAAATGTGATCGATTCCTATCGGGCTACATGACTGGAAGATGGAGTAGCAATTTTGTCTTTTAGCTTAATTCCCGCGGATGTTAGGAAAGTCGGCATTGATTGGCCAGTGTGGGCTGATCATTTCTTCCTCATTACCTTAACTGATTAGCTTTTCTTGCTTTCTGGATGTCCTTACACCTAGAACCTTATTGTTTAGCAAAGATTTGTTGGTTAAGATATTTAATTAAAACAATTTCTCACCGATATATCAAACTTGTTTGATTATAAATTCCTAAAATGAGAAGTGATTTATTAATGGTAAGCTTATTAAAGGCTTTTAGGATCTGAATATGTAGAGGTATTCTTGGCCAAAGTATTTAGTAACACACTATACATATGTATAGTTTTGTTGAAGTAGATAATAAAAGTTTTCCGATTTTTACCTCCGAATATTATTTAACGAAAATTCAAAATAGAGATATTAACATGACCAAGGAAACTTCAATTCAAGATGTCCAGGTTTTCGGGCGTAAGAAGACCGCCACTGCAGTTGCACGTTGTCAGCCTGGCAAAGGTCTGATTAAGGTAAATGGTCGCCCACTTGAGCTTGTTGAGCCAAGAACTCTTCAATACAAGCTTCTGGAGCCTGTTCTCCTCCTCGGAAAGCACAAATTCGCTAACGTTGACATCCGTGTCAAAGTAAGCGGTGGTGGTAAAGTTGCCCAGATCTATGCCATCGGGCAGGCAATTTCCAAGTCCATCGTCACCTATTACCAGAACTACGTGGACGAAGTATTCTGGTTGCTGATCCCCGCCGCAGTGAACCCAAGAAGTTCGGTGGACCTGGAGCTCGTGCCAGATACCAGAAATCTTACCGTTAAAAATGTGGTAATAAAATTTTGCTACACACTATACATATGTTTATACGGTAAAACTCCTCTATATCGAACACCATCGAGTCTAGCTGATAACTTTCTCTATAAATCGAACAGCTGAATGGAATACTAGAACAACGGTCTAGTAAATTGAACTGTTCAAGCTATTGAGACGTTTTACCAATAATGAGTCAGGGGCCTTTTATATATTCTTATATCAGTATGAACTGAGAAAATAGAAGGAGAAAGTAAGAAAGAAGAGAAGATTAGATAGTTAAAATTAATGAAAATGTGTGTGTATATATTTCCCTGACCATTCAAATGAGTATGAACTGTAAAACACGTACAAAAGTTTTCTAAATATTGAGAAAATAGTATTTAATATGGATAAGTGTAGCAACTAGGTTATCTTATTTGCTGAAAGTTGCACCTGTGAAGATTTCTCAAGGAACGGTTCTCCGATGGCCTTTAAGAACAATAACTTTGTCCATCACCTGAGCGAACGGGTCTTTCGCCCACATTCATCTTGCCCTCGAAGGCCGCGCCTGATGAGACGATTCATTAAAGTGAATGTCAAACTTGGCCCTATTTGTCTTGGGAGCAAGTTATTGATGATGCCTCTCCCTTTTTGGTTGATGCTAAACCTCCAAAATCTGGATCAACAAAGCCATCGGGAAGATGAAATTCGAATGTAAAACGAAATAGCATTTGTCTATTTTTATCATACAATTATAGATGACGGTCAACAAAATGCTCTATCAGTTCTTTAATCTTTTCTTCTTGGATTTATCTTCAAGGTTATTTAATTCTTTATCTCCTAAAATATTATCATTATTTTTGCGACTTCTAGCGTTGAATATTTTTACAATTTTTTATGTACACGCTTGTTCGGCGGTACAACTACTATAATAGGAACGATACAGAGAAGATTAGCATGGCCCCTGCGCAAGGATGACACGCAAAATCGTGAAGTGTTCCAAAACAATTTTTAACGCTTTTTTTTTTGTAAATAATTGATTCTTAGTTCTATAGATATATATAGTATATTTTAAACTGTATGACACTTTTAGTATATGTCACATATCTTCCAATTAGTTAAAGCCGATACCTTATAATATCCTACCCTTCTATTGAAATGTACACTATTTCTACTTACTACCACCCCATATTTTGTATATAAACTATTTGTATTTCAATCCCCTATTGGTATTTAAAACTAAAAATGATGACGTCAAAATAAAGATCCAAAGAGTTTTCGGTCAGCTGGTGGCAGGGACAGAGGGGAGGAAAAAGGCAACGCCCAGCCTATGTGGGGCCCCCAGGGACTTTTTATAGACGACCCCTGTAAACAGCACAGGTTTTGGCAGGGGGTCAGCAGCAAATGGTTCTAGGGTGTGTTTCTCGGCAGTCCGCGTCACTCTCTCTCTCTCCATGTCTCGGTGATTAGCATCCAAGTTTGTGTCATGGCCTCTACCTCTGTCCTGTGGGCTGTCCCCGATCACTCTCTGTGCTAACATCTAGCCCTGCCTCTGCTTCTTGTTGGCCGCGTGTGGGAAGAACATCAACACTCGCCTCACGTACACGACTGCCATCTTATCCATACGTCGGCAGGATCACATTTGCATTATACCGAATGATAACAAAACCTTTGATAGGAGGGTATAACTCATCAGTTGTAAATCCTTCTATGGAGTTTAAACTGGTCAAATTGTGCTTGGAGGTTTCAGTAATGATGATGAATCATGCCTATGATATCACAATTTATGATCATTGCAGTATAAAATTTCTGTAGAAATAATTTTTAGTTATTCAAAAATAGTAGCGTTAAAAATTGTAAAAAAACAATCAATGCTCTCTATCTGTCTTTCTAAAAATATATAAATTTAGAAACATGTTGATGAAATTGGCAATTTGATATTCCTATCAACTATACACTCATGACAAAACATAAGGAAGTTGCACCTTTAATCATGTATATCGGGATTCTCTCAGACAATAAATATGGAAATGTGATACAAAATTACCTTTATTGAAGACACACGATATAACGAAGTATGAACAAAATTGACTCTGCCTCTTTAAAAAAAAAATAGACAATGGCAACATCAGAGACTTTCCACTTCCTTGAGTTTTGTCCATGAGTGTACTTAGAAAAGGTTGATTATTATAAAATATATATATATATATAAATCGGGGTATCTATATTAATAAAATGGAAATTTCATAAGTGGACACACTAAAAACTTTCGTTACAATGCATCAATTTCAACCAAATTTTCAACATTTATGTAAAACGAGATGGAGCAGGTTTTGCTTAACATCAAAATATATTTCCTAACATTAACATGCGTAACTTCGCTGTTATCGATTAAATACAAAAAAAAATCAACAGAGTTAATTTTATTTATATATAAATACAAAATTAAATTTCAACAGAGTTAATTTTTTTACATACTAGCTAATAATCTCAATCTAAAAAATATTCAAAACAAGCAATTTTAAGATAACACCATATGTAAAACAGTCGGCCAAGAAAGCAACAACGATATTACATCTTTCTCACATATTCACACACAATCTTGATTAATAATTAAAACTAATCTTTAACATTGTTTATTATACTTCAACTTTTATTTCTACATTTGTTTTTAAATACCCAATTGTTTTATCATGTTTCTAATTTCGCCTAACAAATATACAAATTTATAGTGACCAACATATGCAAAATTTAACTTGATATCGTAAACATAACATCCATTGTAAGCATTTTTCTGTTCACCTTCCGTGGTTTCTCTTTTCTCTGATAGTTTTTAGGTGTAGTATATTTTTTTATTACTAGACTACAAACATTCCCTCGAGAAAAACCTGGGCGAAGCCGGGTACATCCGCTAGTATGTACATATTATTGAGATTAATTACAACGATGTACATTATATTGTTCTAATTTATGTAAAAATTTTATTTTAATCTTCTAATTAATCTATAGTAACGAGTAAATATTTCTTAAAAGTCAACATTCAAGTAACCCTGACCTTTGTTCTTGGAAAAAATCTTTCGAAGACGCTGTCATCTAGAACGGATGGATGTTTGACTCGAGTATACAGTACGGGAAGGTATGGAGAGGTCAAAGATGTTTTGAGAAGAAAGACACAAAGTAATCGTCCTTGTCCATGTCTCTGAATGTTGATCTACCTTAGTTACACAAAGGAAAGATTAAGTTTTCAAAGGAGGAAAAAAAATGTAGAAAAAAAAAGATCGAATTTGCGTTTGTTTGTTTATTTTTTTCATTAACCTTTCACTCGAACTTTCTCTCTGAACCATTATAAATCATTTTACCCTGTAATATCGCCTTGCTTTTGAATCATACATTGATTTTACATCGAAGATTGATTAGAAAGTTTATAAAGAGCTGGTTTTAAGTTAAAGTTCTAACTTTTGTATTCTTCTATAAGGTATTCGGATATTGTTTCTTCATTTCATTATATCAGGAGTCGGCAAACTGCGGCTTGCGAGCCACATAAAGCCACCGAAGTGTCTCGTATTTAGAAATATTTGAAGGTAATAATGAAATGTATATATAGGAAAGCATAATTACGGAAATTAAGCTCATGAACAGATTGGTCTGGGTAAATCCTAAGAAAAGACACCAAGTAAATAAAAAAAAAATAAAAACACTGGTATTAGTATATTAAATCGGCAAAACCTCTTTGTGGGTTCACCATTGATCAGCCAGGCCCTCCCAATATGTTTTCATCGCAGTTAAGGACAGTAAGAGCTGTGGTTTAGTTAAGATAAACATTTGTGCTTCAATAGTTTCATTTCTTGATTAATTTGTTTCATCTATTATAAATATTCACAAATGACCTAGAAGTTTGTCTCAAAAGTTCTTAAACACTGGCAAAAATTTTGAAATATCAATATTATTCGCCGTTATGTATCATGTCTTTGTATTATGTATAAGGTAACTGTATTATATATTATTATGTATTTGCCGTAATGATATAATTCGCCAATTTATAAAAAAAACACGAACTTTTGGGACAACCCTATTACAATATATTACATTTTTCAAATAATTAAAAAATAATCCAATACTAAGTGTCTTAAAACTAAGTTTCTTGTACAATAAACTTAACCCTGGATGCTTTTTGATATTACTAAATTATAAGTCAGGAGACTTTTATTGAACGTTGAACCTTTATATTTCATTACTATAAATACTTCACAGTAGACTCTCCTATAACGCGAGTTTTTACAACGCGATTAGGTACAACGCGATAAAAAAAAAATTGCGACAAATTTATTTATACAACGTGAATTTTCGTATAACGCGTTATAAAATAAAATAATTTACCCTAACAACATTCGCCTTATACAAGTTTTATTTCGTACAACGCGAATTCCTATAACGCGATTTCATACAACACGGAACACATTAATCGCATTATAGGAGAGTTTACTGTATTTACAAAAATCAATAGAATGATTAATATTTTAACCAATAGATGGCGCTGGAAGGTAATTTTTTCGAATTAATTCGAGGTATCAAAAAGGTCGATGTACTCAGCTGAGGTTAGCTGTCAGTTAAGGCGCTTAGTCTCGCTTTTTATCAATCTGGCAGGTATATTGTGGTCGCTCCCTCCCTGTGTATCAATGGAGACTTCATCTTTTTTGGCACCTTTCAACCTGGTGGGAACTCTGGACAATATCATTGAAATCATCACCGAAGAAATAAACAAGAGCTAACATTACAAAAAGGTATAAGACACAACAACTATTTTTTTATTAATTCTATCAAGTAGCTTGCGGACAAGTCCTTCCCTCAGCAAACTAAAACATGAAAAAGGTAATGAAAAGAGATTTAAAACGTACTACTGAATCCATGATTTAGAAAATATAGCTTTTAAATGATTTGTTTTATTTTTTACTTAATGTTGCTGCTTCTTTCTCAAATCCATTTTAATTTTTCTTTCCTACAGAACATTTTTACAACTTTGTCTAAACCTAATTTTTCTTCCTTCATTATACAGAAGACAAAACAGGTTCGTTCTTTATTCAGATCACCTCTTTTCCCATATAAGAATTTAATCCATTATAAGAATTTTAATAAATAGAGAAAACATTTTTAAAAAAGAGCTTAAAAACAAATGTTTTAATTTTTGTCATTTTATTTTTAACTAGATAGAGTAAATACATTTGATTATTCAAATTCAAATTAATAATTCTTATTTCTTTTAATCTATATTTCGAAACTATTATAGACGCGTTAGATTCTTTTTGAAATTTCTACTGCCCTTACTGCAATGGAAAAATTAATGGGTGGGCCTGGCTCATTAGTGGTGAACCCTTGCCATTTTTTCCTTGCAGTAAAGGCAGTAGAAATTGTTTAATTTAAAAAAAAATCTTACGCGTCTATAATAGTTTCGAATTTTCATAACAGATGGCGCTCTAGTGCATCATAATCTATATTTGTTTAAAATTTTTAAAAAGTGGTTATAAAACTTTTTTTTTTTTCAAAATTTTTTTTTCAGTTTTTTCCTTGATTTATCAAAAATTTCGGATAAGCGTTATATATATTGTTCAATAAAAAATAATCAGTATAGTTTTTTACGGAATTTGGCAAGAGAGAAATAGTCTAAAGTATCTTTGGTTATCGTAAAGTTAGAGGCTACCTGGCCGGCATTCATAGTTCTTCAAATTAAAGATACTTCGGCCAGTAAATCTTTTTTATTGTCTCGACATTTCGACAAAGATCTTTTGTCCTTGTCAGGAGCGAACAAAAATTAAAACATTTGGTAAAGCGTTAAATTAATATTTAAAAGGCTTTGAATATTTTTTAACGATTTACCAAATACTTTCATTTTTTTAAATTACAAATATTTTCTCACAATGAGTTTCTTTTTATTAAAAAACGCTAGCTTTCAAGCGACAATCGCTCTTCAACGGACTTAATAAAATAGCGACTTTATCCTACCAGAAATATTTACAAAAACAAACGCGCCCAGCGTGGATATATTTATAACTGAAAATTTTAAATTGGTTTGTAATTTAACAATTTTATGAAATATGTCTCTTTTCATTTATAGGGCATCCAGAACCTATAAAATCGATCTATTGATTTCTTCTGAGATATCGGTATTCTTTCATTTTTGTTCGCTCCTGACGAGGACAAAAGATTTTTGTCGAGATTTCGAGATAATAAAAAGATTTACTGGCCGAAGTATCTTTAATTTGAAGAAGTATCTATGATATTTAAGGGGCTTATATAAGGTTGAGGACTCTGGGAGTGAAGGAGATAACCAGTGGGAGTAAGAGAAAAGGAAAGTTTGACCAAGAATAGAGCGGATGGAGGGAATGGTGGGGGGAGGGGGTTAATAGGGGACCTCGTTTCCGGTGTCATTTAGGGACGAAAGGATTGATTTGGTGACATATTTCCCCATTGTTTAGTATCTCTAATGGAACACGTGTTCATTGACAAGTTTCGGTTTCGTTTTCAATAACATCACTTTCTTTAATCTTAGACCTGTTCTGGTCTCGGCTTGATTCAGTTCTCTTCTCTTTATTTCTTCACTAGCCGAATGACCCGGGCAACGCCCGGGTTTTACCCGATTAAATGCTTTTATTCAAATACTATTCGTTACAATTATAAATTGGCGCCGTGGATGTCATTCTTGTATAATATATAAATGAGTTTTTAAAATTGTAAAAAAAAAAAAGAAATGCATCGGCCGGGAATCGAACCCGGGCCGCCCGCGTGGCAGGCGAGCATTTTACCACTGAACCATCGATGCTTATAAGAAATGGCCTAATTTTTGGGTATTTATTCCATTCACAAAAGCAAACGGCGACAGAATTGATTGATTGTTGATGATGAGACTCTGATACTTGTATATTTAAATACGTTTCTCCATCCTATAGTCTAATTCTTTTTCCTATCATTCTCTTTCATTCGTTTTAAACTCCAAGCTTTCTTCGTCAATCCATTTCCTCTTAATATATGTCCCATCCAATTCTTCTGCCCTCTATATGGCAGACATCAATCCAAAGGAGAATCCATACGGACAAGGCACCTCAGTTAGCCGGTATTGTGATCAGGATACATGGACCGATCTGATCTGCTCCATGGACAAGGACCACCATCCAATTCTTGTCTTATGACCTTGAACAGATCACCTTCTTCCTCTACCTTTTTAAGATGTATTCCTTTTTGATCCTGTAACTAATTGTATGTTACATTGTTGAAACGTCTAGAGTATTTCTATATACACTCCACACTCATGGACAAAACTTAAGGAAATGAAAAGTCTTTGATGTCTAAATGGTCTGTTTTTTTTTTTTTTTTATAAGGAGACAGCGGTAATTTTGTTTACACTGGGTTTCTCGTGTTGTATTCAATAAAGGGGTCACTATGTATCAAATATATTTAAAAGTTATTGTCTGAATTCTGATATACACGCTAAAAGATACAAATTTGTCCATTAGAATGCATATACATAATTAAAAGATATTTTTCTACAGACATCATAATGCAATTTTAAAAAATGATAGTTATCTTTTTAGTATAAGAGGTTAGTAGAAATAGATTTTAATTACATATCTATATATATATAAATCAATAAAATTACACACAAATAAATTTACTGGCAATGTGTAAAATTTTAACGATAGAGGGCAATAAATTTTAATTTACTAATATAAATCAATGTTTGTATGTTTGTTTGTTTGTATGTCCGGTATACAAATTCGCAGTAGTTCACTAATTCAACCCAAAATTTCCATTCATAGGTAAAAAAATACGGGGAAGACGATAGGCTATTTTAAAAATTATATAAATCAATTATTAAAACTATATATTCAAATTATTATACTTAGCTCACGAACAGCACCCTCTATCAAAGATTAGATTAAATTATGCTGATGCAAACAAATAGATAATGCTAATAACAAACAATTATAAAAAAATCTTATCTAAATATATATCACTCGGGTAGATATGCACACGGGTCAATCCCGGGGCGAAGCCCGGGTCACCCGTCTAGTATTCAATAAAAGAAAAGTAACCTTAAATTTTATTTATGATTTTCAGCGATAGATTTCACTAAGTTCCTAATGATATTCAAAATATCAAAGAATGTTTATTCTTACTATTTTCCTCTTTGTACGAACAATGAAGTCTTTTAACGTATTATGCTTCATCTATAAAGATAAAGGTCGCCTCTCCCGTCAAAATAGACGCCAAAACTAGGCACCATCTATTGACCTTCGCCGCAAACTAACGGCCTCGGGTCGGTGACAAAGCCACAACACCAGCTTTGGCAAACTGAGAAGTGTTCACCTAGAGGACATGATTTCGGGCTAAGGTGGACTTTTATTCCATGAAATCTACAAGGGATACAATGGAATTCTTACTGCCAAAGAGGTGTTTAGCTGGGAAAGTGGCTAGGCCAAATCTATGGCTAAAATATATATGGAAATTTTGCCGGGAGGATATGCATCTATAAAGATAGATGGTGTCTAGTTTTGACGTCTATTTTGACGGGTGAGGCGACCTTTACTTTATAGTATTATGCTTAGTTAAAGAAATAAGAAAGATATCAGATCTGAATACCGTTCCTTGATTAATCAAGAAAAGCTAACCACGTACACGTTTCTGGCTGTTGGCCCTCATCAGCGTGGTGCAAGCTGTACCTCAATGACAAAAAACTAGTCTTTGGGGCATCTTGAAAACATGAAACAGCTATTTAGGCCGGAAGGACGTGAAAACCTCAAGGGAAAGAAACCAGACCGTCGGCGTAAGACCCGACCAAGAAAGAGGAGATAGAAATACGACTTGCTCTGTGTATATATCTCTACATCTCTCTCTCTATATATATATATTTTACTTTATCTATGCTGCACACACCAATGACTTATGTCAATAAAATATTTTAAAATATCAAATCTCTCTCCATCTACCGCTTCTTCCTGACTCTCGAGCTCAGCGGTGTCAATAGATACCCTCTTGTCATCTTTAGGAGGACACTTTGTCTTTGGAAGCGCCTCGGACATTGTAAGCATTAATTCTCATCTATTATTCTATCATTTTAGTGTCGAGTATATACTGTTCATTCATTGACTTGTATTCAATAATTTTGTTTTGTCTGACTCTCTCTCAGCAGCCTCATGACCTTCAGGGCTAGATTTTCGGGCATGGCCTGGAAGACGACGCCCTGGCCATCCTGGCGTCTGCAAAGGAGCGGATATATAGGCACTTCCTGACCCTGGAGTTGCGCAGAGTCCAAGAAGACCCCCTCCTGGTCTGGAGGAGGACATTATCAAGATGGTGGAGCCTTCCTCACTCATAAATTATTGTATATAATCTCATTTTTTCATTCTTTTTTTAAAGCATAAATGACAAGATGTCAATGTCTCTCTCTCTCAGTCCATCGGTGGCGGAGTATTTCCCGCGGTGGCCGCTACCAATGAAGACCTTGTATATATTTATATATATATTTAAAATGGCATATCCTGACCAGGAGCACATGTGCTTTACAGAAGGCAGACCGCCATCTGGTGGAACAGAAATCAACTAAACATTGATTTAGCCTGTTCCCTGATATTTGGCCAACCCAATTTCTTGATAAATCAAGAGAAGCTATCCACGAACGCGTTTCGCGCTTTTGGCGCTCGTCAGCGTGGAGTAGGCTGAACCACTGCGTGGATAGCTTTTCTTGATTTATCAAGAAATTGGGTTGGCTAAATATCAGGGAACAGGCTAAATCAATGTTTAGTTGATTTCTGTTCCACCAGATGGCGCTCTGCCTTCTGTAAAGCACATGTGCTCCTGGTCAGGATATGCCATTTTTAATATTGATTTCAACACCTGATCTTTTTATCTTTTATTTTTTTATTTCGTTTTTAATATTTATATATATTTACCAATTATATATTAATTTATTCATATATTTATCATTATATAACCTTGTTTACTCATATTTATATTTTTATAGTCTGTATTTAACCTTATATAATCTTACATGGTAATAAATCAGTGTCAATCACAATCTCTCTCGATTCTTTCTCCTGTCCAGGAGTAATGGAAGCCATCATTTAAAAGATGGTTGTGTAAAGATATTTATTAAATACATCCTCTCTCAGAAGATAATTAAAAATCGTATGCATATCATTAAATAGAACAACAATAATCTCATTAAGACGTAAAACCATAAATCATAAACAATGGCGAAGACGCAATTAATCATTTAAAACACAAATGAATTATACATATGTGCATATGGGCGTTTAGAGAAAGGCGACCCTTCTAGTTGTATATCATGTTGACTGAATGTAGGCTAACTAATTCTCATCGTTTCTTATCTCACCCATTTATGCCAAGTAGACAAACTTTATTCAGAAATTTAATTGCCCTCTATCGATAAAATGTGTACAAATTAATTTAGGGCAAAGTCTTTCTTTTTATCTCTACAGACCTTACTGCAATGATAAAAGTTATTGAATGAGAGGGCTTGCTTGGTTCATCAGTAATCAACCCATTAGCGGTTTCAACAAATTAATCTCCCGACCACTCTCTACTATTGTATTGGTTTGGATCTTATATAGCTTTCATTTACTATGGAAGACAGTTTAAGGGTGTTTAAGGAACCTATAGACATAGCGTCTGTAAAGGTACATTTATATAATTTCAAGGAATTGCATCGAGCAAAGTTCTTCCTCAAATAAGGTGTTTCATTTCAAAGTTATATTAGACATCATATCAAGTACCAACAATCATATCAACAAGTACCAACGCTTGGTTCTGGAAGCACTGGTGTCCAACTGTACTCCCAGTTTTAACCGGAAGATTGATCTCCCACCGCAATATACAATATTTTACGGCCTCACTCGCTGATATGTTTCTGGGTTTTATTGTTATTTACGGTTCAATTTTTATCTCCGTGTTTTGCCTTCAGGTTTAATTTTTATCTCCTTTTTTTTTTTTTTGCCTCTATTTCTCACACAGAGTTTGTTCTATTTTTATTTGTAAATATGCAAATTCCCCTTCCAATCTTCAGTATGTAAAATTCCTTATTCCTTGCGCGTATATATGTAAATATTTTCGCTTATAAATATGGCACTTCTTTGTCTACACTTGTATAAGACCTGAAGAAGGGCAGTTGCTGCCTGAAAGCTCGTCGTGTTCTATTAAAGAATCTTACCACGTTACCTTGTTTTTCCTTTGAAAGTTATATTAGCAATTTACATTCATTTAATTTTATTGATATATAAAAATTATTGATCAAATTCGTAACAATTAATTCCTGGCAAAGTGTTTCTTTTTATCTCTACAGACCTTACTGCAATGATAAAAGTTAATTGAATGAGAGGGATGGCTCATCAGTGGTGAACCCTCTATAACAAACTATCAGGGTCATAGTATGTAGGGGTTTGCAACTGCTTATACTGTAGGTATTACTGCCATTGTTGGAAGGAAAACTCAAACTTCAAACTTCATCTTTAAGTGAAAGTAACCAAACTGTCCCATATACGAGGTGTGTTCAAAAGGTATCGCGACTTTTGTGTTTTTTCAAAAATTATTTATTTATTCATGAATACCTATTTTGTCCCCTTCAAAGTAATCCCCATGAGATATTAGACACTTGTGCCAACGGTTTTCACAATCTTCGAAGCACTTCAAAAAATCATTTTTTAAAAATATTTTTCAGCTCCTTCTTCGATGCCGTCTTTATCTCGTCAAGCGTAGCGTAACGTCGTCCTTTCATGGGCCTCTTCAGTTTAGGGAACAAGAAAAAGTCACAGGGGGCTGGATCTGGGGAATACGGTGGCTGCGGCATCATTAGTGTGTTGTTTTTGGCCAAAAAGTCGCGCACAAGCAACGATGTGTGAGCAGGGGCGTTATCGTGGTGCAAAAGCCAATTTTTATTCTTCCACAAATCCGGGCGTTTCTGGCGGATTGCTTCGCGCAAATTGCGCATAACTTGCAGGTAATATTCCTTATTGACCGTTCTACCTTGTGGCAAGAACTCATGATGCACCACGCCCCTGCAATCGAAGAAAACTGTCAGCAAAACTTTCACATTCGACCGAACTTGGCGCGCTTTTTTCGGTCTTGGTTCGTGCGGCAGCTTCCATTGAGATGATTGAGCTTTGGTTTCCACGTCATAACCATAAATTCACGCTTCGTCACCAGTTATGACCCTCTGGAGCAAATTTGGGTCGTCGCGGACAGAGTCCAACATCTCATTAGCAATGTTCATGCGATGCTGTTTTTGGTCGCAATTGAGCAATTTTGGTTCGAATTTTGCGGCGACCCGTCTCATGCCCAAATCATTGATAAAAATCGAATGGCACGAGCCAATCGATATGTTTAGGTCCTCAGCAACTTCTCTAACGGTGATTCGACGATTGGCCAATATCATTTTCTCCACTTCATTAATTTTTTCGTCTGTTGTTGAAGTGCTCGGGGGTCCGGTACGCTCTTCGTCGTTCACATCTTCTCGGCCTTCTGAGAACATTTTGTACCACCGATAAACGTTGCTTCGGTCCAAGGTAGCTTCTCCGTATGTCACAGTCAACATTCGGAATGCATCCGCGCACTTAATTTCGTTTTTCACACAAAATTTGATACAGGTTCTTTGATCCTTTTTTTTTTTAATAGGTAAAAATCGAAGACGATCCAAAACACCTGCAAGCAAAGCAGCTGGCAACAATTAAGTGAACATTCAAAATGGCCGAGCTTGTCGGCATAAGTGAGAGACATGAGTACCAACATAAAGCCACAAAAAGATCGAATTTCGAATATACGTAACCCGCGAAAATTCAAAAGTCGAGATACTTTTTGAACACTCATGGGTGGATATCTAGTCAAGATAAGTGTTAACTTTGCTTTGACTTTTTAAAGATAATGATTCCAAGAATATTGATCAAACATTATTTAAGCAGTTGCAAACCCTACATACTATGACCCTGATAGTTTGTTATAGAGGGTCCACCACTGATGAGCCAAGTCCTCTCATTCAATAACTTTCATCATTGCAGTAAGGTCTGTAGAGATAAAAAAAGAAACACTTTGCCAAAAATTAATTGTTACAAAGAAGAACTTATCTTTATTCTTACAGTTAGCGCCTATTTTATTGTAATCTTACACACATACTCTGTGGGAACAAAAAATAAACTTAAAATATATACAACAAAGATTCTATATAAGGATTTGAAAAAAATACCTAACTATCTTAAAAAGTACGATCCCCGGGATTTGTGGTTTGAAGAGATAAAGAATAAGGGGGAAAAGGAATCTCCTAATGGTGCAACTAAAATTTGCTGATGGCTTTCGCCATTTGTCGGAATAAATATCAATTAATCGTTGATTTTTAATTATTCTATAATTGACTGAATACCATTTCATTATTAATCAAGAAAAGCTAACCACGTACACGTTTCTGGCTGTTGGCCCTCATCAGCGTGGTGCAAGCTGTACCTCAATGACCAAAACCTAGTCTTTGGGGCATCTTGAAAAAACATGAAAGAGTTATTTAGGCCGGAAGGACTTGTTACAAAATCACTTTATTAGGTACCGCTTAAAAAGAGCAACCTAATTTATGATAATTGCAACAATGAATAATATGTGAAGGTTATTCACTGGTTCATGACTGTCGGGAATCAAGAGTAACCACTCGTCCACCAACTCTTTGCCGGAAGGACATGAAAACGCCAAACACTGTGAAAAATAGAACAAAATTGAATTTGTACTTGGATCAGGTGGATAAATTAAGAAAAAAGTGCATTTCCTGATCATGAAACTAAAAGTTACATGGTTAGCTTTTCTTGATTAATCAAGAAATGGTATTTAGCTAATTCTGAAATAATTAAAAATCAACGAACAGTTTATTTTTATTCCGACAGATGGCGTCAGAAACCTCCAGTTGCACGATTCTTGCCTTTTATTTTTCTTAGTTTGTTCACCTGATCCCAGTAAAATTTCACTTTTGCACTATAGTTCACAATAATATATGAACAAATTAGTTAACAGCAATCCAGTGTTCATTTTTCTCTTAGTATTTTAAAATTCACCCTCTATATATATCTTTTCCGTAGTCCTAAAATTGTTAATTATTAAAATAAAATTTCATTTTTTTTATTTCTTTTAAAATTATATGGAACATTTTTTTTCTGTATGTGTGAGAAAACCAATATTTAAGATTTTAAATAAATGTATCGTCTGTTTTCCTTTACGGTTACAGCTGTGAGGCGCTATTTGAAAATCCAGGCTCTTACTGCCATCTGTCGGGAAATCTTTTAATTATTTTTCAAAATTGTAACTTTTCTCTCCTTATTAAATTTATAAAGCATAACTATTTAATATTATAAATACTTGAATATATCTTACTAAAAACATTATTTATTATATATTTTAACGAGCGTAAAGACAAAAAAAAAAGAAGGGTAATATTTCAAAAAAAAAAAATTAAGCACAAATAAATATGAAAAAATAGTACAAATGTTACATTGTACTGGGATAAGGTGCATAAATTAAGAAAAAGGCATCTCCTTATCGTGCAACTGAAAGTTGCTAATGGCTTGCGCCATCTAGAATGGGTATTTGGCCAATTCTGGAATAATTAAAAATCAACGAGAATAGTTTATATTTATTCCGATAGATGGCGCAAGCCATTAGCAACTTTCAGTTGCACGATAAGGAGATGCCTTTTTCTTAACAAATAAATATATTTAAAATATATCAATGATATATTATAGATTAATTCTATTAAATATGTTTTGAGTTAAGATTGATAACAAAAAGTAAAAAAAATACTAATTTTCAAAAGACGTAGTCTCAAACTCATCTGATGAAAACTTTAAATAGAAAGTCGAATTGGGAGTAAAACAATGAATTTTTTTAAAATGTGAAGGGAATTTGATTAAATTTCATCAAAAACATGTTTAAAATTCTCAACATAGCATCTAACTAAAATTTCAGCGAATACAGTATATTTGACATCCTAACTTATATTATACTAGCGGATGTGCCCGGCTTCGCCCGGGTTTTTACCCGAGTAAAGGTTTGTCTAATGAACATTTGTTAAAACAATTCTCTATAAACTTATTTAAAAAAGAAGATATATTTTGATAATTTGAAACTTGTAAATTTGAATCTCTCGATAAAGTGAACATTTTTTCCCGGTCCCTGTGTGCCATGTCATCCTGAATTTTGTCTTTCCTAATTTTCTACATTACAAAATCATCGTTTTATCTAGTGAACATTTTTTTCCGGTCCCTTGAAAAATACTCGATAAGTTGAATAAAATCAATATTGGTTCCCTCGGTAATTGGAAGTTAAAGGAATAGTATCTTCGCCTTGGAATTGTATCATTATTTTTGTCTCAAATAAATTGCCGTGTCATCCTGAGATAATCTTACTTTTGATAAATAATATTTAAGATTTTATTATATATATTATATTATATATATATTACACGTTATTTGTTTTCTTGGCCGACTGTTTTACATATGGTGTTATCTTAAAATTGCTTGTTTTGAATATTTTTTTAGATTGAGATTATTAGCTAGTATGTAAAAAAATTAACTCTGTTGAAATTTAATTTTGTATTTATATATAAATAAAATTAACTCTGTTGATTTTTTTGTATTTAATCGATAACAGCGAAGTTACGCATGTTAATGTTAGGGAAAAATATTTTGATGTTAAGCAAAACCTGCTCCATCTCGTTTTACATAAATGTTGAAAATTTGGTTGAAATTGATGCATTGTAACGAAAGTTTTTAGTGATGTACACTTATGAAATTTGCATTTTATTAATATAGATATTCAGATATAAAATATATTCAACTAATTATTACAGATAACTTCATTAAATCAACTTCCATCATTGCTTAACATATTGTAAATAACTACCTTGTGGTTTCTTCTATCTGCTTATGTTGTTGCTTATTTGTTTAATGTATATGTTTATTTAATGCCCTTTTTCTTAATTGTTTATTTTCTTTTTGATAATTCTGTTACCTACTCTACTACAATATGAATTATTGTAAATAGTTTCATGCACAATTATCCAGATCGGATATAGCGTATCTTATTTGTAACTGGTAATAATAATATTTGAAAATAAAAGCAATTAATTTTTTTTAAAATGTGAAAGGTATTTGATTAAATTTCATCAAAAACTTATTTTAAAACTCTCAACATAAAATCTAACTCAAATTTAAGCGAATACAGTATATTTGACATCGTAATAACTGATATTATTAATTCAATGGGGATTTGTATACGTTTGGCAACTTAAACAAAAATAATAATAATAATAAAAGAAAAGAAACCTCGTTTTATAAATCCAAATTAAGTATTTTTTAAAATTCTGTTATAAACATGTTTTTAATTTCTATTATAATTCAAATCATATTTAAGTACGTCGTTGCCAATACAAAATAGTTTTAAAACCAATATAATATCTATTACTTTAGCTGTAAACAGTCTGAAGCATACCCGCGAGAACACATGTCAATAACAAAAGTTTTACAATTATTTTGTATAAAGATTATTTAGAGATTGTATATAGAGTATTAGCTCGTTGAAGAGCAGTATACCATGATATTTGCTCGAAAGCTTGCAAATACAAAATTAAAAGAAACTTTTTACCTGATTTTTTTTTCCTTTTTCAAATAATTTCTGGGTAACTATTGCTCACACAAATTAGTTAGGAATCAAAGACACTTCAGCACGTCGTACATTCGGCAGAAAATTTCAAGAATAAACCTACAAAAATGGTGTAGAATATTTGATCTATTCCTACGCTGCTAAAATTTACCATTACGAAATAAGAAAAACAAAAGAATCCTATTTTTATAAACTCTAATGTGTATAGATGGAAAATTTGCCGGCAGGAAAATGATCCATAGAAGCATAGGGCGCCTCTCCCGTCAAAATAAACGTCAAAACCTGACGCCTTTTTTTACGTGAGGGGCGCCCTATGCTTCTATGAATCATTTTCCTCCCAGCAAATTTTCCATCTATATTCTAGCCATAGATTTGGCCCAGCCACATTGCCAGCAAAACACCTCTTTGGTAGATTGTGAGGATTCCATTAGATTCCGTGTGGATCTCATGGAATAAAGTCCGCCCTAGACTGACGAGGGCCATTAGCCCGAAACCATGGTCTCTAGGTGGGCGCTTCTCAGTTTGCCAAAGGTGGTGTTGTGGCTTTGTCACCGACCCGAGGCCGCTAGTTGCGGCGACGATCAATAGATGGCGTCAGGTTTTGACGTTTATTTTGACGGGAGAGGCGCCCTATGCTTCTATATATCGGTGTATGTATAATAAATAAATAAAACTTTGAAATAAAATTTGTTTTTCAAAAGTACAAATAAAATGTCAAACAATAATATTATATCAAAATTTGCACCTATTATAGATGCGTATCATTCTATTTAAAAATAAATAATTTCTACTGTCCTTACTGCAATGTAAAAATTAATGGGAGAGCCTGGCTGATCATAGGTGAACCCTCCCAGCGGTTTCGTCAGTTTAATCTACCATACCGCTGTTATATTACATTTTTCGATCTTCCTTTTATAGTGATACTGATGCTAGGAATGGGTATTTCAGATGAACTATGGACTATGGATGAAATATATTTTTAAAATGAATCATACGCGTCTATAATAGTTTCGAATTTTGATAACAGATGGCGCGCTAATGTATCATAAAATAATGATATATGCAGTTTGAATGTGTGAGAAACACAAATTAAAGAAAATTCCAAGATTTGAACCTCCGCGGTTGTTTATTTAACAGTTTGATTTATCATCTCGATGTAACCATTGAGCTAAGATAACATATTCCTTTTACTATCACAACGCTGATTGGCTGATTAAGATCATGTGATAGTAGGGAACCAATCAGAGGTTAAATATCCCGGAGACCATATATAAACTCAATGACAAAATTGAAGTAAGTTGTACATTTTAGCATGTATATCGGGATTCACACAATTAACTCTGAAAGATTTTAAAACACAGTGATCTTTATTGTAGACACACGAGATAACCAAGTGTGAACAAAATTTCTTCTGTCTCCTTAAAATAAAATAAAAACAGACGATCAGCGACATCAAAGTCTTTTAACTTCCTTAAAAGTTTTGTCCATAATTATACTTACATTATATGACAAAAGGATGACCTCAAGGCGGTCCTTTATCCCCAATATTATGGAATATTTTGTTAAACGACTTGCTGAAGAGTTTCAAACATCCGAATGCAGAAATAATTTGCTACGCAGATGACGTTTCTATCATTTGTTGGAGCAAGTCTGTCGAGAATCTCAAAATATTAAGCGAATATATTCTATGCTATGTGATTCAATGGTGTAATAGGAATAAATTATCAATAAGCCCAGAGAAAACGAATTTACTTTACTTACATAATAAACCTAAAAATCGACGCAATTATCCCTAGCCGGGATATCGCGTTTTTTGTGTTGAAATAAATAAATAAGTATACTTACTTACTTATAAAATATTTATAATATAAGTAATAATCTTGATAGATAATTATGAAATCATTTTAAAAATATTTTAAAAACCTCATTTTACTTTATTTCAGCTATATTATTAAAGAATGGCAATTGAAATGAAGAAATAAATAATATTTGAATAACTAGAAAGTAAATATTTGAACATTGTTTTCTTAAACATTTTCATTTCCGAAACCTTTTTTCCTTTTTATTATTCTATAGAGGAATATTTCTCAATTGAGATAATTTCTATCTATCTTCACTTTAACCATTGTTATATTTACCATGACATCTGATTACTTAATGTACATATCCTACACAGATTTACATAAAATATAAAATAAGAAATTGTTCGAGAGATTCCCAACTTATTGAATCTACCACAATAAAAGAAAATATATAAATATAACATTACGTATGTAAAAGTGTAATTTATTCTTTTGATTATTCGGCTGTACCATTTAAAATCCTTTTGAGAATTTCTGACAGGAATCAGTGCAAAGGATAATCCTAGCTGCTTCTGTAGAGAAGAAATCCAAGACTCAATACATTTATTGATAGAATGTCCAATCTTTCACAGCTCCAGAAGTAAAATATTTTTCCCATCGAAGAAATGTGCGAATTTGAATATAGAAAAGACACGTATTTTGTAGATTCATTTTAGATTTTCTTTTCTGTTTAAGAAACCCAACCTTTTTAGTTTTAATATATACTGATTTTTTTTTAGTTTTGTTTATTAAATTAAGCTGCTAAAATGTATATAGGCGCAGGTATCTTAAGCTGGGATATCACGTCATATATATATATAAAAAATTAAAATCCTTTAAATAATTGAATTTAATGTGCTAGATGTTCTGATATATTCGAATACATTTTTGCTTTATTAACCAAATTTTATTGTTCTTGTTGTCATGTCCAATGAAGAGCCTCAGATGTCTCCATGCATCTCTATCACAGCAATGTACTCTATCTTGGGTGTGCAAAGCTGCTGTTCTGGGTCTATATCAATTGCCAAATGATATTCACCATATTATAATATTTATTAGAGATAGCATATATATAAATTAATATGTAAAATTTCCATTTAAAGTTATAATTAGTTTTAAATATGAATGTGTTTGGAGAGATCAGCAAAAGAGAGTTTGCCAGCATCCATCCTGTGAGAATTTCCTTTCCAGCTAATCATTAGGAAGCAGACGCTTTCTTTCCCCACCAGCTAATTGCCTCCGCCATCTTTATTAAAACCGCCAAGATAAATTTGGATTTGGTCAATAGTCAATACCATTTAAATTGCTTTTTTACTCTCTCACTGAACTACATAATGACTAGACACGTGAAGGTAATTTAGGACAACCCTTTGTCTAATTAGGGACCTGAGTGTTTAATAATAACAAAAAAACTGCAGACGAGCACTTTGACAGATGATTTAGCCTTTAATTAATAACTTACAAACGATTTCTTCCAACTCCCTAGAGAGAATTTTACGAGCGCCTCCTGGCGTCTCAATTTATATTTGAATCGTTTGGTATTTAATAAAATATATTATTTTATCCTTTTGATAAAAATGTATTCATAGAAATTGTAGGATTATATGTTTCAATTTAAAAAAAAATTGTTTTTCTGTTGAACTAACTTCTTTGTAAATTTATAAAATCCACATGGAAAAAAAAAATGCTTTAAAATTTACCAAATTTAGCAATTTCACACTTTTCTTAATTTTTTAAATAAAATAATTATCTAGAGAAAGTATCTTTTTCATGCTTTAATAAACTTCACCATTTTTATAAACGTCCAAACTTCCAAGCTATCCGATTGGCTGAATTCAGCCATTTTATAAAAATAAAGAGATGTTTTTCGAAGCTTTCGTAGCTGAGTCAGAGGCTTATAGTGTTGGATGATCTGATTTGCCTAAAGTTCGCCACATCCCTTTAAGCTCCTACCGCTCTAGTTTAGTGAATTAATAAGGATAAGTATTTTTATACAATATAATGCGGCCTATGATTGTAGAACGACATTTTAAAATATCCCGCATGTGTTTCTTTTGAACTAAAAATCGAAATTTATTTTAAGGAGAAATAACGATTATTTCTAACCTTATGAAAGGATGAATTGTGAAGAGTAATGATAAACGGAAAAATAAAAGTGTCCAGGGATGGGAATAAGGATTGATTTCTTTTAAAATATTGTGAATGTTTTCTTATCTCTATCACGATTTGTTTTTGTTATTTCAAGATAAGAACATCTCTAGATAGTTTCAGATGGCTTGCGCCATCTCTTGAAATACACATCGACTATTTGATATATATTTATACAATCGTTATTGATGGAAATTTTGCTGGGAGAATATTGATATGTAAAAATAAAGGTCACCTCTTTGCCAAAGCTGGAGTTGTGGCTTTGTCACTGATCTGAGGCCGCTAGTTTGTGGCGACGGTCAATAAATGGCGTCTTGTTTTGACGGGAGAGATGACCATTATTTTTCTAGACAATTTAACAATTAAAATAATTTTATTGACATCTTGTCAATACATGCAAAGGTACACAGTCTGCACTATTTAAAAAAAGATAATGGACTATGTACATTGAACGCCTCTGCCACCGCTGCAGAGTTTGGTGGAGAATCGCCAGCGGGTCTCCAGCGACACCACGTATTTTGCGATATACGAAGAATACGTAGATTTTTCTAGATTAATATCTACCCGGCAAAATTTCCATCTATATTTTTTGCCATAGATTTTGTCTGGCCACTTTGCTAGCTGAACACCTCTTTGGTATATTATGAAGATTCTATTTGATCCCTTGTAGATCTCATGGAATAAAGTCCACCCTGAACTGGCGAGGGCCATTAACCCAAAACCATGGTCTGGAGATGGGCGCATCTCAGTTTTGCCAAAGCTGGTGTTGTGACTTTGTCACCGACCTGAAGTCACTAGTTTGCGGTTACGACGGGAAAGGTGACACTTATTTTAATAATTGATATATGATATTAATTCCGACAGATTGTGCAAACCATCGGCCACTTTGAGCTTCACGATCATAAGATGCGTTTTCTTCTCAATTTTTCAATCTGATCCCCGTACAATTTCACTCTGTCTCTTTTTGTCACTTTGTTTACACCTACGTAGAGATTGATGTCTACATTTGTTTTACCAGGTAGACGGTGACTTATGTCACTACCAATAAATCCATATCGATTTAAAATCCTTTCAAAAGTAAACTGTGTACAAACTTAATATTCTTAAAATATCAGCTCTATATCGAAAGATAAACAGGCCACTTCTCCTTTAGCCTTTTACCTTTTGTAAACGAGAGTGGAAGCACGTTTTCTTTTTAGACAATTGACAATTAAAATAATTTTATTGACATCTTGTCAATACATGCAAAATTCACAGTCTGCACCTTTTAGATGTGCTTATTCTTCCGTAAAAATATTTCAGATTATCGAATAAAAATATTTCAAAATCCTACTAATATTTATCATATAAGCGCAAATATGTTTTTAAAACATCTCATAGAGAAATAGGATCATTATTAGCGGTTTCCTATAGTGTGAAAGTCTACTCAAGTGTAAGGGCTAAAAGTTGAGTAGAAGTCAAATAGAGGCACCAAAATAAGATCCCAATAGTTTGGCTTTCAAAGCACGCACACACACACTCAATATATAAATTGAACCTAAGCTGATCTTCTCATAAATAACACATCCACACATTGCTATTGCCTGCCATACGTATTCACAGTAAGGGACCAAAAAATAGCAGCCGACAGAAGGGAGGGAGGAGGAGAGGGGGGGTGCAGTATTATATATTTCGCAAACCATGTCTAATCCCTCGAATGAAGACATCAACGGGGGGGAGAGATGTGACACCTCCACAAAGGTTTCAGGGGACATCCTAGGTCATCCATCAAAGGCGAATTAAACGGTAGGGATGAGGTGAGGGGGCACGAACAAAGAACCCTTGGAACCGATAGCTCTTTTTTTTTTTATGCCGACGTAGGCAAACCCACGTGTCCATAAGAGCCCCCATTGCCCGGACCTAAACAAAACGAATCCCCCAATGGAGCGAGGGCGGGACAATAAATTTGTTGAGGGGGAGAGTGCAATGGCGGTTACGATGGTCCCCCATATTAATGCTCCCTCGGGGGGTGCGACGATGGGTCTTCATTAGAGCAGCTTGCCTCTTGACTGTTCACACGCTGGAAGATTCTACTCACCAATTGAAGTTCACCCACCCATATTTATTGATATCTATTTTGTATTAATGTTATTTTTGTTTGTTTTAAAGCATAGTTTTTGTTTTGTTTTATTCATAGAGAATAGTAGTCTTTAAGTTTTATAAACATAAAGAGAAAAATGCTATATGCATTGTTTACCAATTGTTTTTTTTTTAATTGTCCTTTAAACATAAGAACAGTACAAGAAACGCAAAAAGAGTTGTGAAATATTTACCTTCACTGACAAAACTTAAGTAGGTGGAAAGTTTTTCATGTCTCCGGCCATCTACTTATTTTTTTTTAGGAGACAGAGGAAAATTTTTGTTCACACTTGGTTATCTCGTGTGTCTTCAATAAAGGTCACTTTCTATCAAATATCCTTCAGAAGTATTGTCTGAATCTCGATATACATGATAAAAGGTATAACTTCCTTTAGTTTTGTCTATGAGTGTACAATTACTAAACCCTCTTTTTATAGTTTATTTTAAACGCCGTAACCAAGGATAAACCTTCCAATGCAGATTCTGTAATCAGAATGGGTTTACCGTTTTTGTAGCGATCTGTTTAAACTTGGGCAATCCCTGGGAATTGATATGGGAATTCTGTTTCATCTTCAGCTCGCTACCTATAGAAATTCGTCCATTTGGATTCAAAAGAGGAAATAGCGCTTAAATTTTTTATCTTCAATTGAATCCTTAAATAATGGTGTGTATTATCAACAAACCATCAATCCCAATAAAATTTATAAATACAATTCGGCGAAAAAAATAACTACGTTCATCGTCATACATATACTTAGGTACAAGAATAACAGCTGATGGAAGACTAGACACGGATATAAAATGCCGAATTGCGATGACAAAAAAACTTTTTGGAAAAATAAATATTTATTATGGGTGCCTACCAATATTATGATGAAACAAAGATTGATAAAGACACTAATCTGGCCTATACTAACATATGGCTGTGAATCGTGAACACGTCTAAAAACTTCAATCAAACGAATAGAAGCCTTCGAGAAATACTTTTAGAAAAGAGCTCTCAAAATTCATTGGACAGATATGGTACCAAATAATCAAGTCCTCGATCGAATGGGTACAGAACGCCAACTGATAAAGTTCATAAAACAACGAAAACTGACGTTTGCTGGACATGCGCGGATCAGCAGGAGAGACATTGCTGACAGTGTTGGAAGGAGAACTCCGGAGGAAAATATCGAGGGGAAGGAGACGACAGGGATACACAGACGATCTAAAACATTGGACTGGACGACACACCAACGAAGAGATGAAGAGGATGGCGGAGGAAGTATGGAGAGACCAAGCGACCCACCCTCAGTAGAGGAAGGCATTGAAGGAGGGGGATATAAGTTCTATTTTTCAAAATTATTTTTAAGATCTTCAGCGTATTTGCGCAAGTATGGCCTTAAAATTCTATTTCTTGATTTCTCAAGAAGCCTTTGGGACCAAAATTTATTTGGTGGTAAAGGTACAGCCTCTACCACGCTGACGAGGGCCAACTTGCTCAGGGTCTTGGTCAGGATATGCCTTTTTTTGGTATATATATATAAGTAAGGAGGCGATAGACCTTCTCTACAATCGAGACGGAGCGGTTGAACTACTCTAGAGGAAATGCCGACCCGAAGAAGGTAAAAATAAGAAGTGACCTTTCCTGCAGGAGAACCCTTCTTCCCCTGAATACGGAGGCTTCAAAAGTAGAGAAGACATCAGCATATGTTTTTCTTGATTAATTATTTTATAATATATACAATAAAGCATTTTTTGTTCACTAAATACGCAAAGTGTTCACTAAAGACGTTTCAAATTTGTAGCTCTCTCTTCTTAGCATTGGAAGGATATTATTGTTTGTAGGCCCTTTTTATGAACGGTGTCTTCTTCTTTTCAAAATGGTCATCATTCAACATTTCTTCAATTCTGTGTATCAAAAGAAGGTAAAAAGAGTTTGTGAAGATGGGGACGAGTGGACGTTCTCATTCCAGATGGCAGAGAGGTAGGGAGGAGGTGTAAAAGAGAGGAAGTGGGCAGGTTGGGCTATCTACAAGTGACCGTTGTCCGTGAATATCCACTTAAGCATCACGCCCTGTTGCGTCACAAAAGGTGACGATGGGGTCCGTGAGAAAGTCTGCGGGGGGACATCCGGGTGACAGCTGACCAGGATGCGGGGGCTGGGGCGGAAGTCTGGGTGGGGTTCTTCTACCATCGTAGACACATCATCCTTTCTCTCCGTTCACAGCTGGGAGCACCTTCACTTGTTCTTCTACCATCGTAGACACATCATCCATTCTCTCCTTTCACAGCTTGGAGCACCTTCACTTGTTCTTCTACCATCGTAGACACATCATTCTCTCTCTCCATTCACAGCTGGGAGCACCTTCACTTGTTCTTCTACCATCGTTGACACATCATCCATTCTCTCCTTTCACAGCTGAGAGCACCTTCACTTGTTCTTCTACCATCGTAGACACATCATTCTCTCTCTCCATTCACAGCTGCGAGCACCTTCAGTTGTTCTTCTACCATCGTTGACACATCATCCTTTCCCTCCATTAACACATGGGAGCACTTCACTTGTTCTTCTACCATCGTAGACACATCATCCTTTCCCTCCATTCACAGCTGGGAGCACCTTCACTTGTTCTTTTCCAATCGTAGACACATCATCCTTTCCCTCCATTAACAGCTGGGAACACCTTCAATTGTTTTTTCCCCATCGTAGACACATCATCCTTTCCCTCCATTCACAGCTAGGAGCACCTTCACTTGTTCTTCTACCATCGTAGACACATCATCCTTTTCCTCCATTCACAGCTGCGAGCGCTTTCAGTTGTTCTTCTACCATCGTTGACACATCATCCTTTCCCTCCATTAACATCTGGGAGCACCTTCACTTGTTCTTCTACCATCGTAGACACATCATCCTTTCCCTCCATTCACAGCTGGGAGCACCTTCACTTGTTCTTTTCCAATCGTAGACACATCATCCTTTCTCTCCATTCACAGCTGGGAGCACCTTCACTTGTTCTTCTACCATCGTAGACACATCATCCTTTCTCTCCATTCACAGCTAGGAGCACCTTCACTTGTTCTTCTACCATCGTAGACACATCATCCTTTTCCTCCATTCACAGCTGGGAGCAACTTCACTTGTTCTTCTTCCATCGTAGACGCATCATCCTTTCTCTCCATTCACAGCTGGGAGCACCTTCACTTGTTCTTCTACCATCGTAGACGCATCATTCTCTCTCTCCATTCACAGCTGGGAGCACCTTCACTTGTTCTTCTACCATCGTTGACACATCATACTTTCCCTCCATTCACAGCTGGGAGCACCTTCACTTGTTCTCTACCATCGTAGACACAGCATCCTTTCCCTCCATTCACAGCTGGGAGTACCTTCACTTGTTCTTCTACCATCGTAGACACATCATCCTTTCTGTCCATTTACAGCTGGGAGCACCTTCACTTGTTCTTCTACCATCGTTGACACATAATTCTCTCTCTCCATTCACAGCTGGGAGCACCTTCACTTGTTCTTCTACCATCGTAGACACATCATCCTTTCTCTCCATTCACAGCTGGGAGCACCTTCACTTGTTCTTCTATCATCGTAGACACATCATCCTTTCTCTCCATTCACAGCTGGGAGCACCTTCACTTGTTCTTCTACCATCGTAGACACATCATCCTTTCTCTCCATTCACAGCTGGGAGCACCTTCACTTGTTCTTCTACCATCTTAGACACATCATTCTCTCTCCCCATTCACAGCTGGGAGCACCTTCACTTGTTCTTCTACCATCGTTGACACATCATCCTTTCTCTCCATTCACAGCTGGGAGCACCTTCACTTGTTCTTCTACCATCGTTGACACATCATTCTCTCTCTCCATTCACAGCTGGGAGCACCTTCACTTGTTCTTCTGCCATCTTAGACACATCATTCTCTCTCTCCATTCACAGCTGGGAGCACCTTCACTTGTTCTTCTACCAATGTTGACACATCATTCTTTCTCTCCATTCACAGCTGGGAGCACCTTCACTTGTTCTTCTACCATCGTTGACACATCATCCTTTCCCTCCACTCACAGCTGGGAGCACCTTCACTTGTTCTTCTACCATCGTGACACATCATCCTTTCTCTCCATTCACAGCTGGGAGCACCTTCACTTGTTCTTCTACCATCGTTGACACATCATTCTCTCTCTCCATTCACAGCTGGGAGCACCTTCACTTGTTCTTCTGCCATCTTAGACACATCATTCTCTCTCTCCATTCACAGCTGGGAGCACCTTCACTTGTTCTTCTACCAATGTTGACACATCATTCTTTCTCTCCATTCACAGCTGGGAGCACCTTCACTTGTTCTTCTACCATCGTTGACACATCATCCTTTCCCTCCACTCACAGCTGGGAGCACCTTCACTTGTTCTTCTACCATCGTGACACATCATCCTTTCCCTCCATTCACAGCTGGGAGCACCTTCACTTGTTTTTCTACCATCGTTGACACATCATTCTCTCTCTCCATTCACAGCTGGGAGCACCTTCACTTGTTCTTCTACCATCGTTGACACATCATTTTTTCCCTCCATTCACAGCTGGGAGCACCTTCACTTGTTCTTCTACCATCGTTGACACATCATCCTTTCTCTCCATTCACAGCTGGGAGCACCTTCACTTGTTCTTGTTCTTCTTGCCCCCCCCCCCCACCCCTCCCTTCCCCATCCTGGAAACCACGCGAAACGGCTCGTAACCCACACGAAGCGCGCCTGCACTCGACCGATGATGGTTTAAGATGGAACGTAGCCGTTGAGGTAGTGCAGGATGAAACCCAGGACCAGGCAGTTGGCTGCGCGGGCACGACCCACCAGCAACAGGCCGCGGGTGAAGGGAGACCACCTCGCGATAGCTCACTACCGCATCAGGTGGGATGCCTGGGAGGCGATGATGTTCCCGGCAGTATTCGTGCACCTCAGGAAAGTTAGCGGCTCGGACGTCCAGGAAATTCTCATAGGAGAATCCGTCCGGTACTTCCAGGAACCGCGCCAGAACACGCAGCTCTTGCTGAAGTTGACAGCTATGTGGGACTCTTTGAAAATCAGTGGCACGAGCTCGCACTGAGCGTCGTCTCTGATGAAGAGTACGATATCCTCCGTATATAAGCGGCCACACAACTGCGGACAAAGATCCTCTCGAGGCGGCGTAGCAGAGGCCCAACTCCGATGCTGAAGAGGACAGCGCTGAGGTGGCAGCCCTGCCTCAACCCATATAAAGCGGTAAGGCCTTGGTGTAAACATCTCCGACCCGGATGGAAAGTCTGCTTCTCCATATAGGACAATAACCCACCCGAGGAAGGCAGATGGTAAGCCTAGCTTCTCTAGCAGGGCGAACAGGTAGCTCCTGATCAGGGTGCCGAACGCCAACTTTTCAGGTCCAGAGAGATGACAGCTAGCGGCGTGCCACGTCTCGCTACCCAGGCGACTTTATCGGACACTCGCGCGTGTTCCAGAAGGATGACCGTTCTGGAACGGCCTAGGTCTGACATTGGAGCACGAGGTCTGGCAGATGACGACGCAGACGGGCCATGAGCACGTCGCTGAGAACCCTGTAGTCGGTCATTGGGAGACTGATTGGTCGAAATGTCTGTAGACCCGGACCACCGTGCAACTTCGGGAGCTGGATGACATTACTGAGTCTTGAAGATGTCACTTCAGCGGGGAATTCGGCGATGGCTTCTGCCGAGCTTGGAGCCTGGGAGAAGCGATTAAGCGTCCTAGAAGGAAACGTCTTAGTTGTCCTCCGGAAACGACGTTGCTGTCGTCGTCGGTGAAGGTGGAGGGAGAGCGACGTCTGGCTCGGAGGGAACGCCCGAGGTCCGACAAGGAAGGATAGTCGGAGCGGGCAGTGTCGTCCTCCAGTCTCGGCCTCAGGAAGCAGCTTGCTCTCTCGATGTATCCACCGCCATCTGCCTTGATCCTGGTCCATTGTTCCCATGACATTAAATATATGAAAGGGGATGAAAGATATTCCAGGTCTTCCAACATTTCATCGATGAGCGTTTCCATTTGATCGAAGAACAGGTCTGACCGTGGTAGATTGTCGATACAGGGAAATCTTGTAGGAACTGGTTCTCCATTGCGCGTGTGTTTGTGTGCTTGTTTTTGCATTTGTTTGTATGAGTTCTAGTGTGTTTGAATATTTGTGAGTTCTTGTGTGATTTGGATGTTTATATTTTCGACCCTGTGAACTTGTAGACCCAGCCTTGTTTAAAAAGTAACATACACTCTGAAAGATATTAGAGATACATACTGATCTTTATTGAGACAGAGATAACGAAGTGTGAATAAAATTGCCTCTGTCTTCTTAAAAAAAAAATAGACGACTAGACGATTGGAGACTTTTCAATTCCTTAAGTTTCGTCCATGAATGTAGTTCTGCACCAGGAACGTGCCAATTTCTGCGAACTCGTTGATCCCAACCTGACTTAGATGGACGTTGCAGAATTGGTTTCACTCTATATTGTTGGAAAGAGACTTTGCTTCATCTTACCAATTATTTTTCATTCATAACCATCTTATGAAAATTCGAAACTATTATAAACGCGTATGATTCTTTTTGAAAATAAAACAATTTCTACTGTCCTTACTGCAATGGAAAAATTAATGGCAGGATTAACCACTGATGGGCCAGGCCTTCCTATCAAATTTTCCATTGCAGTAAAGGCAGTAGAAATTGTTTTAATTTTAAAAGAATCATACGCGTCTATAATAGTTTCGAAATTTCATAAGATGGTTATGCATTGAAAATAGATGGTAAGATGATGCAAGATATCTTTCCAGAAATATAGAGTCCAAACAATTTTGCAACGTCCATCGAAACCAGGTTGGGATCAGGAGCTCGCAGAAATTGACATGTTCCTGATGCAGAACTACACTCATAGACTATCATACGCGGCTATAATAGTTTCGAATTTTCATAAAATATTTCCCGCTAATGCATTATAATAACCATCTTAGTATATATAATTAGAGAATCAAACTATTTTTGGATAAAATTCCAGGCTAGATATTTGACATGTGAACAAACGGGCCACCCAACTTTCGCCATCGTGTCTGGACAAGATCACCCCGACGCCAATTAATCTCAAGTTCCCACGAGACTCAAGAGTTGAGTGCTCTGCGATGGCAACATGTCTTAGACACTCAGGTAGTCTGTCTGTCTTTCTGTCTATATCCATGTTGAATGTACACAACAATTCTCTATATTTGCGCTTCCTTCAATTTCTAACTAAGATTCAGAGCTAAGTACTCTTTCTTTTATATTGAAACTCTTTCCCGGTTGTAAGACTACTCGCACAGAAATTAGAATACTTTCAAGTTTTTTTTTTATAGAGAAAACCACACCAAGATGCTCTGCGGTGAGGACCCGATTTGTACCTTCTGTAATTCAAAACAACAAAAAAATGAAATCACTCACTATATTTTTGATTGCTCTGCTCTGAAAGAAGAAAGAAGAACCCTTATGCTCAAAACTGGGCAACTCTGTGCTTCACTTCCATCAATAATTGACAATATGACCCAGAATAAGTATATTGCTACGGCGTTTTATGGTTTCCACAAGTCCATATCTCAGAAGAAGGCCAAGTGACACTCACTCCTCACTTTCTTACTGCTACTCTTTTTGTGTTGTTTTTCTTGCTTCCCTCTTTCTCTTTCTTGTTTTTTTTTCTTTTTCTTCTGTCTATATCGTTATTTCCTTTGCCTCACTGCTTTGTTCTTATGCATACCTCTGGTGAATCCTGTATAGGGTCAGTGACCCTATAAATAAAGGCTTTTTGTTGTTGTTGTTGTTATTTTGAAACTCTGTATATTCATTTATTAATCTCAATAATTATATTTTAAATGTTTTTTCCCATTCTCTTTCTCTTTCAAATGAGCTCACTCATTCGTCAGTACAACTGCTAATTGTAAAACGATACAGAAAATTGAGAAAAAGAGCCATTTCCTGATCGTGCAACTATTTCAATTTATCCACATGATCCAAGTACAAATTCAATTTTGTACTATTTTTCACATTGATACAGAAAATATTGGAGTCTCTTCTGAAGATGGTTGAAATACAAAATCATATGTGTGTTCTAATTTAATCTAAAATATATTTCTTTATAGTATGGGTTGGATATACATATGGTGTAACTAGCCGAATGACCCGGGCAACGCCCGTGTTTTACCCGATTGAATGTTTTGATTCAAATACTATTTGTTACAATTATAAATTGGCGCCTTATATAAATGCATATGTTAGTTAATAACTATAGCCTATGTGCTTTATCTTTCTATGTACTGTTGGCTTCCGTAGGCGTCTCTTACTGGGAAAAAGAAAGAGAGGATTCCATTTGGTTATTAACTAATATATGCATTTATTTAAGGAGCGACCCGCTCCAACACAATGGTTACAAAAACGAAAAAGCGAGTGGGGGGGGGCATGATGAGGGGGGGGGGGGGGGGGGGGGGGCAAAGGTGGCGTGATCGTAGCCGACCAATAGGAGGGCGCCATTCCATAAAAAAAGCAAACGGTGACAGAGATGACTGATCAAGAATGACGCTCGTAACTGTATATAGAATTTTGTCGAGAAGATATTGATCTATAAAAAGAGAGGACCGATATCCTGTCTAAATTGATTCAAACCTATGCACCATTTACCGTCTCTGGAAACTAACAGACTCGGGACACTCCTCCCGGCAAAATTTTCATCTATATTTTGGTCATCGATTTAGCCTATACCAGGGGTAGAAAACCTTTTGATTCGAAAGAGTCAAAAATTACTATTTATAAAATATCGAAGTTTTTAAAGAGCCACAAAATATTTTCTTGCCAACAATAAATAGTACTCACATAAATAAGTATTTACGTAAGGAACTATATAAAGAGCCGCAGCTTCTCATCCAATTAGCTGCAGTTTACCATCCCCTGGCCTAGACACTCTGCCAGCTAAACATCTCTTTAGAAAATTGTGAAGATTTCATTTGATCCCTTGTGGAGATCTCATGAAACAAAGTCCGTCCATGGCTGACGAGGGCCATTAGCCCAAAACCATTGTCTCCAAGTGGACTTTTCTCAGTTTTCCAAAGCTGATGTTGTGACTTTGTCACCGACCTGAATCCGATAGATTTCGGAGACGAGAGATGACACTTAGTGTCAGCGTTTGTTTTGACAGAAGAGGCGAACTTTATTTTTCTAATAGTTTTCTTGTGTAAATTAAAAACTTTTTCCTTCTAAATAGCCTCTATGCCAGTGATAGTATTCTTCAGTTGCTATGGTCTTGACAGCCTGCTGGCCTCTAGTAGCGCCATGTGCTTCTTCATCTTAAACTTTTATTTCTTCATAGTTTCACCCTTTCATCCAGTAAATCAGTCCAATTATTCTTGTTCCAACTATTTCCTCTTCATTCATTCTATATCTTCTCAAACTTCTTCATCAATACATTTCCTTTCAATATATGTCCCATTCAAATATATTGTCTTTTTCTGGTGACATTTAACGGACAATGTTCCTCTTCCAATCATATTAAGACTTCTTCATTACTAATCCTTTCAGCCCATCTTATTCTTTACCTTCCCCTCCAGATCAAAATTTCAAATGCTTCCAAAATTTCTTTCGCCTACCTTTCCTATTGACAATGTATCCGACCCATACAACACTCTATGATGCACTAGCGCGCCATCTGTTATCAAAATTCGAAACTATTTTAAAGGCCATTCAAAGAGTCTAGCAACAGTATCACTATAAAAGGAAGTTTCAAAAATGCAATATAACAGCGGTATGGTAGATTAAACTGGCGAAACCGCTGGGAGGGTTCACCACTGATGAGCCAGGCCCTCCCATAAATTTTTCCATTGCAGTAAGGACAGTAGAAATTGTTTATTTTCAAAAAGAATCTTACGCCTTTAAAATAGTTTCGAATTTTGACAACACTCTATACTAAGAATAATTATAGTCTATAAGTTAGAATAAGCCCACAAGTTCAAATCTTTTCTAGAACTTAAGTCTGGTAGATATAACTGTGACCAAACCTCTGAGAGAGGTTCACCATCGATGAACAAAATCAACTCGAATATATATTTGAGTACAGCCTGTACTACACTTACGAGTACCAATAGCCCAAAACGCGTTCGTGATTGGCTTTTCTTGATTTATCAAGAAAATAGATAGGCCAAATATTATGGAATAAGCGTAAATCAACGTTTAATTGATTTTTGTTCCACTAGATGGCGTTCTGCCATCTAAAAATGCTATTGTGAAGGGTCAGGATATGTCTTTTTTATTTTTAATGTATACAATAAAACCTCGCTAAAACGAACCCGGGATATAGCGAATTTACCTTTACACTAATCTTAAATAATATCCTATTTTGATTTTATAATACATTGAACTACTCTATGGCTATATAACGAATAATGGCTTTAGTGAACCACAGGTTCAGTCACATTGGGGTTTGTTAAAAAGGCAGTTTTCAGTATATTTATTAAAACACACAAATACTTTAACACAAAGCAATAACGCGCCATCTATACATATAAAATGAAAGGATTTAAAAGCACGAATGTTTCTTTTATACATAATACAAACTTTTACTGTCCTTACTGCGATGAAAAAATATATTGGGAGGGCTTGGCTCATCCGTGGTGAACCCTCCCAGCGGTTTCGCCAATTTAATCCAACAGACGCTTCTCAGAGCTCTTATACTGTATTGGACGATTCTGCTTATATACGCAGCACTGAAGGGTGGAATCTCAGAAATGGTTTTCAAGAAAACTATGGACATAAGCTTATAGAACAGTAGAATTACATTCAAATACATTATTAAGACACACCAGTCTTATACAGATTCTCCTCTTTCATTGCCAGCTTGCAACGGCATCCTCACGATGATCAATCACCATCATGTAGTGGAGGAGAAAACGATGAATCCAAGTTCCTACTTACTGCTTTGTAAAAGTTATATAGGGACAGAACAACCATTCGACTTGATATGGCGCTGGTTAAAATACTTTGCATTGAGGTAATTTGGTTGTCGTTTTTGTATTTTTATTAACCATAATGATTTTAAATCATCGAAACAACATAAAATGTATCGCGAGAACTATATATTTTCATTTAAAGTATAAATTTATAATGGTCATTATAAACACAAAACAAAGTATTTATTATTGAAAAAAAATATATATATATAATTTATTGAGGGATTTTGTCAAAGATTTGCCATCCTAGTCATTTGTTATCAAGTCAGTTCGAGAAGAAAGTTGTGGGCTATTCTAGTTTGGTCTCAGTACCATTCAGTAAGAGAAGCGAATGAATCTAGAGAGAGAGAGAGAGCGAGGGACGTCTTCATTAGCACAAAGTTTTTGAAAGGTGGCAATTGGGCCGTTGGGGGATTATTGTGAAAGGCATCCTCCTCCTATGGACACAGATAATTTGGTAAAGTGGGACTCAATGGCCCAATTTCGTTCGACAGGCTTAGGGTGGTCCTACCCATTCTCCTGACCTTTCTCCCAAATTGAAGATAAGCCTGAGATTTAGGACTTAATAGGCGAAGAAGTCTTTTTACTGAAGGAACAGAGCGAGGGCTGGGCAGTTTTGTTGGAGGGTCTGGAATGGCCTGGCGCTGCCGTTATGGCCCTAGAAGGATTATCCGTGGAGAGAATAGAAGTCCTGCCGAGCCGCTGCTATTGTCTGGGGTGGTTCCTTTATCCACCCCTCGACTGACTCTCTCAATCAATATCTACATACTGTAACTTCCTATTGGGGAAACACAACTCTTTCTTTAATTTGTAACAAATGGCAATGTGTTTCTTTTCAATAATATCATCAAATATTATCTCTATAGACCTTACTGCAATTATATAAGTTATTGAATGATATAGCTTGGCTTATCAGTAGTCAACCCTCTCAGAAGTTTCGCCAAATTAGTCTTTAGACCGCTCTACTATTGTATTGGATTGGTTTTGGGATATACTCTGTATTTTCTATGGAAGGCAGCTTAGAGGTGTTTAATGAATCTATAGACATAAGCTTATTGGTCTGTATTTCTTTAATATTCAATAAATGTTTTTTTTTCTCGTGAAAATATTCACACATGGGTTACAAAGTTTATACAGAACACACAGCGAAGTATAGAAATGGAAGTAATGATAAGCTATTTACCCGATAATATATGTTTCTTTTCTGCTGAATCATTTCATAGTTTATAAACATCTATCTTTGGGATGATGGAATTCTAATCAGAATCCATGATGGTAGGTAAATTTAATTAATTGAATAATTAATTTTATTTTATTTATATAAACTTTCAAGAATTTCTGCTCTTCAAAAGGATTAAAAAACAAGAACACGTATAACATATAACAATTTATTCTCTTATACGTTCTTTTTTTTATGCCTATTTAAAGTGAGAAATACTCGAAAGGTTGTATAAATAGAAAACCTTCTACAAGAAACTCTTCTTTCAATGTTGTTGTTCTTTTGATAATATACTGCTCCAGATGATTATTCAACTTGTAAATTTGTTGTTTTAAAAAATTTGAATATCATCCAGCCATCCATTCCTTAAACAACCTCTTCCACGTCCTTCAAATCTGCCCTGTCAGTAGGGGATTGTAGAAACAGTCTCTTCAGGAAAATATGTCCCAAGAAAGAGGCCTTACGTCGTAGGAATATTATAGCTTTATAAATATGTCGGGTTTTCTATCTAATGGTTGCTGCAAATCTCAGACAACATAAAAGATAGACTTTTATTTTTAACAAAATCAACTCTTTTCATCAGCACTGTGTGCCAACACCATAGATCTATCCTTTCTCTCTCTCTCTCTCTCTCTCTCTCTGGGCACCACCAATGAAGACCTTGTATATATTTTATATATATGTATATTTATCAATTGCTTTATATATTTATATCTATTTATTCTTGTATTTTTCATTATATAATCTTATTTATTCATATTTTTATTTAATCTGTATTTAATCTTATATGGACGTTATAATAAATCAGTTTCAATCTCAATCTCTCTCTCTCTCTCTTTCTCATGCAATATTTAAGCATTTACTTCATTTTTATTCTAAATTTTTAAATTCTAAAATATCATTCTTCTCTTCAGCTGTCCATCATTCCTGAGGCATAGAATGCAAACAGCTATCCTGCTTGAACTGATCCACCTCAATCCTACATCTATGGCCAGCCTTACAGACTCAACTTCATCATGGAACTTCTTGGTTAATTGGTTCAACTCAGCAATCAAAACAGGACGCGAGTTAAAGAGCTTAACACTAGTCCATAATGGTGAGCTGGACTCCCCTGGGTAGTTGGCGTTCTGCGCTCCTGGAACCTGGGTTATAAATATCTCTCTCTCTAAAAAAAAAAAAGAACAAATCAGCATATGGAATCACTATAGCATTAAAAAGATAAGTGAGTAGGGAATGTAGACCCTTGTGTGTGTTCAAAGTTGATTTTAACTATTGTAATTTTTTCTTTAAAAAAAATGCATTTTTCTGTTTCAAATTAAAAGCAAAAACATGAAATAAAAGAAGAGATGCAAACAAAGCTTACCATCAAACACATAAGCTACTTTTCCACAATGATTTCTGCTCCATGTTTCATCACATTGAATTTTTCTTTCGCTTCGTTTTTATGCGCGAGAAATTCCTTTGTTGATTTCACTCTGGACAAAAATATAATTTGAAGTAATAATATTTTATGATAACTTTATATAAAGTAACTAGAAATTCTGAAAACGATTATACATGAGAGGTGCCAAAAGCTTGATCATCAAAAAATAACAAGCCCATATCCACATAGGAAATCTATGCGTGACCTATCGGTAATATAATTGCTATTTGAAGATTGATATTTGCGAATTATAAACGGTTTTAAATAAAAATAAAAAATAAAATAATAAAAAGTTCAGGTGTTGGTATTAAAATTTTAAAAAATGCATATTCTGACCACGAGCACATAAGATTTTTAGATGGCCGAGAGCCATCTAAAAAGCACATGTGTTCGTGGTCAATATATGCCTTTTTTATTTTAATATATATATATTGTTGGTGCGCTGTTGGAGTCTTTTATTTACATGTCACATTTTAACTTACTGTCTACATCTTATGGATTTAATTGTAACTTTTTACAACTCATTTATTTTTAATAACTTTCATGTATAATTATTTTTAACAAATTTTGTTTGTATAATTATTTGTATACTTTTGTATCGTTGAATTTGCATACTTTTTTTTAAAGATTATTTAAGACAATAAATTTTAGTTAGAAAGTTCTTTTTCTACAAACCTTTAGTTTGTGAATAAACATTAAAAAGACTTCTCGGATGTTTTCTCCCAATACATCAGTTCACCAGCGCAACAATATTGTAAATGAGTGAAGCCGACACACAACGTCACAGTAGGCTCCTCATCCAATATGCAGTCATAGGCCGGAATTTGAAGCGCACTAGCGTGAAGCCAAAAGAAATCCACACGCATAGGAACATGGTTACTTCGGTTTAGGGCAGCAACCGGGAAGGTGAGACTAAGGGTTAGTCCTGGGACCGCTCTGGTCAATCGGGCAGCATGGCGACCTAACTACTTGATTCCTCTCTTTTCTCTCTCTCTCTCTCTGCTCCAACCCAGTTTATATGCTAATGGTGACGTCAGAGTGGGTGGACGTCTGCGTCCAATGAAAGACTGACACAGCCAATATGTTTATATGTTCCCTTGGTTGCTTGGATAATGTCAACGACCTGTTATTCCGGTTTACCGACTTTTTCTCTTACGGGTATACGTTTTATTGGCACCATTTTGTAGTTATATATGGGCTTGCTGTGTGCTTCTATATACAGCATATAGAATAAGACATATAAATGTAAGGGCAGTGTGTATTTTATTGGATGCTTTAGGAAATCTGGCCCTTTCTCTAAAGTTGCGATAAAATGGAAGACACAAAATTATTGTTTGACCAGTGACTTGTTACTCTGTGGTTTTACTCTATATTGTTAGATGTCATTTGATAGTTTAGGGTGTGTGTTCTCTTCCTTTCAGTGTGAGGTTGGTGACTTTGAGTCTAAAGTCCTTGTTCAATAAAATCCTCCAGTGATCAATTCCTTCTTCCATCGTTCTCCTTTTTCAACACCATTTATACACCCTAAATCTCTACTTCCAAAATATATTTACATAGTTTCCAAAGTATATTATGCAAAATGAGAAATATTTACCAATGGTTTGAACCCAATTACGAATTCCATGTTGGTAGTACCACTCGAGGTACCCATCACGAAATAAATTTTTCATTTTTGTTTAGAAGTTAATACAAAAGTGATAATTCCTTTTAAGTTTTAAAATCCGTTAATCTGCGTCTGTTGGTTTAATTTTCACAAATATGTACGCTAATCTTTCTCAGGCTCTACCTATCTACGGACAAGATCAAGGCGTCCGTTTATAAGTTTTCCTGAGTCTTGAGATGAAGGGAAATAACAAAGATCCTCTGATTAACTGGAGGACTCTTCTGTGTTGGGAAAGCCTCCTTGACTGTAATAATTGTAAATAGTATTGTTTATATAGTTTCCCACTCTTAATACACTCTTTTAATCTATTTATCTTTTAACTTGGAGTGCGTATGATCTAACATTAACGGATGTAAATAAAATTGTTTCAAAATCTGACAAATATTATTAGCTTTTTAATGAAAAAGTGTGTGGATTTGTTCTCTGGTGAGATTCTCCAAGAACAAAGAGGGACGGAATCTGTCGAGGAGGAAAGAGCCATCTAAGGAGATTCCCGCAGTGAAGGGATTGAGGTGACTCCTCGATCAATCAAGGGAGTCAATCCGGTGTTAGAATGGCCATTGTGCCGCTGTGGGAGGAACGGGGATGGATGCTACTCACGCCCACACGGTCCTAGCGCAAGGCACTACTTGTCTTGTTAGATGTCAATCATTGATGTCTCGCCTTAAATTTCTCGCCATGTAACAACAAGCTTTATCTGTCTATCAAACATGTACAGCCGTACTCCAAAGATACGGGGAAAACGAGAAATATCGTGTAACAACAAGCTTTATCTGTCTATCAAACATGTACCGCCGTACTCCAAAGTTACGGGGAAAACGAGAAATACCGTGTAACAACAAGCTTTGTCTGTCTATCAAACATGTACAGCCGTACTCCAAAGTTACGGGGAAAACGACAAATATCGTGTAACAACACGCTTTATCTGTCTATCAAATATGTACAGCCGTACTCCAAAGTTACGGGTAAAACGAAAGATATCGTGTAACAACAAGCTTTATCTGTCTATCAAACATGTACAGCCGCACTCCAAAGTTACGGGGAAAACGAGAAATATCGTGTAACAACAAGCTTTATCTGTCTATCAAACATGTACAGCCCTACTCCAAAGTTACGGGAAAAACGAGAAATATCGTGTAACAACAAGCTTTATCTGTCTATTAAACATGTACAGCCTTACTCCAAAGTTACGGGGAAAACTAGAAATATAGTGTAACAACAAGCTTTATCTGTCTATCAAACATGTGAAGCCGTACTCCAAAGTTACGGGGAAAACGAGAAATATCGTGTAACAACAAACCTTGTCTGTCTATCAAACATGTACAGCCGTACTCCAAAGTTACGGGGAAAACGATAAATGTCGTGCAACAACAAGCTTTATCTGTCTATCAAACATGTACAGCCTTACTCCAAATTTACGGGTAAAACGAGAAATATCGTGTAACAACAAGCTTTGTCTGTCTATCAAACATGTACAGCCGTACTCCAAAGTTACGGGGAAAACGAGAAATATCGTGTAACAACAAGCTTTATCTGTCTATCAAACATGTACAGCCGCACTCCAAAGTTACGGGGAAAACGACAAATATCGTGTAACAACAAGCTTTATCTGTCTATCAAATATGTACAACCGTACTCCAAAGTTACGGGTAAAACGAGAAATATCGTGTAACAACAAGCTTTATCTGTCTATCAAACATGTACAGCCGCACTCCAAAGTTACGGGGAAAACGAGAAATATCGTGTAACAACAATCTTTATCTGTCTATCAAACATGTACAGCCGTACTCTAAGGTTACGGGGAAAACGATAAATATCGTGTAACAACAAGCTTTATCTGTCTATCAAATATGTGCAGCCCTACTCCAAAGTTACGGGAAAAACGAGAAATATCGTGTAACAACAAGCTTTATCTGTCTATTAAACATGTACAGCCTTACTCCAAAGTTACGGGGAAAACTAGAAATATAGTGTAACAACAAGCTTTATCTGTCTATCAAACATGTGAAGCCGTACTCCAAAGGTACGGGGAAAACGAGAAATATCGTGTAACAACAAACCTTGTCTGTCTATCAAACATGTACAGCCGTACTCCAAAGTTACGGGGAAAACGACAAATATCGTGTAACAACAAGCTTTATCTGTCTATCAAATATGTACAGCCGTACTCCAAAGTTACGGGTAAAACGAGAAATATCGTGTAACAACAAGCTTTGTCTGTCTATCAAACATGTACAGCCGTACTCCAAAGTTACGGGGAAAACGACAAATATCGTGTAACAACAAGCTTTATCTGTCTATCAAATATGTACAGCCGTACTCCAAAGTTACGAGGAAAACGACAAATATCGTGTAACAACAAGCTTTGTCTGTCTATCAAACGTGTACAGCCGTACTCCAAAGCTACGGGGAAAACGACAAATATCGGGTAACAACAAGCTTTATCTGTCTATCAAATATGTACAGCCGTACTCCAAAGTTACGGGGAAAACGACAAATATCGTGTAACAACAAGCTTTATCTGTCTATCAAATATGTACAGCCCTACTCCAAAGTTACGGGGAAAACGAGAATTATCGTGTTACAACAAGCTTTGTCTGTCTATCAAACGTGTACAGCCGTACTCCAAAGTTACGAGGAAAACGGGAAATATCGTGTAACAACAAGCTTTATCTGTCTATCAAACATGTACAGCCGTACTCCAAAGTTACGAGGAAAACGGGAAATATCGTGTAACAACAAGCTTTATCTGTCTATCAAACATGTACAGCCCTACTCCAAAGTTACGGGAAAAACGAGAAATATCGTGTAACAGCAAGCTTTGTCTGTCTATCAAACGTGTACAGCCGTACTCCAAAGTTACGAGGAAAACGGGAAATATCGTGTAACAACAAGCTTTATCTGTCTATCAAACATGTACAGCCGTACTCCAAAGTTACGAGGAAAACGGGAAATATAGTGTAACAACAAGCTTTATCTGTCTATCAAACATGTACAGCCGTACTCCAAAGTTACGGGGAAAACGAGAAATATCGTGTAACAGCAAGCTTTATCTGCCTATCAAACATGTACAGCCTTACTCCAAAGTTACGGAAGAAACGACAAATATCGTGTAACAACAAGCTTTATCTGTCTATCAAATATGTGCAGCCCTACTCCAAAGTTACGGGGAAAACGAGAAATATCGTGTAACAACAAGCTTTATTTGTCTATCAAACATGTACAGCCGTACTCTAAGGTTACGGGGAAAACGATAAATATCGTGTAACAACAAGCTTTATCTGTCTATCAAACAAGTACAGCCGTACTCCAAAGTTACAGTGAAAGCGACAAATATCGTGAAAGAGTCTGGCTTCAACTTCTTTCAAATGACATTGTTTTTAGAGGATTAACAAAACGATATTTTGTTGAGAATGCCACGCCACGGACCACAGTTCTTTGCGAGTCCAGAAGTCTATTACGAAAGCTTCTTTCAATGTTTCCATAAACCCTGATTCCCTCCCAGATAGTCTACAAGAAGCGGAGATCAAGAAGGACGTTCAGGAAACCAAGAATATCAGGCGCCGCGGTTTCAGAAAGTCCAGAATGAAAGCCAAGGACAAGTCAGAAACATCTCAGGTGACAGACACTTCAGAAACCAACTCGACCCAGACGAAGGATCGTCACCTCTAGAAGTATCTCTCTTTCTCCCAACCGAGGTCCCGTTGAGCTTCTTTTGGCGCTTCCTGGAGATTCCACGGAGATGACGTAAGAAACCAATTCCGTCTAATAGAAATAAACTATCAATTTTCGTTTCGTTATTATTTTCTGTCAAGAACGAGCTGAGAACTCCATCAACATTTCATTTGGAAAATAATATGCATCATTTTTGTCACATACCCATAATGAAAACCCCAACAAACTTCCATCCAAGTATTTACTCAAAAACTAATTAGCGCTGAGTTTTAACGCAAAAGTTTGAGAAACTTATAATTTTCCCCCGTGTTTAACGTAATTATGCAAATTTGATCTTAACTACCCACTTCTTGACTTCTCAGGAAGCCTCTTGGACCAAATATTTGGTCGTGGAGGTATAGCCTGCACCACGCTGACGAGAACCAATAGCCCGTAAAGCGTACGCGATTGGAATTTCTTGATTTATAAAGAAATGGACTGGATAAATATTATAGAACAAACCTAAATCAACGTTTAGTTAATTTATGTTCCACTAGATGGCGCTCTGCCATCTAAAATTCGCATGTGAGCGATCAGGATATGTCCTATTTATTTATATATGTATATACGTGTATATTGTTGCATCATGGCTAATGAACCTATTTTATTTCAATTTGTAATAAAAATTTTCATATATAATAAAGTCAAATTTATATTTTATATTTAATTATTTTATTAAACAGAATATATGTATTATAGAATCATCATTTGTATTTAGGTACACTGTGTGACTTCACTGCTCTCTTTGATGTGAGAAATAAATAAAGGATATTCTGGAGGCTACTTAAAGTAGAGTTATCTCATTATTCGCTTATATAAATCTGTAGGATGGTTGAAACACGCTCTGGTAAGATGCAAGACCCAGCACAGGAGAGGATCAAGGTTGAAGAGTGTGCCAAGCCGCAACCTGGTGCAACAAATGGTCGAGATGCAAGTTCCGACCCAGTTGTCCTGAATCCCAACATCGACATCCCCAAGTATGATGGAACGGAAGACCCTCGTCCATGGATTGAATCTCTTGAAGAAATTGGCTTCCTGTACCATTGGGCAGACTACATTATCTCCCGTTATGCTGCCATGAATATGATTGGTAGCGCCAAAACCTGACTGAACCTACACAAGATAAGTTTCACCAGCTGGGAAAATTTCAAAAGCCGCCTAATTGAGGATTTTGCCTCAGACGCCAACAAAGAAGAAATGAATATGAGACTAAACAGGATGCAACAGTGGAATGAACCTGCAATCAGGTTTGCAGAGGATATCCTTGTACTGTGCAACAAGGTCGACCCCCAAATGGAAGGAGAGACTAAAATAGACTGGGTTATTGGAGTTACTGTTTATGCAACTTTAACAACTAGACTTCAATATCGTTGCTAGAGCGCTCGTGTATTTAGTCATTACATTTCTATATTTAACTTAAGTTATCAATTTGCAAGAAATTATTCCATTTCACAGCGATTTTTTCTTTTATAGATAAAACATATCGTTTCCTACTTTCCTTACTGCGATGAAAAATATAATGGGAGGGCCTGGCTCATCAGTGGTGAACCCTTCCTGCGGTTTCTCCAGTTTTATCCATCATACCGCTGTGTGCGATATTGCTTGCATACATCTATAATGTTATTGGGTTATTTTATTCTCATATCCGGCAATAGGAAGGACTTTTCTCTCTTGGTTAAGGTATTTATAATGAATCTATGGACAAATAGACTTAGAGGACTGTAGATATACTATATAGTCGTTTTAATGTTATGGAATAGGGTAACTAATTTAAAATATAAATTATAATATTTCAAATTACAAAAATTGAACTAAAATTTCCGATGGAAATAACAATTTGTAAAATTGATAATTAACTTTCAGAGCTTATTGCTCTAAAATGTAAATTTAAATAATTTTCACTCTCTCTCTTCTCTCTCTAAAACTATAAATAATTTATATATATATATATTGAAACTATGTACATAAAATAGATTAAATATTTATACGCAGATATCCACATTGGGTATAGCGTGTGTTTTGTAATAAATTAAAAAAAAAATAGATTTCTGTCATCAAACAAAAAAAAACTTACTTCCAATCAAAATAGCAATCTGTAAAATATTGCTGATTAAGTCAGATCTTAGAATAATGTCTTTAAAAAATATTTTGTTGAATGTTATGCATCATTGATAAGTTATATTTTGACCATTGAACTTAATTTAACTAAAAGAAAACTTCTTGATTCGAGAGAGAGAGAGAGAGATGAAATATCTCTTCTGTAAATGTATGTTACCGGCGATTCAATATCTTCAGGTCTATGAAGAAATCTACCAAAACTACTCCTTTCCAATAACTGCCTGAACACATTTCGAACTGACTCACTCTATTTTACAATTCGGATTATTTTTTCCAAACGGAATTCCTACACAGTTCCATCCAAATTTTATATTCACTCAATTTGTCACATGACACTGAGCAGCAGCTTTACACACCCAAGATAGAGGACATTGCAACTGCTGTGATAGAGATGTATGGAGACATCTGAGGCTCTTCATTGGACACGACACCAACAATAACACGGAAAATTCCAGAAATACTTACATAAAAGAGTTCAATCACAGAAAAACCAAATTGTTCCTGCTGATAAACTGAACAAACTGCTCTTCACCTTATCTACAAGGTATGTCCCATAAGTTCCCGGACTGGGTCTATAAAAAAATAAATAAATGAAAAATGTAAATAAATTTGACAGTTTATTATAGAAAAAATATCTGGCAACACGGTGGTACCAATATCGAGGCGGTACGTGCGCGTGCGCCAAAGTTATTCTAATTTATTTGAAGGTTACACCTTGCGCTGCGGCGATTTTACGATGGAACAAAAATTGAAGCAGAGGATTTGCATAGAAATTTGTGTGAAACTTCAAATATCAGCAACCGAAACTTTTAAAATGCCTAATAAAGCATTCCCCAATGACCCCCCAAAAAGAACAACTGTTTTTGAATGACATTCTAGATTTAAAGCTGGCAGAATTTCTATTGAAGATGATCCTCGGCAAGAACGCCCAAAATGTGCAAAAATTCACCGATTTGATAAAAGAAAATCCTCGAACCACTTTTCTGGAGCTAGAGCAAGACACAGGCATCTCTAAAACAACGATTGGAAGGATCGTAACCAAAGATTTGAAGCTCAAAAAGACTCCTGCAAAATTCATCCCAAGATTCCTCACTAATGAGCAAAAACTGTGTCGGCTTGCAACCTGTGAGAACATGTTGGAAATGACAAGAACGGATCCGGAATGGAAAGACAAGATAATCACAGGCGACGAGACATGGGTCTATGACTATGACCCTGAAACCAAGCGTCAATATGCCGAGTGGAGAGGTCAGGGTGAGCCTAAACCAAAAAAATCCAGGATATTGAAATCCAGAAACAAGGTGTTGCTGGTCGCTTTTTTGGATAACAAGGGCATTGCTCATCACGAGTATCTTCCTGCAGGCCAAACGGTTATTAAGGAAATGTATTTGGACATTCTTCGCCATCTAAGGGAAGCGATTCGAAAAAAAATGCCAGAAAAATGGCCTAATGGTGACTGGATCCTACACCATAACAATGCCCGCCCTCACACAGCGCACTTGGTGACGGGTTTTTTTGGCTAAAAACGGGACAGAAATCCTACCTCAACCACCCTATTCCCCAGACATCGCACCAAATGACTTTTTCCTGTTCCCCAAACTTAAAGCAGTTCTAAAAGGAAGACATTTTGACACCAGGGATGACATAATAGAAAAATCGCTGTTGGCATTGAAGAGCATTCCAAAAGAGCTCTATAAAAACTGTTTCGACAATTTGGGGAAACGATGGCGCTGGTGCGTTGAAGCAAGGGGGGATTACTTTAAAAAGTTTTAATAATTTTTTAAAAAAATATCTTACCTTTTTTTTTTTATGGACCCAGTCCGGGAACTTATGGGACACACCTTGTATGACTGTCTGAACTTTACAGAAGTGAGACATCGATTGCTCCCTGATCTAAATGATTTAACTCTCTTACATCAGCCACTTTGTCTATATAAATTTTATAAATTCTGTCGATTAATACATGTAAATTTGTAAATATATAATTCTAGGTTCTAATTTGTTTGTTGTTTTGTTTGTCTCCTCTGTAATAGACGCAAATATTTCAATATCGCGCCTGGATCATTAATAAATAAAAAACACTGACTCACTCTATAAAAAAAGAACGCGCTTGTCTCTCGTGAGGACAGGAAATGGACAAAATGTCGCGTGGGAAAAGCGACAGTCCTTCTCGTCAACAGCAGTGACAGCACTTCTGTCAAGTGGGTCATCAGAGGGGATAGTCAGTTCAGGGTCTCCTCTGTGGATGACAAAGTACGATGAGTCAAATTCTAAGAGACAGCTAATCTGAGCCAATAAACTATATAGATGAAATTTCGATAGCACTATATATTTTAAGAGTTGGTAGATGAGTGGGTAACACCCTCGATTCCCGAAAGCCATGAACCGGGATCGAATCCCGCGTTGAACCCTTTGTTTTAATATATGAATAACCTTCATATATTATTGATTATAATATAATACACTGCGGCTTGTGATTGTAAAACAACACTTGAAGTTTCACCGCATGAGTTTCTTTTCAATGAAAAATCAAAATTTATTTCAAGGTGAAATATTGACTATTTCTAACCTTTTTGGTTGAGGTATGAAAGGGTGAATTATGAAGAGTAATGATGAACAGAAAAATAAAATTAACCCTTTCATACCTCATCCAAAAAGGTTAGAAATAGTCAATATTTCACCTTGAAATAAATTTTGATTTTTCATTGAAAAGAAACTCATGCGGTGTAACTTCAAGTGTTGTTTTACATATTATTCATTGTTGCAATTATCATAAACTAGGTTGCTCTTTTTGTGAGGTACATAATAAAGTGATTTTGGAACAAGAACAAGACGATATATTTTGTGAAAAAAAAAGTGTAGTACAAAAGTGTGAAATTGTACTTGGATCAGGTGGATAAATTAAAGAAGAAGACATCTCCTGTTCGTACAACTCAAAGTTGCTGATGGCTTGTTCCATCTGTCGGAATAATTATCAACAAATCGTTGATTTTCAATTATTCCTGAATTGGCCTAATATCCTTTCTTGAAAGAATGATGAAGAATGAAAGATGGCCATCAGCAAGTTTTAGTTGCACGATCAGGAGATGTCATAATATTGTCGAACGCGAGGAGAGGTAAACACAACCAAACTTTATCCTCTGTAACAACGGTCTAAAATTGAAGCTACCCACATTTATATAGCAATGACACAATTCAAAATTAAGTAAATTAATACAATATAAAACTAAAAATTATGTAAATAAATAAACTACACTACAATATATATTTTGTTTTAAAATATTGATAGAAATTTGATGATTTTTTACTAATCTTACAACTTTTGGACCAGCAAAAGGAGGTGTATCTTTATGTAAATATATTAAAATAATTATTAAAGCAAAACTATATGTGTATGCATTTATGCTCCAAGTTTAAATATGTGTCAAACGATATCTTTCATACTATCGCTATATTGGATTCGCGTTGAAATGAACTTAAGTCGTTGATATTATTTACATATATCTGTTCAAATGTAGATAAATACTAAAGGCACTGAGAGACAATCGCTATTATGTTTAAACTCTCCATTTAGTATGTATTTAGCCCTCTAAATATATGTTATCGGGTATAACACACACACACACACAGTTTTTAGTTTCAAATGATCATTATGCAAAAATTTGTAAAAATTATTTGATATCAGACTCGCGTGAAAATGTATAATTATCATCAGTATTTTAGCGTACTAATTTTTTGTTTAATTTTTTTAATGACAATTATTTTTTCAACCTTTAAAGATATATGAAAAAAAAAAGGAGAAAACATTTTTTTCATCGCACACACATAGAAAAGGAGGTATAATGATTTTTTAATATTGTAAAATGGATGACAAGGCCAAGATTCCAGAGTAAAGGTGGGGGAAGATTAGTTTAGGATAGCAGTCAGCATTCCTGTGTGGAGGAGGACAGAGGCTAGTCACATCTGCGATGAGGAGAAGACGTGGCGACTTGCCTCCGGAGCCTGTGGATGATCCTGCAAGGCGGTGCAAGGAGAGCCTGACATCGGAGCGGTCTACAAGCCGGTGTAGCCAGGCTGGACATGTATAGTGTCGAGCGGAACATTTCCCAAGAGTGACATCCACGGCGCCAAGGATTCTACTGACCGGGAGATTGAAGGCAAGTTCAACTGATTGTATTCCTGTTAAGTAAGACGTATAATAAAGCGCTAAATTTAGCTGCAACCATTCGAACTCACGTGCGTATCTTTATGGCATCCTGAGTAGACAAAGAACACAAACCACGTCTGGGAACGATGTAAAAAAATGCCACGTGGAAAAATTAGGGAAGACAAAAACTTCAGGAGGAGACAACAATTTATTTCAGGCAAGCACAAACTATGAACGATAAACAAAAGATAAGCCACGAGGTAAATTTATAGAGTAGCAAAATATAATCTTAAAAATAACCACTCTGTTATTAAAAATAATAAAATTAATAAATGCTTTGTTACAATATATATAAAAGAAAAAAATCACTATCTAGAGAAGTAGTCTCAAATTTCATGTATAGATAGCGTGCTATGACAGTCTGTATGAGTAAGTTTACATATATAATTTACTATGCAAATTCGATAACGATACTTTTAAGTGAACTACTCTTTCATAACGCTTGTTTTATTCAAATATTTTATTTAGTTTACCCTCTTTCCCTCTATTACTTTCCAGGTTACTTTATCTCTTGTAAAGTTTTCCGTGTTTTGGTAACTATTCTATCGCTAAGCAATCTTTTATCTACCATTGAGCGATTAAGAAATAATTAAAGTTTATTATTAGGTAAAGAGAAGAATAAAGAGTTGTGTCAGAAAATACACTCATAGACGAAACTTAAGGAAGTTATACCTTATATCATGTATATAGGGATTAGGACAATAACTCTGAAAGATATTTGGTACATAGTAACCTTTATTCGAGATACACGAGATAACTAAGTATGAAAAAAATTGTCTCTGTCTTCAAAAAAAGACATATCAAAGACTTATTCCACTTCCTTAAGAAAACCCCTGTTAATTACTAATTGTTGCCATGCTCTCACTTGTCCCAAGAAATTACATAGTACAGTTTAAGATAATTCTTAGATGGTTAGGGGGGGACTTTGCGATTACATGTACAATAAGTATCCAACTTGTCTAAGCACTCATAGAAACAGATTAACCTTTTACTTGTAATGTACGTTGAATTTCATTCTGTGCTACATGTACTCAATTAGTTTGATTGGATTTGTGCGAAAAAAAAAAAAAGATAAACAATTAATGAAATTATTATTTTAAAATCATGTCAATGTGTTTTTTTTTTCAAACCCGAGTTTTGATTTGACATAATTAAGATCATTGTTTCTAATTACTCGAAATCACTCGAGATATGACACTCTTATCAGTACAGGAGCAGCTTTGATTTTCTCTCGTAACTTTATTTTGTAATCTTGCCTGAAATTCGGCCCTTGCGCCACTTCACCAGCTTAAAAAACAACAACAACAACAAAAGCCTTTATTTAGGGCATTCCGTCCCATATAGGATTCGCCGTATTTACACATCAACAAGAGGAGAGGGAAGAGGAAACATTTACAACAAAATAAAGTTTGTCTCATATTCTGTTACCTATTTACAGATAGGTCATCATCCAGTATCCTTTGCCCTGCATTCTTTCTCATGCGCCCAGCTTCTGTGCAGAACTTAAAGTATCTAACAATCAGTAATTCATCATCCAGAGCTGAAGAGAGAAGTTGACATATGCGATGGTATCTAAATTGACCAAAGTTAGAGCTTGGGAAAATTTCAGTACGTTTTTCTGTTAAGAGATTCACCAGTTTAAACATATTTTTGATAAATTTGACCAATTGCATAACTCCTCACACGTAGGATGTTATGAAATCGAAGCCGCTCCTGTACTGATGAGGGACAAAGCCTGAAACCATGGTATACAGTTTGTTGGCTTTTGTCTGAATTTGCCTAAACTGGTGGCTTATTCTTCATCATCACTAGTAAAGTTTCTTACTGAGACGATAAACATAATGTGTGTTGTTTATGCATAATTAAAGGGAGAGATGACTCTTTTGGTGCAATATAGCATATATATATTGTCAATTGTAAAGTGAAAATTACCTTTCGTGTTTTATCTATATATTTCTATATAATATCTATTACATTAAACAATTTCGTCTAATATCATCCAAAGGTTATGTCTGGCAGTATTCCTATTTTCTTAGAGATTTCATTCTATGGTTAGCCTTTTGATGATATCGTTGAGTCTTCTCCATAAATTGTTCATAAACTACATTCTCGGCATTTCTCTTCCCGGTCTCCTCTCTATATCTTCTTCCTGTAGAAATATCTTTAACTACTCCCCGAGATTCGGAGAAGATGTCTAAACTTGATTTTTATCTTCTTCTCAATCATTTCCAGAATGTCCCACACAACACATATCAATTCTCGATCATTTTAAGACATCTTCGTTGCTTATTCTGTAAGTCAATGATATCCTTATATCATTCGGTGCAAGCACCACACTATATGGTTTTGTTTTTATTAGAAAAATGCTCTTTTTTACTTCTTAAATAACCTTTTTCTAGGAATATTTGGTAATGTCGGAAACCTCAATTATTTGTTTCTATTATTTATATGCAAATATGTTCTAATATACATCGAAACTTTCATTGTTGTCATATCATCAGAAAAGACATGGAACGCTTGTGTGGGTAACATTCAAGACATTGTTGAAATCATAAGAGAGATGGTGAGGAAGAAATAAAAGGAGAAAAACTCTCTGACTAAATTCGACAAATCACAGAATTAACCCTGGAAGAAACAACAGCTGGTAGAAGACAAAAGGAGTAAGAGAGACTTAATCAATTACAGCAATGGAAAAACGAATATACTAATATATATTGAAAGAGAAGAGAGATAGTATTTTAGATGTCACAGTCTTTTATAATTATTCATCTTTATCTTTTATATTATTATATTCTCTTTATTCTCACTTTCAGTTGCACGATAAGGAGATGCCTTTTTCTTAATTTATGCATCATATTCCAGTACAATATTACATTTGTACTATTTTTTCACATTGTGTAGCGTCCTCACGCAATTCTGGCCTTAACTACCCGTTTCATGATTTTTCAAGATGCCTTAATGACCAATTTTTTTGGTTGTTGAGGTACAGCTTGCACCACGCTGATGAGGGCCAACAGCCCGAAACGCGTCCGTGGTTAGCTTTTCTTGATTAATCAAGAATGGGTATTTGACCAATTCTGGAATAATTCAAAATCAACGAGAATAGTTTATATTTATTCCGATAGATGGCGCAAGCCATCAGCAACTTTCAGTTGCACGATAAGGAGATGCCTTTTTCTTAATATATTCTCTTTGTTTAAAAAAAAAACTTGTAGTGTTGCAATCATGTTTTAATAAACACAGGAAGTTTTCAATCACAATCAGCAGAGAAGTAATCATATCCATAGAATCCATGTTCTCTACAAGTGACACACAGTTGTATACGAAGACGACCAAGCGTTTAACGACATGGAAAGTGCCACAGCACGTGTCAGTAGGATACAGGTAGTAATTGGGTCCGTGCTGTGGATAACAAGACCAGGCGAGTGGATCTGTGAATAGGAAGCCACGACAGCTGACGCCGTCCGTTCTCTGAACACTTCCTTTGTCCGCCCTCTCTCTCTCTACAATAGCTAGCTACAACTCATTCCTCTACATCTTTTAAATAGATATTTTATTATATGAAAAAGTAAAAAAAATAAAAATCAGGTAAAAATTTTCTTTTAATTTTAAATTTGCAAGTTTTCGAGCAAATAAACTGCTCTTCAACGGGCTAATACACTATATACAATCTCTAAATAATATTTATACAAAATAATTGAAAACTTTTGTTATTGGCATGTGCTCTTGTGGGCATGCATCAGACTGTTTCCAGCTAAAGTAATATATATTTTACTGGGATGCAATATATATACATACAAATAATTATTAATATTTTGATTATAATATTTTATTATATAAATAGTATAAGACATTATAGCTCCATTTATATTTGGAAATGTAAACTTAAGCCAAATATTTCTTTTCTTCATATAAACAATTTTCTGCTGCCCATAGTGCTGGGAATGTTAACGACTGAAAATCCAGGTTCTCCCAATATTTTAATGATTGAAGGAAGGCCAGAAAAAAAGTTTCTTTATTTCAAAAAGATCGCGCTAAAATAGTTTACATTTCTATATACACTCATGGACAAAACTTAAGGAAGTGGAAAGTCTTTGATATTGTCTGTTTTTTGTTTATTTATTTATTATTATTACTTTTTTAACAAAGGCAATTTTGTTTTCACTTATTTATCTTGTGTCTTCAATAAAGGTCACTGTGAATCAAATATATTTCAGAGTTATTGTCTGAATCTCGATATACATGCTAAAAGCACAACTTCCTTAAGTTTTGTCCATGAGTGTATTTTTACGTTAAAAAAGTGACTTTTTCTTATTTGCATTGAGAACGTATTTAATAAATGCATCAAAACACACAAGCACAATGAAGTTATTTTATATTTGCATTGAACGCGGAAATTAAGACAATGAATGGGATATATTTTGTATCATAATACCATCCTCTCATACTTTGGGGAATGTATTCTTATCTAAAATCGGTCCTACCACTTCACTAGCTGAAACACTTCTTATGCAGATTTGATATATTTCATAACTTCTCTTTTTGGACGTTGTAAAATCAAAGCCATCTCAATGCTAATGAGAACCTTATCATGATACCAAGTTGAACACATTGTCTGAATTTACCAAAACTAGTGCGCTGGGACTTATGCGCTTATTTGAATCTGCGCAAAGAAGATTAATTAAATTTCATTGTCTATATGCCTGTAATAAATACCTTTTTCATTGCAGTGAGGACTGTTAAGATCTATTTTGTGAATAAAATAAACATTCAAGCCTAAATGATTTAATTTACTATATATAGATTGCGCATTATTGCTTTGTATTAATTTCTGCTCAACTGGTCTTTTCCTTATTGTTTGCGGAAGAGCATTGCTCAATGCAAATATTCATATGTAATTCTACTGTTCTAAAATCTTATATTCATAGTTTGATTGAATACCATTTCTGCTTTTCATATATTTAGACATGTGGTGCACTTACAGTAAAAGCAGTCTCTAACTTCTACCCACCATTATTATAATGGCTTGTACTACGTGTACTAGGGATAATAATTTTTAAATGATTTTTCTTATATTAAACTAACATGGAGATTACCATTGTCTTAGATTATATATTATTTGAGAGCACTTTCTGAAGAGAGGAGCTACTTGAAAGCTTGTACAGAAAAGGCTGTCACATATCAAAGAAACGCTTCTCCCGAAACTTGTCGTTCAATCACAAAGTGATTTCTTAGCATACAAAACAATGATCATATAACTCTATTACCTTAGATATAAGTTTTATTAAGAATAAAAACCAACGCTTTTTTCAGATTTGCTCTGTGAATATAGGAAATGTTGGTTTACATCTTCAGAGAATTATTCATAATTCGAGTTCCTGGAGCGTGAAACGCCAACTATTCAAAGCATTTTGAAGGTAAAAAAAGGAAGTGTAAACCCAGTAGAAGATGGACTGACCTAATTGGGCAAATCCCCAGAATGACCCTGGCAGAAACAAAATAACTGGCCGGACAGAACAAGATGGAAATAGTCCATCAGCGAAGTCACCAACTTTCTGGAAGTGCATTTAAAAATTAATTTCAGTTAAAATTCAAATGCTATTTTTATTCCTATAAAATGTAAAATATCACAAAATTGATGCTTTAGCGTCTATCTTATAAAAACTAGAAATCAAAATGATTTTCGAGTGATCTGAGACTTTGAATATTGGAAGTTGTAGGAAATGAAAGCGTTAAAGCACGAATCTATCTTTTACACATAAAACAAGCTTTTTTACTGTCCTTACTGCTATGAAAAAATATATTTGGGAGGGCTTGGCTCATCAGTGGTGAACTCTCCTAGCTGTTTTGCTGATTTAATCTATCACATCGCTTCTCTTAGCGTTCTAATACTGTATTGGACGTTTCTGCTTATTTACGCTATTTTTGGTTATTGATACACAATAATTAACTACAGCAAATACTAGTTAGATACATTAACTAATTATATTAGAAGGAATTTTCATATTATTTTATCTATTCGAGGACCACGCCATCACCATCTCCTCAGCAGCGAAGTACGCGATCTACGTATTCTTCGTAGATCGCGAAATACGTAGTGTCGCTGGAGACCCACTGGAAATTCTCCAGCAAACTCTGCAGCGCTGGCAGAGGCGCTATATTCATTGTACATAGTGTATATAATGCATATTATCTTTTTTTATATATAGTGCAGACTGTGCACTTTGCATGTATTGACAAGATGTCAATAAAATTATTTTAATTGTCTAAAAAAATGTCTATTTGAAATTATGCTAAAAGTAATTCTTAAATCATTCAAACTCTCAAGAAAATAATTTATTTTACTAAGGCTTTTAAAATTGCAATTTTTCGGTGATTTTAAATATTTTAATGAAAAAAAAAGAGAAAAAAATGCGTTGAGGTTTGAATGATTTGATAATTTTCATTAGAAATATGTATATCATATCTCTCTCAGCTAAGATTATATAAATGGTGATGGTGTCTTGTCCATAGAGCAGATCCGATCGGTCCGTGTACCCTGATCATAATACCGGCCAACAAAGGTGTTCGTATGAATGCCCTCTTCTGGATTGATGATTATATAAATTCGTGTTATATAAATATCTGTAATGATATGGGATAATACTCTTTTATTTTCGACATGGACAAATTGCAATAACCTGAATTGACGGTGTAAAAATGAAATTTGTTTTGAATTGAAATTTGAAATTTGTTTTGGATTATTTTCATATGTAACTTGATCCGGTGATGATCCTACAAGTATAATTGATACTGCCAACACGCTATTGACAATCTTAAAACCACAAGATCCTAAACCAGATACATTTCCTTATCTTTTTCAAGCCAACAATTCTTCATCATTACCCTAGGTGCTATAAAAATGAATCAAAAAGACTTCAAGATATTTTTATCATTCTAACTTTCAATCCAACAACTCTTCATCAATACCCGACGTACGATAAAAATATAAGTCTTTTGAATCATTTTCATCGCACGTAGCGCTTGAAAAACTCTTGGATTGAAAGCTGGTGGCCCAATTATATCGTTAAATAGAAACCATTCTCTTTTGTAAGAAAACGCATAAATAGAATCAGCTATATTAATGGCTCAAATGCGTATAAATCCTGTTAGTATATTCATGCTATCCATGCCCGTAGAAGAACCGAAAGGATCGAAAGCTCGCAATAAATCTAAAAAGAAGCTCCTCATGTAATATTTTATCCGTATATATTTAAACTAAATTCTACTGAGTTCATGTAGCCGAACATATCGACAAGTTTGTAATTCTTCAAATTAAAGATACTTCGGCCAGTAAATCTTTTTATAAAAAGATGTATTGGCCGAAATACCTTTAATTTCAAGAACTATGAATACCAGCCAGGCAACCACTATCATTACGATAAGTTTGTAATTAATATAGAACACTTCTTTCTTTTGTACACAGTTCTTTTTTCTCGTTTTGTTCCTCTTTCTTATTGTTAACCTCATATAGCTATTCTATTCACGGCCTGAAATTATTGTATATATAGTTATACCTGTCTATAGCGCCTCCTCTTGGGACTCACCAAAATAGGGTGCTATAGAGAGGGGGTGCTATAGACAGGTCACTTTTAATGTAAAATGTTTACATTTTAATGTTTGAAATTGGGCGCTATAGAGATGAAGGGGGCGTTATAGACAGGTTGAACTGTATATGTATAGACAAATGTAAAGGCATACATGTATGACAGCGCATGTGTTCCTAGAGGGACATAGCGCTTTAAATTGAAATAAAACATAAAGATATAGATGAAAGAGAAGTGAAGAGATCCTAAAAAAGAATAAATTTAAGCGAAAGGAAAAGTTGGACTCTGGGATGATGGTAGTGAGAGTCCGCGGGACCTACCTCCGTCATGAAGATTGACTGGAGGAGGCGTGGCTAGAGCGCCCCTAGCTATTGGTCCGTTACCAACCCGCTCTTCCCCTGGACTCTTTGTTGATGTTATTGTTGGTCCACCTGTTGGGACTCCCTATCTCTATTAGCTAGCTCCCTTCTTAACACCCCTTTGTAGAATGACTTCTTCATTCACTTTTGTCAACTTCTTCTTTTGATAGGCTATAAGAGCCTTTTGTTTGCCTGTTGTTAACCTGTTATGATAGAAATTATGAGATATTTAACCCTATTTTTTATATTGTCACTATATAATATTTGCAAATATATTTTCCAATTCGTCATGTAAATTTTCATATAATAATTATTATATAAATAGTAGCCAAAATTGACGATATAAAAGAAGCTTGTTTTGGCATGGAGGTAGAATACAGTGGACTCTCCTATAACGCGAGTTTTTACAAAGCGATTTCGTACAACGCGATAAAAAAAATTGCGACCAATTTATTTATACAACGCGAATTTTCGTATAACGCGTTATAAAATAAAACAATTTACCCTAACAACATTCGCGTTATATAAGTTTTATTTCGTACAACGCGAATTCCTATAACGCGATTTCATACAACACGGAACACATTAATCGTGTTATAGGAGAGTCTACCAACAGTATTACTATAAAAGGAAGTTCCAAAAATGCAATATAACAGCGGTATGGTAGATTAAACTGGCGAAACCGCTGAGAGGGTTCACTACTGATGAGCCAGGCCCTCTCATTAATTTTTCCATTGCAGTAAGGGCAGTAGAAATTGTTTAATATCAAAAAAGAATCTTACGCCTTTAAAATAGTTTTGAATTTTGATAACAGATGGCGCGCTAGTGCATCAGAGGAGAGTTTACTGTAAACTTTCAATAGAAAACTACCGTTCGTGTGATTCCTAATACTTATTTTACAGGGAAATCTGTGACGATATGATGAGAAGCTTTTGGAATATATTTTACTTTATATGATCAAAGGTAGAATGTGTTTCAGAATAAGATTCTAACTATCAGGATAGCTTATCCTGAAACATTGTATCATTGAAAATAAAAAAGAAATATTCCGAAATCTCCTCAATATTTAAACAAAATTGAATAGATCTTCAAATTAAGGATACTTCGGCCAGTAAATCTTTTTATTATCTCGACGTTTCGACAAAAATATTATTGTTCTCGTCAGTAGCTAACAAAAATTAAAACATTTGGCGTTAAGGCCTGGATTTTTGTCGATATGTCAAGATAATAAAAAAGATTTACTGGCCGAAGTATCTTTAATTTGAAGAACTATGAATGCCACCGGCCAGGTAGCTTCTATCTTTAACGTAAAAAGCCTCTATTTTTATCGTAAAATTTAATAGCGTTAAATAATTCCTTCATTTTCAATATTAATCATAAATATAAAATAAAAGGATTTAAAAGCGCGAATATTTCTTTTATACATAAAACGAACTTCTACTGTCCTTACTGCGATGAAAAAATATATTGGGAGGGCTTGGCTCATCAGTGGTGAACCCTCCCAGCGGTTTCGCCAATTTAATCCACCAGACCGCCTTGTGCCTTGTGTTAATTTATTCCTAACTGGCCTTGTCTTTATAGTTTGCTGAAGAGCATTGCTCGAAGCAAATATTTGAATGTAATTCTACTGTCCTATAAGCTTATGTCCATAGTTTACTTGAAAACCATTTCTAAGATTCCATCCTCCAGTGTAGCATAAAAAGCAGAATGATCCAATACAGTATTAGAGCTCTGAGAAGCGGTCTGGTGGATTAAATTGGCGAAACCGCTGGGAGGGTTCACCACTGATGAGCCAAGCCCTCCCAATATATTTTTTCATCGCAGTAAGGACAGTAGAAGTTCGTTTTATGTATAAAAGAAATATTCGCGCTTTTAAATCCTTTTATTTTATATGTATAGATGGCGCGTTATTGCCTTGTATTAATCATAAATGTTCTAATCTTGAATCATATTTTCATAAACTTATCATTTTATTTTGAGTCAAAAGACGATCCATTAATTAAGATTATATAAAAGGGCGTACCTGGATCTGTAAAGAAAAAAATTGTTTTTTTTTTCTTTACAGATCCAGGTACGCCATTTTATATAATCTTATCATTTTATATTAACAAATCTATACATTTATCAATGGATTTTATCAAATTTGAAAAGAATACTAAGCTCTATCTCTCTCACACAAATTGATATCCTACTGATTTGAAAGAAAAAAATAAGATGATGGATTTTTTTTTTTTGCTGGGAGAATATTCATTTGATAAAAAAGAAAGAAAAGAAAGTTTACCTCTCCTGCCAAAACCTGAAAGGTAGAAAATATTTTTATTCAAAAAGAAACACGCGTGTCATAAATACACCCATACCTCGCTTTGCGTCGGGGTTACGTTCCAAAAAAACACGACGCAAAGTGAAAATAAAATTTTGATAGCATGGCGCAATCAAAAACAAAGGTGTTACCATATTTTAGGAAAAAAAATTCAAAAAAATAAAAATTAAAAACTCGAATCCAAAACAACGCAACTTCGAAAATCTAACGACGCACAGTGAAAATCAGTAAAAATTAAGCAGCGACGCAACTTCGAAAAAAAAAACGCAAAACGAAACGACGCAAAGCGAGGTATTGGTGTAGTTCAAATTTCCGATGAGTTGACTCACTAATGCATCTTGTTTATAAATCATGTAATCTCTTTTGTTTATAATTATTATATAATACATTCATATTTCTGTGAGAAATATACACTTCGGCCATTAAAGTTTTATTTTCTTAACAACAAAAATCTTTTGTCTTTGTCAGGAGAAATAAATAAAAATAAAGCATTTGGCAAGGCGTTAAAAATTGTTCGAAGGTTGCAAGGTGAGAAAGCCCTTAGAACAATTTTTAACGCCTTGCCAAATTTTTTATTTATTTCTTCTGACGAAGACGAAAGATTTTTGTTATTGAGAAAATAAAATTTTAACTAGCCGAAGTGTATATTTTTTTACAGAAATATGAATGCCAGCCAGGCAGCCTGTTTCTTCAAGATATTGTAGTTTATTATCATTAGCTGAAGTATCTTAATAGGTGTAAAAATAGATTTGGGGGAAGGTAGAATGTGATCTCAGGTTTTTAAACATTCTGTTTAGTAGGATAGAGTAACAAGGATCGGGGTTTGAAGAGAGATCTACCAGGACTTACCGACTGTTTACATTGAAGAACGATGCTACAATATACTCGTACTTACTTACTCCACGTGTTTCTATCTCCTTCGGGATCTTCTTCTCGAGGATTTCAAATCTCACCCTCGACACTTCCTGGACAGCTGGACCCTGCTGGGTGGCTACTTGATGGAGTGCTCTCTGTGAGTTGTTGTGATTATAACAACCGGAAAATCTTTCTCCATTATTGATGATTTCTAATTCGCTTTTATTCCATTGTTGCTTTTATTTTCTTATATTTTGTCCATCAATAGGGATGTAGTAATTGGATAATGTTTAGTGATTAGTTATTGATTTAGAAATTAGGATTCTATCAATCTCCATTGTTTATTGAAGATTTCTAATTCATTTCTATGTCATTGTTGCTTTTATTCTCTTATATGTTGTTTTACAATGGGGATGTAACAATTGGATAATGTTTAGCGATTGTTTATTGGTTTAAAATGAGCATTCTCTCAATCTCCATTGTTTATTGATGATTTCTAATTCGTTTCTATGTCATTGTTGCTTTTATTCTCTTATATGTTGTTTTACAATAGGGATTCAACAATTAGATAATGTTTAGTGATTAGTTATATATATATTGATTTAGAAATGAGGATTCTCTCAATCTCCATTGTTTATTGAAGATTTCTAATTCGTTTCTATGCCATTGTTGTTTTATTCTTTTATATTTTGTTTTCCAATAGGGATTCAACAATTGGATAATGTTTAGCGATTGGTTATTGGTTTATGAATGAGCATTCTATCAATCTCCATTGTTTATTGATGATTTCTAATTCGTTTCTATGCCATTGTTGTTTTATTCTCTTATAAATTGTTCATCAATAGGGATGTAGTAATTGGATAATGTTTAGTGATTGGTTATTGATTTAGAAATGGGCATTATATCAATATCCATTGTTTCTTGATTATTTCTAATTCGTTTCTATATCATTGTTAATTTTATTCTCATATATTTTGTTTTACAATAGGAATGTAGCAATTGGATAATGTTTAGCTATTGGTTATTGATTTAGAAATGAGCATTCTCGGCCAGGCAAGTTTTCTGGCTGAAGTATCCTATTTCTCAAGAACTATGAATACCAGCAATGATCCATTAAGAATACAGAACCCCTAATCACGATATAAGAAGTACAGAGTACTAATGATGCCAATTAAATGAAGCAGAATACATTATTCTCATAGTTACATCATAATCGGTGTGAAAATGGCTAAGTGGTCAAATCGTCGTGTGTTGCGTCACGTCAATCGTTCGTACGTCACCATCTGATTGGGTTGAGAGCAGTGAGAGGCAGGATGATGCTCCCACATGACGAACTGGCTCATGTCGTACTAGATGGACGACGAGCAGACAGGATCGTAGAATACCTCGTCGTCGAAAACTCAAAATCCATTTAGGAACATTGGGGAAATTCAAATGAAATGTTTCTCACCAAATTTTGTCATCGTTGTCTTATTTCTTTAAGTATTCTTTAGTATTTTGTCTTTATTTCTTTGAGAGTTTGTTCAATTCTTAATTTCATATAGTGCATGCACTACAAAATACCGAATTACAGGTTAAAACCTATCTGCGCTCTCTCTAAGCCCTAATGTTTATTTTCAACTTGAAGCCAATTTTCTATACAATCAAGCAAGATCTTAAAATATTAAGAGATCTAGATACATCAGGAATGAATCATATTAGTGTCATCCATAGTTTAACACCTCAACACACAGGCGTCTACGTTTACAGTAATACCAAACCTGATCATCTTGGAACGTCTCCGAATGGCAATTTGTGACGTTTAGTGATAAGTTCTGCTTTGTGTTGAAGTCTAATGATCGTTGTGTATCTGGAATCTTTCCTAAGAGGCGATGCAAGCCAGTTTCATCTTCGAAGAAGTCCCAGCTACCTACCTTTCTTTCCTTATCCATTCTATCATACCGAAAAGCGACTTATATCTCACCGAATTTTAAAATATTTCTATTCTATCCGTAAACTATCGAATCACCTTGCAGCATTTTGCAGGACCTCATCTACATGTCATCATGCCTGAATACCTTATCTAGGCCGAATACTGTAGATGTATTACTTCAGAAAATATCTTCTAGTCCCTTTTTTCCTCTGCGATTTCAAGTCATCCGCTATTACTTTATACAGAACCCGATGTGGTGGTTAGGATAGAAGATATAGGGAAACGACGTAGTAAACGACTTAGACTTTTGAAGTGGTAAAATAAAAGTTGAGAACCTTAAGAAGCGTTTTTAAACCTTCTTGGCAGTAGTTTCTTTCTCAGGTAAACGCCTCAGTGTATATTATCGACATCATTGGTTTTTTCGTTAGAATGGACAAATAGAACTTAGGAAAAAATCCCCAAAGCTTTGTTTTTTGAGCCAGTATTAAAGTGAACTTCGGCAAGTACCATGGCTTCTGATTTGATGAGTGAGGGGAACGATGGACGTATCCAATTATCTCCACGTGTACAGAGATATTGATATCATCACAAATATATGCATTTCTAAGGAACGATAGATAAAGTGCGCTATCAATGTCTTTTTGTATGGATCTCTTTTCGGATCATTAGGTAAAACATCGTTAATTTATGTAGTTATATTTCGGTATAACGTATTCGTTGATATGGTGTACCTTTGATATAAGCGGTAGCGAAAAATATTTCTGTTTAGTAATAATTAAGATTCAATATTATTTGGCGAAAGCTCATTTGAAGAGATTCGGTCTGTTGTTTAAAAGGTGTCCTGCTATTCTCAAAAGTAATTTCTAATATGTCAATGCGATCGTTTCTTATTTGGATGCCTTGAGGTGTATCCATTCTATCTTTCCAATGTCTACACCAGAGTCCCTTACTCTTTCTAAAATATATTTTTTATGCCAGAATTTTTTTCAGTTTCTCGGTAAAGCGTACTTCTGTTCTTGTGGCACTATACCTGCGGAGAGAATGAGATTTGATATTAGTTAGTATAAGCTTCGAGAGAGAGAGAGAGAAAATTTTATAACTCGTATTCATTATTGTTTTAGGCTGTGAATTTCTGGTATGTAACATTATTCCTCTACCCCATATAAATCAATACTGAAAAGGGGTTTCCATCTTGAACTCGCGAGAAAACTTCGAAGGGAAAATCCACGATTAATTGATTTAAATCTCCTGGACATTAATTAAATAAGTAAGAAGGTTTCTGGAGATGAGCTTCTTTTTTTTTTTTTTTTTTTTTTAAGTAGCTTCAAGCTTTTGGGCATCTCTGCTCCTCTACAGGATAACATAAATAAAACGAATAAAACGCCTCCTTATGCCAAAATTATATATGTTCTCTTATAGAAGGGCAGAGATACCCTAAAGCTTGAGACTACTTAAATCAAATAAAAAGAAACTCATCTCCAGAAACCTTTTCAATTATTTAATTAAAGTCCTCGATTACTTTAGAGAAGTTCTTGTAAAATTCCGCCTGTATGCCATCCTCTCCAGCCATTTTCCTATTTGGTAGATTTGGTATATCATCTTTTGATATAAATCTCTCAAGTATTTGTATAAAGTTGATATTTCTCTCCGGCATAATATTTACATAACTTTCATAGTTCTTTTCTCTTCAAACTTACTCTTATCGCAATAAAACATATGAACGTAGTTTACGATATTTCGCTCATCCTACATTAATATACCGTTTTCATTGTATAGAGATGTAATTGCTGGTTTTTGACGTCAAAACTTTAGTATTCGGTAAGTTTGGCAGGTTTCTGCAAAATGGTGAATAAACGTTTTATGGCATCTCCATTTCAAGGTGGGGAAACTCGTAGGAAAGTATTCGATTCCCCATGGTTTAAAATTACTTCAAAGAGATGAAAGATGAAGTTTATCCTGTTCGATAGCGCTGGTAGTCGCGAATCTTTAGTCATTCGTTTCCGTACGCGGACAGGAGATAATGGCGTCATGGTCAGATAAAGAATAAGGTATAACTTCGCATTCGTACATGTTCTCAACTATATCGGACGGCACAGAAAATATATTTTAAAAAACGCGAAATCATAAGGCGAAAGGTTTTTTTATCAAAGAAACCTTTCACCTTATGATTTCGCGCTTTTTATGAATTTGCTCCAGACGATTATATAACCCACAGAAAATATAGTCGTTTCATGTGCTATGAATCAATGCTGAGGTATCGTTTGGGAAGTTAATGATGTATTGATTGGTCAGTGAAAGGTCATCAATAGTTTCTTTGGGAATATGCGACAGATTAACGTTAATTAGAAAGACAGGTTTTCTGCCTATGATACATTCTACAGCACAAATTTTTCCGTTTTTGTTTATCTTAAAGTTACACAAAGGAGGACACGATTTAGAATGTTAAGCTGTCCACTGTCGCGATTATCTACTTTGCTTACATAGAAATCGTATTATTTCATTTTGTAGAGTTAGAGTTTCAACATTCGTTTTTCTTATAGAGCTTAGATGTCTGTATCGAGGTTTCTCTTACATTCTTGTAAATACAAGTTTCTTTCCTTTCGGGCGATACCGCGGATGTTCAGCGTTACTATATGGAAGTTATTTCGATTTGTATTCAATCTGGCAGAGGATGACTCAGAGTCCAACATCCTATACTGTGAGATCATACTAAATAACGAGAAAAAAATAAAATTTGGGTTAGTTTAAAAGTATATTTTACAGAAAAATTAAAAACGAGTATCGTTCCCATTTTAGTATATGTACCGCCGAACAAGCGTGTACGAGTAGTGTAACTATAAAATAACGGTAAGCATATAAAAAGAGAATAAATAATAAAAACGTATCCAAAGGAGAAGTGGAATACTTACAGTAATTAAACAAGTAGGTATTTTCTAAGTATTTTCAGAATTATTTCTGTCTTCTGTATCTTCTCCCTCAATTCTTTCTGTACTTCGCTTTTCAAATTGCCAATGTTTTTCGTTTGTATGAGTTAATTTTCCAGGCATCGTTAGACATCTTGTCGTAGGCTAGGAAGTCTTTCTAGTTGTTTCTGGACCTTTATCTTGATGGAATATCCGATTATTTTAAAAATTGTTGCTATTATTTTCTTAAATTCAGGTTCGGGTCTTTTTTTCACATACCATGAAGTCTCTCTCTAGGTGGGAGGATTTCATCGACCTTTCCGAAGGATGAGTCGACATCTTTTTATCATCTTCATCACCTGATTATCTTCTTGAGAGAGATTTTACACCTTGGAGTCCCGCCAAGAAGGTTTTGTTTACATTCTTAGAATCTTTGGGTTCATCATCCTGATCAACATCTTCGTCCATTCCAGATTCATAGTTCGGGATTGACAATGTCTTGTCGTTTAAATGACTTGTTTTTGATTTCTTTCCTTTATTTCCAGTTTCCTTCCGTATACTTATTGTCCATGGAGACTGTCAGACTTCTTGGTTGTTGGTTCCTTGACATCTAGGGTTGGCTCGTGGTTTTCAGGCATAGGTGGGTCGGGAATGATGAATAGGGTCTTAGGTTTTAAAACCTAAGAGAAGGTCTTGCTCCCCCGCGTTCTAATCTCTAAATCGAAAGGGCACTGGTTCCTTATGTGTCCGTGTCGTTTGAAACCTGCACAGATCACATCCTCTCCGATTAACATTTTAAATGATTTGTTCATGCAGTCTATGGCCACTATTGCAACCATATTGGTGTGTTCTTTATTCTTAAAAATGATTTCCCTTCTCAAATAAGATAAATGCTTCAGTAAAGGGTTGTCCGTGAGGAAAGGAAGTGGTCGAACACTCAGAGTTTGGCCATTGAGCTCGAGAGCCTTTGCATATCCTAATCCTGGATGAAGGCCATTACTCCTTATAGAATATATTTTAGGTATTTTAAAAAGTGGTGAAAGATATACAGTATTATATTATTCTTGACCTTGAAACCGTTGTTAATCAGTAGTTGAGCTTGGACATTATTGGCCACAGACACTATTGCCTGATCTTTCCCACTGAGTTGATGTTTTCGTAGCCAATAACGTTTGCTATTAGATGGTCTTCTGCCGTGACATCAGAAATAGTTCCGAATTAGATAGTTGATTTTATATGTTTACTTCTTTTTTCATATGTGATTTTTCGGCTTATTTCGATTTTTTTCCTTCTTTAGCTAAAATCTTCTTTATTGGTTTTGCAGTTTTTTTATTTCATTTTCGTTATATGCGTGTATACGTGGGCATGTGTGTATACCTGTGAATACGTGTTCCTGTATGTATGTGTATACGTGTGCATGTATGCATGGGTGTGTATACGTGTGCATGTAAGAATGGGTGTGTATATGTGTGCATATGTTCATGGGTGTGCATACGTGTGCATGAGTGTTTATACGTGTGCATGGGTGTGTATACGTGTGCATGTGTGCATGGGTGTTTATACGTGCGCATGGGTGTTTATACGTGAGCATGGGTGTGTATACGTGTGCATGTGTGCATGGGTGTGTATACGTGTGCATGGGTGTGTATACGTGTGCATGCGTGTATACGTGGGAATGTGTACATGGGTGTGTATACGTGTGCATGTGTGCATGGGTGTGTATACGTGTGCATGGGTGTGTATACGTGTGCATGGGTGTGTATACGTGTGCATGTGTGCATGGGTGTTTATACGTGCGCATGGGTGTTTATACGTGCGCATGGGTGTTTATACGTGCGCATGGGTGTGTATACGTGTGGATGTGTGCATGGGTGTGTATACGTGAGTATACGTGTGCATGGGTGTGTATACGTAGGCATGTGTGTATACGTGTGTATAGTGTTCATACGTGTGCATGAGTGTAGACTGTGTATCTGAATTGCATGCGTGTATGTATGTGTGTAAATGCGTGGTATGCGTGTGATTCCATGTTTTCCCTATAATCAATCTTCGAAGCAGAATCGTAGATAGCGTTTCATATCTGAGCATCAATATTGAATTATATTATTTCATCTTTTCAATTAAGAATTACATCTTTTGATCAGTATTGTAACCAAAATATATAGGCATTGTTTCATTTTTGCCAAATAATCTTTTTTTTTTTTTGTAATCATCCGATCAAATAAAAAATATATATATTTCCTCTTCAAATATCAAAAATTTTATCATTTTTCATCTTCGAATTCTCATGGCAAATCATTATATTAATCTATCAAATTTCAAAATTTCAATCTTGAAAAATAATAAAAATCAGAGTATCTTAAAATATTCTTCCATTGCTTTCATCTTACCAATATAATGAAAGGAAATATTCAATTTTATATGACATCAAAATAAATTATTGATTAAAGTCAATTTGTAATCAAGGATTCATAAGGAATGTTTTATCTTAGTATAAAATTTGCAAGACCATTTCAATTCCTTGATAATAATAATGGGAGTATATTTTTGGTTGAAATTTTTGGAAAATGAAGACGACTTTAGAGCCAAATTTAAAATATTTGTAAGTTGATATTGAGCAATCGTGAAAATTCATCCATTGGCCGATCATCATGGTTCTTTTGAATAGATATCCAACATTTTCTTGATTCTTCCAATCTTTTTCGCGAATCTTGCCGGTACATAGGCCAAAAACTTACAAACAATTCCTTATTCAATTCTCAGAGCCTCTATTTCTAAAGTTAGTCATATAGAAACCTTGGTAAAAACTCCATTGTTATCCATCTACAAGAGAAAAAATACTTTTATAAAACGAAAATTAATGTGAAATGTCATCTGAATTCCCAAATGCAAAGCATGGCTACCCACCTATATGTTCATTGGAGAATGCATTAATTCAGAGCAAGTTATTCTTTAGTTTACAAACATTGTAGATCTTTGAGGTGGTCTTTAATCAGAGCGGTCGCTAACAGAAGACTAGCGTGAAGCAGAATAAAAGGTAGTAAATCAAATAAACTGATAAAATCAGTATTTTAAAATGTATTAGGTCCGTAAAACTTTTAATTTAATCAAGAACAAACACATGACTAAATAAGACCAATATAAACAAATATGTTTTAAAAAGTCAGGATATAAAAATTCCTTTTCATATATTGTCAAGGTTGAGAATATGAAAATTCTATTTTAATCAGTTATTTTTTGGATTGGGGAAATTTTAAGAATTTTTTCAGATGAGACAAACATTAAAAGTAGAAGGTTTTCATTAATGATGACCTCAAACTTTTCATTTTTTGATCGATTTTTTAATATAAAAGATAGTTACATTTGATACTGGAAAGTTGAGAAAACATCTATTTGAATAGCTCACATGAATGGATGTCTCCAACTACTCAACATGGCAATACAAGATTGTATTTGAAAATCTTTCTCAAGTTTTATTGAGTCTCTAAAAACATAAGTTGGTTTTTGATAACTCTAGTATATTCAGAACAGCGCTAAACTTGTTTCGCTGTACTTTTTAGTGGTTCAGTTGCAGTGGGGTGGCCAAAACAAGGCCCGCGGGGCGCTTTCAGCCCGTAGTGAATCATGTTGCGCCCCGCAGATTTAGTTCAAATGAGCATGTAGGATGGTTGTTGCGTGATGTGTTGGTGTGGCTTGTGGAAAGGCTGCTGATAAAATTATAATTAAAATTAATTTATTTAAAGCCAGAAATATAAAAATAGAAAATAAGCAACGGTTGAAGTAACGGCCGTTGGAGCAAGCCTAGATGTTTACCGCGTGAATGGCCAGAGTCTCTGATGACGTCCCGCGCGCATGCGTAGTCAGGTTGACGCTCGCGGTTGCCGATGCCGTCCACTGCCCCCTGTGTGTAGTGGAGCTTTATCCCAGTTCGCGCTCGCTGAAGCAAAGTGTAGTCGCCACAAGCATTAACCTTAACTTCATTGCATTTACACTCATGGAAAAAACTTAAGGGAGTGGAGAGTCTTTGATGTCACCGGTTGTCTATTTTTTTTAAGAGACAGAGATAATTTTGTGCACACTTGATTATCTCGTGTGTTTTCAATAAAGGTCACTGTGTATCAAATATCTTTCAGAGTTAATTTCTGGATCCCGATATACATGCTAAAAGGTACAACTTCCTTAAGTTTTGTCTCCATGAGTGTATATATCATCAATATATTAAAGAAAAATCAGGTACGTGGTCCGGCAGGAAATAGTATTTCTATAATATGGCTCGCATATATTGAAAAGATTGATCAACTCTGTAATATATGCAAAGTAGGAAAACAATTTTAAAGCGTTGTCTTATTTGTTTACTTTTATAGCACAGTAATTCGTGCACGGTTGAGTAAGTGTTTTATAAAAATGAATTTAGTCTGTTGACTAATTAAGCCCTTTGATGATGAATTTCTAGATTTAACTTATGATTGCATCATCATCATTGAGTCAAAAGGTGAGATATTGAATATATTTATATATTAAAAAGCGTACCTGTATCTGTGAAAGAAAATAGCATATGATCTACAAGAATTTGCAAATTACCTTTATGTTTATTGTGCAATAAATTTAATATTTTGAGAAAAATAATGTTTTTTTTTTTCTTCTTTCACAGATCCAGGTACACCCTTTTTTATATAAAAATTATCATCTTTGTTATTCTCATCAGGAAAATCTTTGGTATAGTCAATGGGGTAGTTTTCTTTTTCACTTTATCTTAAATACACATGGTACAGAGCGTGATACTCAAAGTAAGTAGTTAGCCACTGCCTTCACTGTGAGTACTTTACCATATTCTTACATCTGTAGAAATCAATCCGAATTTCACTTACAAAATTCCAGAGTCCCGTTATGTTACTTTCATTCTCTGAGGGACTTATCTACTTATATAATTGTCTTATTCTGTCTGTGTGAAGTTCACGGATAGATTTTGGTCAGAATGGATAAAATGAAAAAAGTGTCAAGGGATGGGAATCGAACCCACGACCTTCCGCTTACCGGGCAGATGCCATGACCACTAGGCTACCCTGGACATATTTTTCCGTTCATAAAGTTAATTATAGTATTTGAATTAAAACGTTTTTAAAATATATACGCACTCGAGTAAAACCCGGGCGTTGCCCGGGCCATTCGTCTAGTGAAGGAATATTCGTCTGTCTTCTACACACATCGTAATTAAATACAGTCGAACTTGGATAATTCGAACCCCAAGGGACCATAAAAAAATTCGAATTATCCAAAAATTCGAATTAAAGATGTTAAATTATTTATATAGGAAATTCTAGGGACCAAGATAAATATTCGAATTAAAGATGTTTTCGAATTAAAGAAGTTCGAATTATCCAAGTTCTACTGTATCATCATCATTCTAACGCCCTCTATAGCTGTAAATTGATGCAAAATTTAACGCTACATTGATATACACTCGTAGACAAAACTCAAGGAAGATGTACGTTTCAGCATGTATATCGGGATTTAGACATTAACTCTGAAAGATATTTAATACACAGTGACCTTTATTGAAGACATACGAGATAACCAAATGTGAACAAAATTGCCTCTGTCTCCTTCAAAAAAAAAATAATAATAGACAAACGTCGATATCAAAGACTTTCTACTTTCAAAACTTTTCTCCATGAGATCACTTAGAAAAGGTTGATTATTATGAGAAAATAGGTATTTTTGGATTTGTCCTTTAAGCATAAGAACGTTGCACGCACGAAATTCTATAATATTTGAAAAATATTTGCAATCACGGACACTTAAGGAAGTGGAAAGTCTTTCATGTCGCTGGCCGTCTCTTTTTTTTTTTAAGGGGACAGAGGCAATATTTTTCACACTTGGTTATATTATGTGTCTTCACACAATAAAGGTCACTGTGTATCCAATATCTTTCAGAGTTATTATCTGAATCCGGACTGAGAAAACTTCTCTGTGCTCTTTACTGATGATCGCCCCAGAATATTTTAAACAGACGGATGGACATACGAGATTTGCGGGACAAGAGGGGAGCCGGGGCTACATCACCATATACTCTCATGTATGGGGCTGAAAGACGAACGAGAAGTGCTCCTCAGTGAAATAGGCCTTGACGGACTCTCTTTGGAGCTCCTGTTGAAGGAGGTGGTGAGAAACAGCTGGAGCGTTTGCGTTGTTCAAATTTTGGAAGACGGCTGAAGAGAAGAGGAAGCTATACACATAATCTAATTGATGTAAATAATTATATGTAAATAATCTTTGTCAGGACTAGAATGACGAATCCTGTATGGGACTTTGATTCCAGTAAAAGGCTTGTTGCTGCTGTTGTATATAGTCACAGTGTAGAAAATACTATACTATACCTACTACATATATCTCTGTATTCTTAGTTCTCTTCTCTTCAATTACTCTGTAAACTGGCGAATCCTTTATAGGACGAGAGGTCCTCAATAAAGGCTTTTGTTGTTGTTGTTGTTATTATCTGAATCCCGATATACATGCTAAAAGGTACATCTTCTTTAAGTTTTGTCTATGAGTTTATTTTATTGTAAAAAATAAACGTGACGCTGAATGTAGGGAGAAGCAGACACGAGCTGAAGTGGACACATGACAGCCTGGACAAACAACACCAGGATTAGCATGTGGACGCCACCTGGACTCGTGGATCTAATCGCATTATCCCCAGTAGGTCAGTCTAGGGAGGGACTGTTGTTGGGTCCGGTGGGATAGGATTGAATGCTGGTCCCGTGCACAATCCCTGCTCAATTTCCACTCTATTGGGGGATAATAACCCTTTCTTCTTTTATTTCATTTTATATATCATCTACTCTGTCATATCGCTATAATGTACTGCTGCTCTTTGTGTTTCATTTGTTTACGTTGAAAATTTTAGCTTCAGAATTTACTTAATTTCTAGAGAGATTGAAACTGGTTTTACATTATTCATATAAGTTTAGAGATATGATTAAATAAGTTAAAGGAATAATAAACTGTTTTAAAAAATCACAATGCAAAGCTGCTCTTCACGCTTCAAGAAAAATGACAATGTTTTTATAAGGACCACTTTCAAGACACTATGAAGAACCTTGATCGAAATATAGTTAAACCTGTCTATAGCCCCCCCTCTTAGGACTCACCAAAATAGGGTGCTATAGAGAGGGGGTACTATAGACAGGTCACTTTTAATTTAAATCGCATCGTACTACGTATTTAAAATCGGGCGCTATAGAGAGGGAAGGCGCTATTTAGAGGGAGCTCTATAGACAGGTTTAACTGTATGTAAGATCCATGTCAGTAAAACAGCAAAATTTACAAGCTGTGGAACGCAGTTCTCATAGGGTAGAAGCTCTTTGTAGCAGAATATTTATTATTTCATTAATTTATTATAAATTTATTTTTTTTTCACTCAAAAAATTTCTCTTGTTGTCTTTCTTCTATTTAATTTTAATAAGTTTACAATTGTTCTGATCAAAATAAATTGCTTTATCGTCCTGAATTTTGCCTCTTTTTTTTCTTCATTTTTCAACGTGAAATTGACAAAACATGAAAACCTTAGGGTGTCAATATGGAGAAGTGGGCTTGTCGTTTGATACAATCTATCCACAACAATGGTTGCAAATTGGTATAAATAGTAATATATGTCAATAAACTGTACATTAGATTTTTAAATGTACACCATAATTATAAATAGGGTAACAGCCCTAAAATGTAGATACAATTCAACACCCAAGCCAGCTTGAATATCATGTAATTATAAGCAAAGCAATAAAGTTTTATTGAGAGTCCGCCACAACATTTCAATAAAAATAAATTCCACAACTATATATATATTATATAATCTAAAAACTCAAATATTTATATATTTAAAAATATATATGTTCTATTTTTATTCATTGATATTTCTACTTTTATCATCGTTTTTAGAATAACTTTCAGTTTTGTTTTACATATGCGTAGTTAACATATCTATCTTTTTGAATAACTAATATAGGATTAACTTTATGAATTCTATATATTGTGAAAATAACTAATGTGTAATATTTCCTCAAGTATTTGAAAATAAAAGCTACTTGACGTTAAATAAGTATCTTTTTTTTTTATCACGACTGCACCTTCAATCCTTTATCTTATTAATCCTTTGTCTTATTAACCCTTTATCTAACAAAAAAACAAATCATTCATAACATATACATACTAATTAAAAGTCACATTTTGGACCAAAAATAAAATAAAACATTTTATTTATTACCGAAATCTAATATTTCGCTAGGTTGTACGTCTATCTTCGTCAGGATTTTCCCATATTTTGAAATGCTTTGGTTAACCACGCGATGTCTTCACGCGACGATATATAAAATATTTACAAAATGCACACTGTGCCTGAAATTTCAAATACAGTTAAACCTGTCTATAGCGCCCCCCTCTAAATAGCACCTCCCTCTCTATAGCGCCCGATTTTAAATACGTAGTACGATGCGATTTACATTAAAAGTGACGTGTCTATAGCACCCCCTCTCTATAGCACCCTATTTTAGTGAGTCCCAAGAGGGGGCGCTATAGACAGGTTTAACTGTATATAGACTGCATATGTACATTTATAACATTTTAATTAGAATAAATGAGTCCTAATATAAGTATAATAAGAATGTTAATTAGATTTGAACTGTAAATATAATGGAGTAATGTAAATATATATATAACACGACTAATATATATCGTTTCTAAAAAAATCATAATTTAAGAAATCAACACGGAAGAACAAAATCCCTATGAGAATCCTCTCTCCCAACAACATGTAAAGAAATCTCCACAAAATCGAAGCAATTAAATAAAGAATAACCTCAGTTTAAAAGATAATAAAAGGGGGGAGAAATAACACACAGATGACTATACAAAACTTTATAATAAAAAAGACACATATAAGTAATAATCGAGTCCACAAAAGGCTGGCAACCAGCACTTTTTCCCATTGTCGCCACCGCACAACTAACAAGTTGCAAGGTCCTATTAAAAAAGTGATGGTGGGAGAAGCTTTTTAGAAATCACTTGAGTATTCAAAGCCCACCGTGTCCTTTGAAGTTGCCGCACGTCTCATTAGACGGTCCCTGCTGGAGGGAATCATTACGCCGTTACCTTTGTCTTAGGTCCGTTGTTGCTATGGTAACGGTGGACCTTTGTGGGGTAACGAGGACCTGCGTAGTGTCCCATTGTACAGCTGGGAGGTGTTGACAAGATATATACTGCTTGATCCTCAGTAAAAAAAATGGGTTTCTTTAGAACGCTGGTGATTCGTCGCTTCCGTGAATTGGAACGTTTCTGACTTGATTTCTCTTTCTATTTATCTTCACTATTCGATGTATAACCAGATAGAATATAAACTAACAACTTTAGAATTAATTTATTTCAGTATACGATTTTTTCAATTTAGTTTTTTATTATTATTTTGAACTATTTTTTCTTTTTGAAAAAATATAAAATCTATAAATTTCATATTTAGACTTTTTATATAAATATATATTTTTTTAATTATCCCTAGTACACGTGGGTAATCATGGTGGGTAAAAGTTGATAACTGATTTTACTATAAGTGTACCACGTATCTACACATGTGAAAAGCAGTTCGACTTTGCACTTACAAATGTGCCAATGCCCCGTTTGGTTACTTGCACTCGCTGGTGGGGTTAGACTTTTGCAAGAATCGGGAGCCATTGGAGCATTTTTTTTTTTTTATTAGAAAAAGTGTCTAATGCGGGATTCGAACCCGGATCGTAACGGTCGAAAACCAACGGTTCAGACCACCCTTCCACCGACTCCCTTATCTCTATCTATCTATATATGTAAAAGTCAATGTCTGTCTGTTTCGCGATAAACTCAAAAACTACTGAACCAATTGGTACCAAATTTTGAATGTCGCTTTTTATAAACCTGAGGAAAATTTTCGGCTGCATTTTGATTAGTATTTTTGGCTATTTCTTTTTTTCATTTGAAGAACTTTTTTTTTACGCGGACTAATCCGGAATGGAATGAATACCTAAATATGGCCTTTTTTTTAAGCATCAGTGGTTCAGTGGTAGAATGCTCGCCTGCCACGCGGGCGGCCCGGGTTCGATTCCCGGCCGATGCATTTTTTTTTTTTTACAATTTTTAAAACTCATTTATCTATATATATATATATATATATATATAATTGAATGTCTGTATGTGTGTACTCTATAGATTCAAAAACCATATATCCAATCGCCGTGAAATTTTGGGATATTATTAGGTATATCCCCGGGAAGGTGTTTGAAAAATAATTTCTTGAATATCTTGAATATCCTTAGAGTTATTTGCAGATTTGTAGATTTAACTCGCAAGCAGCGCCACCATTGTGACGATGATAACAAGTTTTTTTACCTATAAGTTTTATTATCACTAAGTTTATTATCTTAAAGATTATTTATCAAAAGTAAGATTATCTCAGGATGACACGGCAATTTATTTGACACAAGAATAATGATACAATTCCAAGTCGAAGATACTATTCCTTTAACTTCCAATTACCGAGGGAACCAATTAATATTGATTTTATTCAACTTATCGAGTATTTTTCATGGGACCGGGAAAAAATGTTCACTTTATCGAGAGATTCAAATTTACGAGTTTCAAATTATCAAAATATATATATATTTTTTTTATAAGTTTATAGAGAATTGTTTTAACAAATGTTCGTTAGACAAACCTTTACCCGGGTAAAACCCCGGGCGAAGCCGGGTACATCCGCTAGTATTATATATAATATTGTTACATCATGATTAATGGCGTATTTCTTATATTATTTTTAATATATTTGAAATTTAAATTATATATTTATTTATTTTTATATAAAATATTCTATGATATTTATTTAAAACAGATTATTTTTTAGATTATCATCATTTGTATTTAGGTACACGTGTGACTTCACTGCTCTCTTTGATGTGAGAAAAACAAATAAAGGATTCTGGAGGCTACTTAAAGTAGACTTATCTCGTTATTCCCTTATATAAATTTGTAGGATGGTTGAAACACGCTCTGGTAAGATGCAAGACCCAGCACAGGAGAGAATCATGGCTGAAGAGTCTGCCAAGCCGCAACATGGTGCAACAATTGGTAGAGATGCTAGTTCCGACCCAGTTGTCCTGAATCCCAACATCGACATCCCCAAGTATGATGGAACGGAAGACCCTCGCCCATGGATTGAATCTCTTGAAGAAATTGGCTTCCTGTACCATTGGGCAGACTACATTATCTCTCGTTATGCCGCCATGAACATGACGGGAAGCGCTAAAACCTGGTTGAATTTACACAAAGCTAGTTTCACGAGCTGGGAAAATATTAAAATCCGCCTCATTCAGGATTTTTCTTTGGACGCGAATAAAGAAGAACTTAGAATGAAGCTCAACAGAATGCAACACTGGAATGAACCAGCAATCAGGTTCGCGGAAGACATTCTAGTGTTGTGCAACAAGGTTGACCCCTCAATGGAAGAAGAAACAAAAATTGAACATGTTATTGGAGGACTGAAAAAAGAGTACTCATTCGCGCTCTACCTGAACCCTCCTAAAACGACCGATGACCTTCTTGTCGTGTGCAAGAAAATGGATTCTTTTGAAAAGAAGTATCGGGAACGTGTGGAGAAATCCAGAAACCTATATAACGGTCCACGCTATTCTAGACCCCAACAACAATCGAGGTACGTGCCGCCGACTGCCGCACGAAACTACCAGACCACTTCCAGGCCCCAAGCCCCTGTTTCCAATAATTACAAGAACGACTCCCCTCCTACTCCCAGACAGTATCGAAACAACTTTCCCCAGCCCACTACCCCTAGACGTCCTTATAATCCTAACTTTGTGCCGAAACCAAACCTTCAGAGAAACACCTACAATAAAAGCCAAGAAGTGAGCAAAAATAGGACGGAAGATGGAAGACCAATCTGCTTTAAATGTAACAAGCCAGGGCACGTGGCCCGTTATTGTAGGGTCAAGTTTATAAGAATCCTAGAAGAGGATCCAGCAGATACCCAAGAGAAGGTCGAAGAGAAATGCCAAATGAATGAAATATCAGAGAAATCAGGACCTCGGCTTTATGCTGATGTATGTCATAGCACACAGACAAATATTCCTACCCGGAATAGATATTCCGTGTTGGAAGATTTAAACTAAGCGTCGCGCCTGAATCTGTCAATCAAAGCAAGTCGACCATAAACGGAATCAAGAAGTTGGACCCTAAATACAAATTAAAAATTAATGTGGACAAGATAGGGACTTTTGAAGCTTTGGTTGATACAGGTGCTGACCTCTCAGTGGTCGACCTCAGAACGGCCCTCGATACAGGCCATGGTATAAGTAAACTCGCAAAAATTTGTGCAGGACCCGATGGAAAAAAATTGGACATGGTAGGAAGTATATTTTTAAATATAAAAATTGATGACGAAACATTATCACACAACTTTGTGATATTGAAAACGCATTTACGGACATTAATTCTTGGGAGAGATTTCCTTAAGAAAATGAACGCAAAAATAGATTGTAAGCAAGAAACTATAAAATACGATTTGACGAATAATCATGACGAAATCAATTTTGAAATGTTGAAAATAAAGAGTGCCAAGGATTCCATTGTACCGGAATGTTCCATTAAATTGATCAAGGCATTGGTAGAAACAGAGGATGGAGAATATATTATCGAGGAGAGCAACAAAATGTTTCAAACAAATGGACTTCGTCTAGCAAGAAGCTTGATCAATGTTATAAATAGGGAAACACACATCTGGATAACTAATCCGTATCCTCGACCGTTAAAAATAATGAAAAACCAAACATTGGCTTTTGGAAGTAGTCCAGCGAAAATAAATGTGAGTCGAGAAAGAGAGGTAGAAGAGAACGAAGAACCTAGATTCCAAATAAACGAAAATCTTTCACCAAAGGAACAGAAGGAGTTAAAACAAGTTTTAGAAAGGTATGGAGATCTTTTTTCGTCGAGATTAGGGAGAACCAATTTGGCAAAACATCGGATAGACACAGAAGACGCGAAGCCAATTAAACACAAGCCTTACCGGGTAAGTGCTAAAGAACGAGATATTATAAAAGAGCAAATTGACGAGATGCTTACAGAAGGCATAATTAGGCCATCTTCTAGCCCCAGGTCTTTTCCAGTAATATTGGTCAAGAAGCGAGATGGTAAATACAGATTTTGTGTGGACTACAGAAAACTGAATAATGTGACAGTAAAAGATGTCTATCCGATCCCTAGAATAGACGAAGTTATGGATACTCTCCAAGGATCTACACACTTCTCAGCAATAGACCTCAGATCTGGATATTGGCAAGTTGAAGTCGAAGAAAGAGACAAAGAGAAAACAGCTTTCACTACAGCGCATGGATTATATGAATTCAACGTGATGCCTTTTGGACTTTGTAACGCGCCTGCTACCTTTGAGAGAAATATGGAGAATATGCTTGGAAATCTGAGATGGCAAATTTGTTTGTGTTATCTGGATGATGTTATCATATATAGCCCGGATTTTCCAACGCACCTCAAAAGACTTTAAGCTGTTTTTAGATGTTTTCGTGAATCTAATTTAAGGTTAAACGACAAAAAATGCCGATTTGCTTTTGAAGAATTGGAGATTCTCGGCTATATAACGAGCAAACATGGTATAAAACCCGCGGAACATAACATCAAAGCTGTCAGAAATTTTCCTCGGCCCAAAAAGGTCAAAGAAGTACAATCCTTTTTGGGAATGTGTTCATATTATAGAAAATTTATCAAAGACTTCTCAAAAATTGCTGACCCTTTGACCAACCTTATAAAAAAAAAGTGTATCATTTACCTGGACAGAAAGACAAGAGGAAGCGTTTCAAACCCTAAAAACAGCACTATTAAGTCCACCAATTTTAGGTCACTTCAATCCAAATGCACCTACTTATGTTCATACTGATGCGTCCAACATTGGCATAGGTGCAACACTTGTCCAAGACATCGGTGGTGAAGAGAAGGTGATCTCATATTTGAGTCGTACCCTAAGTAAAGCGGAGCAAAATTATTCAACCACTGAAAAAGAATGTCTGGCCGTTGTCTGGTCAATGTCAAAATTACGACCCTACCTTTATGGAAGACACTTTAAAATAGTAACAGACCATCACGCCTTATGCTGGCTCAAAAACTTGAAGGATCCAACAGGTCGATTGGCAAGATGGGCATTGAAAATTCAAGAATATGACTTCGATATAATACATAAATCAGGAAAGAAGCATCTGGACGCCGATGGCTTATCTAGGGGACCCTTACCAGAAACTGATTGGGATGAGGATTTTGAAAGGCTATTTTTAAATCAAATAACAGACGAAGAGGATAAGTTTATCGAAAGTGTTAAGAAAAACCTTAATGGAAGCAGGCGATCAATTGCGCAAAACTTTAAAGTAGAAGATGGATGCCTCTTTAAGAAAAACCCGAACCCTGAAGGCAGGGCGTGGTTGCTTGTGGTTCCAGAGAAGAAAAAGAGAGAAATTATGAAAGAATATCACAATCATATGTCGAATGGCCATCTAGGTGTCGCCAGAACCATGTACCGAATAAAGAGTAAATACTTTTGGCCATCCATGCTAAAGGATGTCTCAGAGTTCGTTAAGACGTGTCACCTTTGCCAAAGTAGAAAAGGCTCAAACCAATTACCTTCTGGACTACTACAGCCCATTCCCCCAGCCAACTTTCCTTTCGAAAGAATTGGAATTGACTTTGTTGGTCCATTGCCATCTACGAAAAACAGGAAAAAATGGATAATCGTGCTGACGGACTACTACACTAGATATGCAGAAACAAAAGCAGTCTCGGAAGCAACAGTGAAAGAAGTTTCAAAATTTCTAGTAGAGGATATTTTTCTCCGGCACGGAGCCCCACAATATCTTATTAGTGACAGAGGCTCTCAATTTACCAGTAATTTAATGAAAGAGGTGATGAAAACGTGCAAGATTAAACATTGCTTCACAACGAGCTATCATCCCCAGACTAATGGATTGACAGAGCGGTTAAATAGAACATTGATCAATATGCTCAGTATGTATGTGAACACTGATCAGAAGAATTGGGACGAAATACTCCCATTCATCACTCACGCTTACAATACTACAATTCAGGAAACCACAGGATATTCTCCCTTTTTCCTGATGTTTGGAAGAGAACCCACGTCTCTTTTGGACGACAGGAATATCTCGGTGGACATTGACAAGGATGATTATGATGAATACATAAAACATCACTTAGACAAAATAAACAGAACAAGAAAATTAGTTATTAACAACACAATAAAGACTCAAGAAAGAATGAAAAAGAACTATGACAAGAAACACATGGAAAGAAGCTACGAACCAGGAGAATTAGTAGCAGTTTGGACACCAATTAGGAAAATAGGAAAGTGTGAGAAACTACTGAGAAAATATTTTGGCCCATATAGAATATTAAAGAAGCTGTCCAACGTAAATTACTTAATTGAACCAAAAGAAAATCCTGGTCAAGACCCATTGATTGTCCATGTCTCAAGAATCAAACCCTATTTTGAGAGAATTGATGAGGTAACTCACGAGGACGTGACGACCTCTGGAGAGGGGGAAGTGTTACATCATGATTAATGGCGTATTTCTTATATTATTTTTAATATATTTGAAATTTAAATTATATATTTATTTATTTTTATATAAAATATTCTATGATATTTATTTAAAACAGATTATTTTTAGATTATCATCATTTGTATTTAGGTACACGTGTGACTTCACTGCTCTCTTTGATGTGAGAAAAACAAATAAAGGATTCTGGAGGCTACTTAAAGTAGACTTATCTCGTTATTCCCTTATATAAATTTGTAGGATGGTTGAAACACGCTCTGGTAAGATGCAAGACCCAGCACAGGAGAGAATCATGGCTGAAGAGTCTGCCAAGCCGCAACATGGTGCAACAATATAAATATATATTATTATATCAACTATATTAATTAGATCAAATACCTAAACACTAATATAATACAATTTTTGCCATCACACACACTTTTTTTCCTGTAGTTTATGTGTTACTTCTGTATTGCTATTCTATGGCACTTCTAATATTTATTATTGATATACTTTTAGTATGAAGGAAATTCTTGAGAGATTTAGCCATTTTACCATTGACGGGCTCCACATTAAACTCGCAAGTCGAAAAGCTTACAATTGAAATTCAAACGGCAATGTCAAGAGCAGGGATGAGTCGTGAGATAAGATCTGGCGGTATGAGGTCTAAACCGTGGTACGATGAGGAATGTTATACGGCTAAGAAAAAAATGAAAGAAAGTCTTAAACTGTATTTATTACAAAATAATGTAGTTAACAAAGATTTGTTTATCACAAGCAAGAAAGAATATTCATCATTAATTAAACTTAAAAAGAACCAATACTTTGATGATATACAGAATGTCCTCTGTAATGCTAGAAACGCTTCTCAATTTTGGAAGATAATAAAATCTTTTAAGCAAAGAACCACAATTAAAGGCAATATCTCGATGTGTGATTGGGAGGATTTTTACCGAAGACTGCTGTCTTCCCCACCTATAATGGACGCGTATATATCACCGGCGCTAACATATATGGACCCGGATCTGGATGCTGAAATTTCGCTTATGGAGGTCACCACGGAAATATCCAATCTGGGGAAGGATAAAGCAACGGGACTGGATAACATACCAAATGAAGCAATCAAAGTTTTACCTGACGAATATTTGATTCTATTAACAAATATATACAACAAAATATTGACGACATCCTCGGTTCCATCAGTGTGGACTAGAACAATTATTCATCCTATTTTCAAAAATGGCGACCCAAATATACCATCAAACTATAGAGGAATATCATTGTTATCCAATTTATCAAAGCTCTTTACATCCATATTAAAGACAAGATTGAATAATTGGATTGAAAAACGGGGAATCTTAGCGGAAAACCAAGCGGGCTTCAGAAGTGGATATTCCTGTCAAGACCATATTTTTACCCTTACCTCACTGATACAGATGACGCTGAGCCGCAAAAGGAGGAAGTTATATGCCTTCTTTGTAGATGTCAAAAAGGCCTTTGATACAGTACCACACTCCCTGCTTTGGAGGAAGTTGACAGTTTATGGTTTAAGTACCCGATTTATCAGCCTTATACAAAGCTATTATAATCAAATGTCAGCAACAATAAGATGGAACGGATCACTTACAGAATTTATAAAAATACAAGCTGGTGTTCTACAAGGTGAACCCCTGTCACCTTATCTATTTATTCTTTTTCTAAACGACTTGGTTTCTCTGTACGATGATGCCGATTTGCCAAGTATTTATTTACCGAATTATGGAAATATACATCTCCTTCTGTTCGCAGACGACATCGTACTTCTCGGAGAATCCAAGATAAATTTACAAAAAAAGATCAATGTACTCAGAAATTACTTCGAAGATAATTTTTTAACGCTGAACCAGAGTAAATCAAAGGTTATGGTGTTTAGAAATGGAGGTCGAAATGCCCGATCGGATGTTTGGTTCTGGGGACAATTGCCTCTCACTATAACATCTAAATACACGTATCTGGGTTACCAGCTGACAGCGTCAAACTCAACTCAACAGGCGGCAAAGCATTTTAAAAACAAGGCGCTAAATGCTATTAATGCGGTCTGGGCAATATCGACTAAAACAAGAATCAACTCTATCAGATCCTCACTCAAGCTTCTAGACTCAATGGCTCTGTCAACCTTGCTCTACGCAGCTCCAATTTGGGCAAACAACTAAAAATACTTGGTTGACAAGGTACAAGACAATTTTTTACGGAGACTTTTAAATTTACCCAGATATACTCCTGGTTTTATTCTACGTATGGAGTGCGGAAGAACGTCACTGGGAGTTACGGTGCTGAAACTTACACTCGGGTTCTGGCTTAGAATTCTAAAAATGAACAGCAGCCGACTCCCCTATATATGCTTAGCTGAACTATATGAGATATCAAAAAATAGAAATATATATATTGGACTTGCGGAAAGTTTGGCCAACATACTCAACTCAACAGGATTTTCTTGGTTAATTAACTGCAACGATGCAAGGATTATCCGGCAAGAAATACCATTAATAACTAAAATTGCAATAGAACAATCTATTCAAAGTGACCAGGCAAAAATAGAGAATTCTAAATTCTACCCTCACTATAAGTATCTACACAGTTCATTCCGAATTGAAAACTATTTACTTAGCAACTTTCCATTCCCAGTAAAACGCTATATCGCACAACAGAGAATACTATATTCGTTTTTCAAGGAAAACCATACAAAAATTTTCAGGGAGGGTGATAAGATTTGTGATCTCTGCAAAGAAAATATGGAAACTGAACTATCTCATTATATCTATGAATGCCAAGATATTAGCGAGGAGAGAAGGACATTCTTTTCAACGGTAGACACCAGCCAACTTAGGTCAATCCAAACGATGTTAACCAGTGCCCAAACAAGTAGACTAGTTGCTCAGGCCCTATATAATTTTTACAAGGCAGTAGGTGTAAAGAGGAAGAAAAGAGAACTTGGAAGCTATTGTTCTTACACCTCAGAATGATGACGAAACATCGAGGGGCCATCGTGTTGGTCGACGATGAGATTGCGGAGCAGGTGATATGGATGGCTGTGCTGGAGTAGACCTTCTTTTTGTGTCTGGATGCTATATTTATGGCGAAATAAATAACTTAGTCCCTATTTCTGCTCCGCGCTTATGAAATTGAAGACTTGGGGCGATGGCGTCGACCTTTCATATTAAATCTTACTTTTCCTCATAACTAATAATTGTATATAGTTGCGGAACAAATGGTTTCCTGTGCTGCTCTTTTCCTGTTATTGCACCTTGTACGGAGAATCTGTATAAGACTAACGTCTTGATAAAGGCTTTGTGTGTGTGTGTGTAGTATGAAGGAAATTGCACCCAAGGGATTTCTCGGGCGAAGCCGGGTCATTCGCCTAGTTTAGATCATAAAAATAAGGATATTCTAAAAACTTCGTTATAAAATTATGGCTTATTATAGTCATGGTTCTCTATGTTATAACATGATTATTTTAGGTTCGTATATCCATGGTTCGTTTTGAGTGGATTTCTGTATTTTGACACCTTTTTATCTATTACAATTTTTAAATAAAATTTATAAAAATTTGCCGAATGACTCAGTGTACCGCCTTAATTCTTCCCAAATGAATGTTCGCTCAATGAATATTATTTTTAACAAATGTTAATATTTCATGTTTATGGTATTAGTTTTTGTAGTAATACAACAATAACAAAAAACATTTATTAAGACACTATTGTCTTACAAGGGGATTCCCCTAGAAGGTTATATATGTACATGAGTGAGGAGGAAAAGCAATTTAGAGGGGAGGGGGGGCAATCAGCCGTTATCTGTGGAGTTGAGCACTTCTTCCCTCATTTTATCAATCACCTTGAAGAATTTTAAATATTTATAAACAAATGTTTTATCCAGCAAGAGAGTATTAAAAATTTTATATGCAGGTTGTTCATTATAGTGAGTTAGCCCCGAAATTTTGTGGATTTCCAGTCTCTTTTCCTGTAGAAATGGGCAATGGAATAGATAATGGACCAAAGTTTTTTGTAGTAATAGTAGTATATGTTGTTGTTGTCGTGTCCAAAGAAGAGTCTTAGATGTCTCCATGCCTCTCCATCACTGCAGCAGCAATATCCACTATCTTGCTCTTCATTGGAAAATGGGTGCCGTTGCCACGTTAGTCACCTTGGAAACGAACCAGAATTTGGTCGAATATTCCAAGGGTCCAGGGGGGACCGCAGGGAGGTGTGGTCGGACTTCTCCCCCCCAATAGTAGTATATATAGTAGCTATATGGTTATCATTATGATTATCATCATTTTTATTACTCCCATATGTACAAATTAGTTTGGTACAAGCCTAATTTGTATAGAATTCCAATAACCTATACACCCATACCTCGCTTTGCGTCGGGGTTACGTTCCAAATAAACACGACGCAAATTGAAACGACGTAAAGTGAAAATATGTGAAGGCGCAATAAAAAACAAAGGTGTTGCCATATTTTAGAAAAAAAAACTAAAAAAAAAAAATTTAAGACTCGAATCCAAAACAACGCAACTTCGAAAATCTAACGACGCACAGTGAAAATCAGTAAAAATTAAGCAGCGACGCAACTTCGAAAAAAAAACGCAAAACGAAACGACGCAAAGCGAGGTATTGGTGTATATCAACGTAAATTATCCAACATGTCCCTCACAACCTATTACATTAGATAGTAATCTTTGTTTTTAAAATAGAGCAATCCACATTAATATATATCTTTAATTAAAAAGGTTGATAAATTATTTTTTGATTCAATATATAATTATAGATGTATGTAATTCTTCTCTGTCCTCAAATCTTATGTCCATAGTTCATCGAAAATACCTATTCCAAGAGTCTAGTATCAGTATCACTATAAAAGGAAGTTCGAAAAAGGCAATATAACAGCGGTATGGTAGATTAAACTGGCGAAACCGCTGGGAGGGTTCACCACTGATGAGCCAGGCCCTTCCCATTAATTTTTCCATTGCCGTAAGGACAGTAGAAATTGTTTATTTTTAAAAAGAATCATTAGCGTCTATAATAGTTTCGAATTTTGATATGCCTTTTTAATAAAAGAAATCTTTGTGTGTAAAATAGGCTAAGAATTCTTGAAAGACTCACTGGCAACTTTAACACATAGACCATCTAAAGGTTTTTTTTTTAAATAAAGTCTAAAAATAAAGTCAAATATTTTATTAAATAATATTATTCAAAATATTTTCATAGGGAGAAACGCGTTTTCTACATATTCTGATATATACGTATATATAAATAATAAATATAAAATATATATTATTAAATGCGACATGATTTATATAAATAAAATTGGACCATTTTTCCCATTGTTTAAATTAATTTTCTTCTTATGATAACAGCTTCCTTTACATTTCTCTCAGCTCTTTAGAAGGGTCTTTAAGGAAGATTCGACATCCTAATGAAATATAATCTTATTTTAAACCTTTTTAATAAATTATCTTGAATAAAATCATCTTTAATATATCGAGGAAAATATTCCGTTTTTATTATTTTTATCTTCCTTTATGCACAGAATATTTTTGCAATTCTTTGGAAAATAATACGCATTAGATAGAGAATTTTTTTAAATTTTATTTCATTGATATTTCGACAAAAGTCTGTTAACCTCATTTTGGAGTTATTATCACAAAAAAAAAAAAATCAATCAGAATATCTTACATAAGAGGAAGTTCAGGGGGCAAGAAACTGTCGTCTGCTATCTGAGCCAGGATTTCCCGACAGACGATATGTAGATATACCGCGTTCTCGTCTGCTCACAATAATCTGCTGAGATTGCTACCCTTCATATATACTTCAATAGAACTTAAATTTCTATTGAAGCCAACATTCATCTGTATTTGAAGTCCCTACAACCGTAGTAAGTATTTAAAATTCTCTAATAATTTCGATTTTTCTCTTTCTTGAACAAAAGAATATTTACAAGTTAAGAATTTTAGATAAAAAAGCTAACCTCTAAGAATGAGTATCTTTTTAATTAAACGTTTTCGAGCTTTCGGGATAACGCCCTTCTACAGGAAAATTGATACAAAATGAAACTTAACTATGTAAGTTATATATGTACATTATAAAATTTAGATAATATCATCTGTGTTTTTTAACGTATTTTAGAATTAATATATTTACATACCAGAGCAAATTTGGTATTTAACCTAGGTAAATTAGGAGCAAATAGAACTCCTCCTTTGCCGGCCCCAAGCCCAGATGAAAAAGGAGAAGGGGGAGCAGTAACAAGCTCACTAAAAAACCTGGGCTCAGTTGACCCAGCTGATAGTACCCTGTAAGGGCTCCTAATCCAGGGATTCAGGATGAGCAGCGTTTTTACTCCATGTTAGGAGCGGCTGTACATGACGTCTGTTCCTCATGTCAGAAGCGGCCATTTCTTTTGGAGCTAAGTCGGCCTGCCACTGAGTAGTGCTCCCAGTCTTAATGACAAAGGCAGATGCATTCTACTTCATCCAGATATGATTGAGTGGAGATAAGAAAGAAGAAGAGAAGGAGAAAATAGTCTCTATGAACTAGGGTTTTTGTATAATATTATGGTAAATTTCCGTTTTATAATATAATCCTTTGCTAGCAATTTATCTCTC